>CM016565.1:18776598-19137787 GCA_003412495.2 Echium plantagineum
AGCATATTGTCCTCGGCATTCTTTTCTGCGGAGCTCAACAGAGATGAGCTGAAGGCAGATGATGTGCCACTAGCAAGAGCCTGGGAACTCATTCCCAAGAGCTTTTCGGGTGGTTTCAGTCCGTAGAGGGCACGACTACCAGAAGAAACTAAAGGTAGAACAGTGGGAACTCCAGAGGTAGACATTGAAGAGCACTGTGAATGAGATGACAGAAGAGAGAGAGCACGGCCAGAGTTTGCTATCTCTGATAATCCACCAATGGTAGACGATGAGTCCAAGACAGACATATCTTGATTTCCCAGCGAGAAACTAGGGAATGCACTACGAGATTCAAAGCTTGAGTCTGCAATATGTTGAAAGTGTAAATTGTTATCATTGATTTCTCTTCTACTCATGACACTTAAACCATCATTTTGCAGAGAGTGACATTGCTTTTCTGGGGTATATTGAGTGAGAGGGGATTTTTGTCGCACATCATCAGTAATGGTAAGATGAGAGCTTAGATTAGTCCCATCTTCCAGCTTCACAGGCCTAGACAAATTGCTGTGATCTCTCCAATGGGAGGTTGGCAGTAGATCTTGACAAACAAACGAAGAAGTTGATAATGAACTCCCTTCTAGCCTGGTAGCTACCAAGCACAAAAAAGCAACAAACTATAATTAGAAAACGTTAAACTTGAGGACATTACATGTACTGATGGACATAGCATAATTCATTCCTAGAGTTTGCAATATTTGTGAATACTCATATGAGTTAGAGATGGAAGAAAACAAAAGACTTCAACGTTGTGGACTTAATATAATATTCTTACAAGTAGAATTTGACAAATGAAATCAAACACATCTCAAGAAGTTGAATCTTACAGTTGGGTGATTGAAACAACCTTCCGACTCTGCCTGCATGGATGTGGATGTGAGGCTTTCTTCGACGCTCATTATGGCCAGCAAGACGTTTTCTGCAACTACGCTTACCATCATCAAATTCAGCTAGTAAGTGGAACCTGAAGGTAAGAATTGAAACATGTATCACTCACCCTTCAAACTAAAAGATCGTACTTCTGAAATAAAATTCACAAGTCCAATCGATCCCATGAAATCAGATAGCTACATATTCAGATATTTCGTATTGTGGCAATGGGCATATGATCTTTTGTAAGTTCAATATTTTTATTATTAGCAATTGATCATTGGGCAAATCATTAATGGTTGTAATACTACTAAATGCATGTAAACAGACCTGCTACATTGCTGACAAAACCTCTGCTCAATGCCATTCACTATAACTTTTGTAGTTTTCGAGTGAATCTCGCATACTTTATGCCTCTTATGGTAGTCTTTACAAGAACTCAGATCTTTCCTACAACCATGGACTTGACAATATGGTGTCTGAGAACCTAATCCTCCAGCTCTTGCTCTCTTCACCGGTGTAGATGATTCCGAAGAAGAGAAGTTAGTTTTCGCTGCAGAAGCACTAAAAGCCTTAACATCTCCTTGATCACTAAGCCTCCCTAACTTCAAATCAATCAATGATGAATCTCTAGCACTGAATTCTACGCCCGAGCTCGAAAACATAGAACTAGAATCATCTTCACATGAAAAGTCATTAGGTTGAACTGAAACTGAATTCACCACTTTCCCATCACTAACTTTACCAGCAAAAGCATTTCCCATAGAATCATTAGGTAAAGAGTCTCTCTTCATATATGAAGAATCTAAATCAACAAACTCCTGAATTTGATCACCCCCTTGATTTGAGCTCATTGAATTGCAATTATAGCTCCATGGGGACTTCATTTCACCAGACAACAACTCATTTTCAGAAACAGAATCATCAACAACAAATCCTTTTCCACTAGAGATATAGCTCCAAGACTCCATTTTTATAGCAAAAAAAAAAAACACTTTAAAAAAAAAAATCAAGAACCAACTTGAGCTATCAACTAAATTATCGAAATGGATAAAAACAAAAAACCTTTCAACCCTCAATTCTTCATCTAAAAAAACCAGTTTACAAGCAGATGGATCTTTGAGCTAAAATGGCTCTTTTGATCAATTCAAGATATAGAAAAGATTCATATCTGAGCTAATTCTTTTTTGTAAGTTTTTCAGATTTTGAAGAAAACCCCATTGGATTTTTGTAGGACTAATGAACAGTGACAAGATAGGCCAATTTAAAGAGAAGCGTATTGAACCACAAAAAATCAAAATGATAGTTACCAATCAAGAAGTACTCAACTAACAAGTGGGCTTGTTAAATATATGCTTCCTTCGTGGAAGCAGAGAAGCACTATATGGAAATAAACTCTCTACTATTTGGTGATTGCCACAAACTGGTCCTGCCAACGTTCATAAATATGAGATGGAGAACAGTGATGTCATCTAGTCGAGTTCGAGCGGTAACCGGTTACTTATTATGAATTATATATATTAGATGTTTGTGTACTATTTAGTCTCGACAAATTTAATTACCGCATTTAAAATATGAGTTGTAATTAATTAATAAATATAACATTTTTTGTGTAATTGTTCATTTATCTTAATCAACCTTACTCTAATATGCAAAATCACATAAAATATTTGCAAACCATTTATCTTAGATAGGGGTGTGGAGGAAAATCGGAAACGAGCCGAACCAAACCAGAACCAAACCGTAAACAACCGACTATTTTGGAACCGATCGGAACCGGACGATTTAGGTCCAAAACATGAGGTCCAGAACCGGTCTAGAACCAACCGGAACCGAACTGTTTGGAACTGAACCAATTTCGGTTTGGTCTGCCATGGAACCGGTTAAATCGGTTCGGTTCTTTTTTTTTGTTCAAAACTAAAACGAACCAAACCCTGCACAAGCCTACTACTACATGCTACACTTAAGAAGAACGTGTGGATTAGAAAAAAACTTATAATATTTCCTTCGTCCCTAAATGATTGACACATTTTGATATTTCGTGGTCAAACTTTAGAAAATTTGATCATGAATTCTCATTAAACTTTAATAAATAGTATATAGTCATATGAGATCTTGTTAGATTCTTCTCAATATATATTTTTGAAATATCAACTTTTGAAAGAAAAATTCACATGAATAATAAGAGATATTTACATTTTAAATCGTGTTTTGTTGATCATGATTTATTCATAGATGGCGAGAGTAATATTCTTCTTCAATTATATATAGAAAGATATTATCAAATTGAGTTATTGAAGAATTTTACTTTTAAGTCATGTGTAATCACTGATTGAGAAAATACTTTTTTTAATCTAGTATCGAGGGAACAAGGGGAGTAAATGAGTAACATTTGGTGTTGAGGTGGGGTAGTTATGTGAAGATACTTACTATTTTATGGTTGCTTATTAGCCAGGTAACATAATTTGGGACTTTTCCCTTTTTGGTGGATGAATTCATCTTTTTCTTTTCTTTTACTATGCATTACTTGGGAAGAGGGATTGTAATCGACTCATATATGCATTTAGTCATAAAATTAGCAATTTAGGCATTTAACACGTCATGTTTGTAAGCATAAAATAAAGACATTCCTATCTACAGGAAAATATAAAATAAAAAGGTAATAACTTCCATTTAATCATGTTTTCGGAATAATAAAATTTAAAATAGAAACTGAAACCTAAACTTTCCACATCTTTTTAAATTGAAATCTAAAATATATTATCTCCCAAATAGACACCTGAACTCAAAAAATAGCATTTTTATTTTTCATCTTTTTCTGAATTTTTCAGGTTTAAATTTTTTCAATAGAAGGCAAAATAGTTAAACTATACTTAAAACTAGCACAACTTAATTTTATGCTAACCAGACAGAAAATGTATTTTATTCATACATTTTATGGTATATTACTATTATACCCCATCTCTTTCTATATATTAGTTAAAAATACTTGTTAAGGTGAAAAAAAAATGAAAAACGAGAAAATGAGTTGCAAAATACACTAAATTCCAAAGCAATGAACTATTATGTAAAAAAATTGCTAGACAATTGTCGATTGTAAAACGAATATCAAAAAATTATTCGAGTTAATGATCAAAATGTCGAATTAAAAGATATTTAATCAAAGGGGTAATAATGTATTTTATCCGGGAGCTATGATAAAAAAGAGAAATGGATAGAAGCCATTTGGTAGGCCTTGATGAATGCCGACCTGATAATGGAAGTTGTATTATTAGTCGAGCTGATGAGTTATTATAGGACAAAAACACTCAATGTCTTTAACAGTTTCCATTTTCACATTTCTTCCATTCGAAGTTTTGAAGGCGACAACCTAGCCAATGTGAAAAGAGAGTCTTGTTCATTCTTTGTTTAAGATCAACTGAGAAAACAATCATCAATGTACTAAAAAACCATCGATGTACTTCCAACAGTTCTCTATATAGTGAAATAGTATAGTACAACCTGTATTTCGTATTAATAAACATCACGTTTTTCGAGACATAGCTTTAATCATCAATTAATTTTAAATTAATAAATAAAAAGTAATTTGTGATCATGATTTGACATAAATTCTTAAAACGTCAATTAATTAAAAATGAAGTGACTATACAGTAGTTCAAAATGAAATGAGTAACATAACATCAACCGACAATTTATTACTTCTCCATTCTTTACACCATGAATGAGTAAACATGTTGATGTGAAGTATTTAAATTAGACTAAATTGCCGCAACAATCATTTATAAACATATAAGAATGAAGTTTTCAATTTTTCACCTATGTGTTAGAAAAAATTATATGTCAATCAATATCTTTCAAAATGTTTCAGTCCGTCATTCGTTTGGTTAATATGACGTTAAGTGTTGGACTAAAACTTCTTAATAGGAGTAGGAGATAAGTGTTGCACTCGCAATTTTATCTTGTAACATTTTGGAAGATTAGTAACTGGAAATATATTTTGAAACACAGATAACGAACTAAAACATCATATAAACATATATATGTGAATGTTGCAACGATCAACGCTTCAAAGTATCAAACTTTTGTTAAGAATTTATGAAGAACGTAACCATTTAGAATATATTATGACAAGTTTGACACATTGTCTTAATTTGAGCATTAAAAGAGGGCGAATGTACAATATTTATTAATTTGAATAAAAACTAAGCAACATTTATGATATACTACTATTATCACGAACTATAAGAGTACGTTATTGGCATTATCGAAAACCACAACCACGACAACAATGGACTCCCCACCTTTATATATAACCTGTATGTATTACTTTGGCGTCATCTATGGATATAACAGCTCCTATAATTCTTACATATGGCCCGGTTCAGTCCGGTTGTATTACACTTGATTGGCAAGCTCGACTCGAAAACCGAGTCAGTCTAATATAGCTCAACTCTTTCATAATAATTCAATATAATTTAAATGTCATATATATATATATATCCAAAATTAACTTGAAATAAGAGGATAAAATCGTACTGGCTCGATATATTGAGCTGTTATAAATACCCGATAATCATTGTCTTAATTCGACACCCACCTCTTGAGTCGGGTATGGAATTGAAGTTCTGCATGATCTGCTTGCGACAACTTTCATTAGGTTGACACCCGAAGGTTAGGATAAAAGGAAAATAATATTCCGTAAGTATAATAATGGGTGTTTATCACCCTTTAGTTTAAATGTATCGAATACTATAAAATTCAATTCATGTCTATTTAATTTCACTAATAATGTAGTTGACTACTAGTCATCTAAAGCCAAGTTCGACTCTAATCGAGTAATATTCTAATTTTTGTGATGTTTAAAATTTGATTTATATATTTTTGCTGTGATAGTTGATGAAATGGTGCAAGTTCTATTCCCCGAAATGTGATATATCCGAAAATGGTCTATGTTATTAGGTGAAAAGTGCCTTTTAGTCAATTAGACGATAAAATTTGACCAAAAGGTTGGAGTGCAAAATAATTTTGTGCAAAATAGAACTTTTAACACTTAGTAATTTATTAATTACCTCATATTTATCGAGAATATTCACTTTAGTCTATGATATTGGTTAAAAAGGTGATTATAACTCAATTTTTCGTCAAAATTTATCATTTCTGATAAGAAAAGGGATAGAAGTGCATATTAATATGAGGGACAACATGAGTAGACTTCATATTTAGAGGAACGATAATACAACTTATATGATATTATTTGAGTTTATTGTAACAATATATATGTGTGGTATATATGTAATGCAAGATAATAAGAATCTTTGTTAAGTACTCGAAGAAAAAAGAATGAAATAAAGTTCATTCATGCCAAATGTAATATAAATGTGATGATTGACAATAATCAACATTAAAAGTTCATTCTTTATTTTAATTGACATATGAATAAAATTATATTGCAATAAAAATGTCAGAAAATACTCTCATATGATACATTTAATCGATCCAATACTATTCCCTACGTTTTTATTTTGTTGTACTTTAGTTATTTGCACATTAGTTAAGGAAAAAATAGTCAAAAAGTGCATTAAAATATAATATGACAATCAATTGAAACTATATTGATTACTGAAACGGTCATAGTTAGTGGGTCATTGTTGCACTTTGTCCCCTTGAGTGGCACCGGTGAGCAAATGTTCTATGGTAAGTGCATAATTGGTGCGAAAATGATCCCTAAATTAGCGGTTTCATTAATTGTTAACGGTTTTAAACTTACTTTTGAGCATTTATATAATTTTGATCAATATTTGAAATAAATCCTAATAATATTTTGAATTTTATATTATATTTCTTACCTTCCTAGATCTCCCCTACTGATCAAATACTATACTTAAAGATAGGAGATTGAATTTATAATTGTACCCCAAAATATTCTGTAAATTAGTAATTTTAATCTCAAAATAGACTTAAATTTTCTTTCTTCCTAAATCTAATAGAATTGATAATAAGGGCCGTCTCCGCACCAGCTACACATTTACAGAGACCATTTGTGCATTGATGCCACTTATGGGGACTAAAGTACAATAGTGATGACCCACTGACCCATTCCGCCAATTACCTCTAAAAAGATATATTGAAATGTAATTAAAATTCATTATACTAAAATGACAATTATTTCGAAATAAAAAATTAATGCTTAAAATACAACAAAAAAACGGAAGTAGCATTATACATCATATACAAACATACATCCAAATAAATATAAACCTCCATTATTTTAAAATATAATAATCTTTTTTAGAAGAAGGGGTACAACCGTACAAATAATTAACCAAAAGTTGATGATCTTTTGTTAAAAATAGCTCCACATGTGATTATGAAAGTGAGGTCAAGAAAAAATGCATGCATGAACTATTGAACACATTAGAGTCATCGGTCAATAATTAAAACTCACGTCCAGTTTTGTTGGAACTATTTCATTGATTAACTAATAAAGATATCGATATATCATTATCGTCCTCATCAGGTCCCCTCAATTTTCTTGCCTTTTACCTCCATCTTCTGTATAACTCATTAATTACAAGCATGAATATTCAATGCATGCATTTCTAAGCTAGGCCTACCCTTTTGGCTCATAAACTCATTAATATATCATCTCTATATATGGCCAATAATCTTCCACGGAGCTATTTTCATATACGGAGTAAATAGTTCAAGCTTCTCACAATGTTGTTCAATTATTGCTAAGGATATTGTCGAGTCTGTTCGGTTCGGTTGATTTTTCTCGAGAATTTTGTGCGAATCGATCCTATCTGGTTATGGACAACATGAATCGATTCGGTTGAAAATTATTTTGGTTTAAATCGGTTCGGTTGATGTCGGTTTTGAGGCAAAATCGGTTCGATTTTTCGATTTTGAAAAAAATAAGTACATAATGTCAAGTTAAATAGAATCTATGGGTCCATCAAGTCAAACAATAAAATAAAAATTCATTCATGACAATAGAACTCATTTTAAGAAACACAAACTTGCTCCTTTGCTCCCCATCTAAGCTTTCAAATGCTAAACATTGAGTTCACGGTCATCGTTATTACCTATAGAAAGGAAGGTAAAAAACAAAAGAATTAAATAATATCATATGCGAAAATATAATTATCAGCAAATAAAAATTATAAAATACTAACACATTTATGGTTTACCTTCACTTTCCTTCTCTTGTTTTATTCAACTCTTTCAATTTCTTCCTCAAGAAAATCCGCACAAATTTTATGAGCAAATCAAAATCTCAACAGTGTCAGCCTATCAGGTGGTAATAGCCTATTACAATATGAAGTTTTAGGAATGAGGTATAGTAATTTTGGGCTTTTAAAATGAGTTTTTTTTTTCATTTGGACACTTGACTACTTTTAAAATCAATAAATTATGTAAATAATATAGTAATATTTAAAATAATTAAATACAAAATTAATACAATTTTTTCAAAATTATCACAAATATAAATAATTAAAACAATACACATATATAGTCGGTTCGGTTTATGTTAAAACCGAAACCGTAACTTTTTTTGTTGGTTTAGGATTTTTTTTAGCACAATTTTGGTTCGGTGTCATTTTTTCTTCAATCAAGTCGATAAAATTTCGGTTTGTTCGATTTGAAGCGAACAAAAAATATCTCTAGTTATTGCTATTATTATTGGTCCTGATCTTTATTTGCTCTTGGAGATGAAATTTTTACACCTTATTTCTAGTTTGAGTAAATTAATCATGCAACTTACAAAGAAAGCAATGTCTATATATATACATATATCATTGGTTATAACCTTTAAACCTTACTTCAAATGAATGAGCTTATTACACAAGTTACTCTCAATTGTTGATGGTTCAAAATATTACTCTATATTGTTGCCATCTAAAGCTAACCAGCAAAATCATAGAATTCTAGTACCTAAGTACGGCTAAAATGATTATTGATGGCTCAATAGTGATGGAGTAATGGTTTTTGGCATGTTGCATTTTAGTTGTCTTTATTTCTATAGATTTAAGCTTAGGTAACTAACGATACCAAGGATGTAAAATAGTGAAAAGGTTAGGTGCATCAATACTTCTATGCATCAGGTTCATTAAGGGGGTTGGGCATAATATCTCATAAATTAAGGGTTATATTGTAATTATCTATATAATTAAGGGCCACGTTGTAATTATCTATATATTTGTGGGTTAATTTGCAAATCACGTATATATTTACTACTTTTATTTTGGGTTGGTAAATATTGTGGTACTGTATTATTGTTATAGTATAATTTGGGTAGAAGTTATGTTGATATTGTTTTTGTACCAATGATGAAGTTTCAAGTGGGTACAGTACCCACGTGAAGCCTTTAAGTGGGTACATTGATGAACCTGATGCATGGAAGTATTGATGCACCGAAATCGGACTCTGCGAAATAGACCATCATTATCGGCTCCTAAAGGGCCTTCGTGAAAGGAATCGCAGAATTAAAAGAGGGTCATTTCTATATATTTGATATTCGAATTCCAATGTTGTCGAATATGAATCAAAATCGAATTATATTATCTGAAAGATAATATACAAATCCATACTAATTATATTAGAATATGTTCATTTGAATTCGATTATTTATACATATATTTATTAATTCATATGAAAACATGTGCATACGAATTCGACTTCGATTTCGAATATAAAATATATCGAATATCGAACCGAATTCAAATACTGGTGGAGTGATATGGTATCGAATTCGAACTCGATTCTAGTATTCAAATTAAATACGAATACAAATTGGATAGTATTATAAAAATTAAAACTCGAAGACATTTGAGTCGAATTCGATTCAGTTTGATTCGTATGTCATACATTGCATCATTTCTCATAACTAATAAGTTGCCGCTGACCCCTTCAACTCGGTTAAAAGTAAGTCAGCTTTGATTATATTCCTGTTACCAAGCCAGACTCCAAATTAAAGGCTATTTATTTAGATCAATCATGCTATTCTCAAAGTACAAATCTATTCCCAATCAATTCAATAACATAACTATTATTAATCCTTCAAATCAACATCGACACAAAAGGTCAAAACATAGTTATGGTGATAAATTGACTTATAAGTATTTCGTTCTATTCAAAATAATTGAAGTTTAAATTTGTCAAAAATAAAGTTTTGATCATCTGTTATTAGTTATACAACAAAAAACTATATAGTTGAACTCATCTTATAAAGTACTATAACAATATTAATTTTTTCGATAGCTTATCGAGTAAACTCGAGACTGCTCGACATATTATTTAAAAAATAAATAAAAAGATTATATTTTTTATTAGATATTTACTTAGCCCAAATAAATAATATATTTAACATCCAATTACCAATCCATTGCAAAGTTGTCATACTTTTTTAATATAGTTGCAATCGAGTAAAAATGTTCATTTTCATAACTGAGTTCGGGTAAAATACGTGGTTAATTGAAAAAGATGGCAAGTCGGGTAAATTAGACTCAAAAAACCTGGTAAGGATGAGCCGTGTTTTCAAGACTCGGCACCCGCGCTAGGTTCGGATATTGGGTTTGCCACCCGTCTTGCTAAAGCTCAAACCCTCCGAGGTAACTTGGTACCCAGTCGTACCCGACTGGTTTTAAAAGTAGATTAAGTATTTGTAGAATAACAATATTTTCAATTAAATTATACTCCCTCCAATTCAAATTAAATGTCGTTTTTGTTTTTGCATGCCCAACTTTGACCATCAATTACTCATTATTCTTTAGTCCAAAAAATATATAATTAATATCGATAAATTATATTTAAGAATTTTTTCACAAGAAGTAAATTTATAATATAACTAACTAGTTATTGCTAATTAAAGTTAAACACAAAAAAACAAAAAGACATATAATGTGATTTGAGGAAGTAGATTGGAGGTGAGCGGTCCGTCAGATGTTGAGGTGCCAAATGCGAGAAAATTGTCAAAATGGTCCCAGTAAATATGTGCAAGTTGCACTTTGGTCCCCGATTATATTGGGGCTGCGAAAATGGTCCCTGATATTGGTAAAAAAGTAGCATTTTGGTCCCTAACCGTTACTTTTAAACGGAAAAGAGTTAGTTTGGGGCAAAAATGTAAGATCAACACAGTTAAGCCCTAAAAATGCGATTATAACTAAGAATGGGGCAAAAATAGAAAGTTAGCAACTAATTTATAATAATTGGAGGGAACAATTTTGGAGGGAATTGGGATGGGAGTAGACATAAATTACTTGTTAACTTTCTATTTTTGCCCCATAATTAATTAGTTATAATCGCATTTTTAGGGCTTAACTGTGCTGATCTTACATTTCTGCCCCAGCATAACTCTTTTCCGTTTAAAAGTAACAGTTAGGGACCAAAACGCTACTTTTTCACCAATATCAGGGACCATTTCCGCAGCCCCAATATAATCGGGGACCAAAGTGCAACTTGCACATATTTACTGGGACCATTTTGACAATTTTCTCTGCCAAATGCAGGTAGCCTCCTAGCCGGACTGAGACTCATTAAGGATGAGCTAGATGCTAGGGACCGAACCAGACCCGCCTTAATATGGAGTAGTTCTCAAGGGCCCAACAAGGGGATTATCCATGATCTCTTGTAGTAGTCTTTATTTTTTTTTTGTGTTAAAAGGATATTATACTGAAAGTAAATCAGACATTATTGGGAAGGGAAAAATCTACACTATAACGGGACAGAAGCATTTATTAAGATGTTTTGCCAGGATTCGAACCCAGGACCTTCAACTATGAAGATTGAGTCGATAATCACTAGGCCAAGCCCACGAGTTGTCTTGTAGTACTATATTTTCAAAATAATTCAAGAACTGAAGTTAGTGTTAACCTGTTAGCAATTTAACATCTTAGTATGTCTAATATGGATAATAATCCGTATTAATATATGTTGACATGTCAATAGACAAAAATACTTGATAGAAAATTCATATAAAAACTTCATATGAAAAGATATGTTAAGCATATGTTCTTCAACACTTTAAGATATACTATTATTTTGCATTAATAGCTTTATACACATCCCAATTGCTAGTTTTGACTATTTAATTTTTCATTAACCAATAATTGGTAATATGATGTTATTATATCGAGAAATATTGAAGATATATTGATGTTTATTTGCAGTATGCTTCGAGGAGATGGAGAAGGGTGGTTTGGTTTTGTGTATGCGGAACGGGGCGGGGGTGGGGAGGTGTTGGGGTTAGGAATTGAGTCCTAGAACTAAATGTTCGTTTGACTATTTTATTTTTCATTTAGCTAATAATTGGTAATATGATACTATTTCCATCCCTAAATGATTGTCACATTTTGACTTTTCGTGGTCAACAAAACATGATTTAAAACATAATTATCTCTTGTTCTACATGCGATAAAATTATAAAAAGTTAATATTTTAAAAATATATATTGAGACAAATCTAACAAGATACCACAAGACTATATTATTTCTAGTGTTTAATGAGAATTCATGGCCAAATTTTATAATATTTGACCAACAAAAATCAAAATGTGATAATCTTTTTAGGGACGGAGGGAGTATTATTTTATAAGAAATATAAGACAAATTGATGTTTGCAATATGACTTCGAGGACATGGAGAAGTGTGGTTTGGTTTTGTGTGTGTGATGGGGTGAGGGAGGGTTGGTGTCAGAAATTGAGTCCTAAAACTAATTTCTAAACTCTAAGAAATCCTAATGAAAATAAATTGTAGAACTAAACAATAATAGAAGTTAGTCCTTAATGTGAGTGATTATTTTGTTACTATAAATTATCATTATAATGACCCATAAGGTTGTTTAATATATAACAGTAAACCTCTCAAAAATAAGATTTGCTCTCAAGTCTCATTTATATCTATATATATATAGTAGAAGACAAAACCTAACTATAATGGATAACCCTAGCCAAAAGCCCAATAATACGCGTCAAAAGCCTTTTCTAATTACGCCATAAAGACTTCGATTAAGATTGACTAAATTTTACAATGCCCTCTAAACTATTGTCAAGTGATCAAATTATGGACTGAACTTCTGAGTCGGTCAATGTGCCCTCTAAACTCTTAAATCGGTCAAGATGCCTCCTGAACTATGACGAACTGGTCAGTTTGAGGATTTTCACCATAAAATTGATAGTTGCTGGGGTTCAGGAAAGTGTGGGTGCGGTTTGGGGGGGGGGAGAGATGAAGGGAGGGGGGAAGACGAAGGGGAAATGGGGGGAGGGATTAGTTTATTTTAAAAGAGGTCCACTATATTTTTGTATATTATAAACTAACCTCGAATACATATAATATGCTGAATTCCTATTTTACCCTTCATTAAAACCTAAAAACTATCAATTTTATGGCAAAAATTCCTAAACTGATCAGTTCATCATAGTTCAGGGGACAAATTGACCTATTTAAAAGTTTAGGAGGCACATTGACTCACTCAGAAGTTTAATCCCTTATTTAATCAGTTGACAATAGTTCATGAGGCATTGTGAAATTTAGCCATTAAAATTTCTTGTACTCGATGCAAGTCGTGATCGGTCTTCACCATATCTCCATGCCTCGTATTCAGGACATGGGTCGGAACATCTTTCTTGCTGCACACATGACATGAGACTTCAAAACGACTTTTAATTCGCCATTCTCATATTATATATCGGTAGATATCATGTGCTATTCTAAACTTGAGGTTTTGAACACACATGACACACCCCTCGTTTTGTTATACTAACTTGATATATCTGCATAACTGCATTATAACCTCTATATGTTAAAAGGTGAATGGCAGGCTGATTTACGTATATAAACAGTGACCAAATCTCGATCATGAATAGTGCCAAATAGTAAAGCCATTTATTTCGCTACAAATCTTTAAATGATTTAATATTCTTACCAGATTTAGCCAATCATCAAGTGTTGTTGACAAGAAATAAAGAAAGATGCCTTACGATTTCATGTAATTTGCTGGACCCAAATACTGGACCAAAGCCCACGTGAAGATATACCACCCGTCATTTAATATTAAATAATACTGATAATAGAGTAACAAATAATAATAATAGTGATAATAATAATTAATTAAGAATTCAATAGCATATTATCAGCTACCATATACTTCTACTCAATTTGAGAACTTCTACTTGAAGATTCTCATACATAATACAATAACTAATAATTTCTTGTTAACAAGTAGGATTTATTTGAGTGGTATTGTATGTGTAACTTGATTGCAATTGGAAGACATTTCATAGGTAGAACTGGTAACGGTGTTGTTGATTTTTTCGATCAGAAATCACACAAGTAACGATGTTATTAATGTTATCATGGTGTATAAAAATTGTAGATTAATTGATTTTAAAAGACATCAGATAAATACAATATATTTTATCGAGTCGGATAACATCTTATTAGTCGGAGACCGAACATAGTCCTATTTTGGTGAAGCCTACATACAGTTCTATTAAGATTGTTTTCTTGTACTTTTATTACTATATTTTAACACATGATCTCTTAATGTTCTTAATTTTGTGTATACATTTGAACAATAATATGTCTTTGTGAAATTCTCAATTTAATTGCTGATAATTCAAAGCATATATGGTGTTTAATTATATATGTAACTAAGTAACAAAGGATTCTCAATTTCTCATCTCCGTTTTAATTTATGAGTATCATCTCGTGTTAACATTTCTCCATTTTATTGATTTTTGTGTGTGTGTGAAATCGCAACTAATAATATTAAAATATATATTCTAGACTTCATGCTAATGAATGGTGGTGTATATATAGAATATCTAACTAAAAATTCATACCTCAATTTAAGGCCTTTCATAGTTTTCAGAGTTTAGTATGATATCAAAGTCATTCGTAAGATGTCCATTCGTGAGATATGCTTCAGCTGATGAAGGAATACTTAGAACTAGCATGTTAACCACTTCAAAATAAAGATTCGTTCTTAATGAGAATCGAACTCGGATGCATGAAGAGGCGAGACTGCTACATTTTGCACTCTAATTCTTTATCAGTTGAGGATTATTGGAATTTTCTTTAACAAAGTAAAGAATTTTAATTTTTTTTAAATAACCATTCAATCCCGAAATAATGGATACGGAACACATATTTTATCAATTCCGTATTATGTTTACAAAAAAAGAAAGAAAGAAATTAAGTGAATTGGTGTCGTGAAAATAAATTTGTATATGCATAGGTGAAGTATGGTACATGCATGCGTAAATTAACAGACGCAATGGTACACTACATCAGTAGGTAAGATTTAATTATCTTGTAGAGGCAAAGTCCTTATCACAACTGTAGTTTATTTGTAAGGAGTATAAGACGACTGGACGACAACCTATACTGCTCATCGGAAACCTTGTAACTTTGCAGACCTTTTATTTTTTACACTAAAAAGCATAATATTGCTTTGCTTCCAAAATATGATTTCATTGTGTTTTTAGTGTCTTTAGTGTCTTTAATCATACAATAGCAAGAGAGTATATTGCCTTGGACTCTTGGCCTCTTGGGCATATTACTTGTGAAATAGCTATCAACTTTTTCGTATTTCATCGTACCACCTTCACTCATCATCAACAATGTTGTTCACATTGGATGATTTAAGTATTTTATTATGTTCGATGTTTAGTCAAGTGGTGAATCTAAATTTGAATTGAAAATAAAAGTGTAATAAAAGTCCCACAGGGAGGACCTTGACTTTTGCAACCACTTTATAAGCTAAGAGGAGAGGCTTGAATAGTTGTTGAATGAGTAATAACAACATTATGCCAGGGAACTTCGCACGGGAAGCCAGGTGCGCAGGGCTGGTCTCGTGTGAGTCAAGTTTTGCTTCGATCGAGCTTTTACGCAAGGCACACTTGAGCAAACACACACATTTCACGAAATGAAAAATATGAAGGTTTAAGGAGAATTGTGTTGATGTATATATGTGACTCCATCTGATTACTTTTTTGTGTAATCATTTTCGTTTGTTGTAATTCTTAATGTGTATTGTAATTTTCAACATATTGTATTCTGTTGTAATCTTAATTGATAAATATATATTTCTTTTTCTGTAAAGTAGTATTGTTTATAGCTCCGTTTTCTCGATTAGTTTCCTACAAATACTAATATTACTTATAAGAAATTAAGTTGTATTCTAATGTATGTAATCATCATTTTAAACATTCAAATGTATATAATCATTTATTTAAACATGTCGATATGACTGAATATGCGTTAACAAAGTAAATTCCTCCCTACGACACCAAAAAGCCGGGCCGAACTTTGAAATTGTCCGGCCACTTCCATAGAACAATATCGTGACAAGGTAGATCTAAGTGGTGATAATGTTGGATCGTTGGCAACCATACATATTGGATCCTTGGCAACCAAACATATTAAACTTAAAATTGAGTAATTATATGTACCAGTACCATCATTCAAGTACGTAAAAGAGGCATTGGTATCTTAGCTTCTTGCGTTGACGTATTTTTAAATCCTTCAACTTGCTCGTACTTTTCAAACTATGCTCCGATGAGTAATATGTACCATATACCTTCTTAAGAACTTTAATTGAGTACTATATTTTCCGACTTCTTTATTATAAACTTGAACATATTAGGTTTTGGTATTAATTTAAGTGCTATATTAACTTTGGTGTTAAAAATAAGTATGATACTGCAAGGCAATATTAATGTTCTTTAAATAATTTTACAATGTTCAAACAAACGTGATACTCCCTTCAGCCCAAATTATATGACTTGTTTTGACTTTTAAATTACGGTCGTCGAGACATGACTTAAAACGTAAATATCTTGAATTCTACACGCACAAAAAATATAAAAGTATAATATTTCAAAAATATACATTGAAACGAACCTAACAACATCTCATATGACTATATTATTTGTTATTGGCTAATAGAAGTTCATGGTCAAACTTTTAAAGTTTAACTCTCAAAATAGAAAGTGAACAAATAAATTGGGATGAAGAGATATAACATTATAAAAGTATATGTTAAAGATATAATTAAATCATCATTTACAAGATAGATTAAAGATACGGTTTTATATTATTTTCGTGAATCTTAATGCATTAAAAGTGGTCGAGATTCAACCCATTCTAACTGATATGATAGCAAATTACACAAAAGCAAAATAGTTTTTTTCTTTATGTGTTCATCATCCTATAATATATTATATTGATCCCTAATGGATCATAAGTAGAATCTTTGAAAATTAGAATTTCTATGGATGAATTTATAAGGTTGTGAGTTTTTATTTTCTCTGTTATCAATTGATTTTAGAATAAAATTAATTCTACAACATAACAAAGCCTCGTAGATAATAAGTAAATGATGATTAGCACTATATTAATATATAGTTTATGTAAGTTGTACATCTTTTATTTTAAAAAATAGAGGTTATGTAACTTTCTCTATTCTCAATATAGTTTTAGGAATAATCACAAAAACAAGTGTGGGACTCTCTACAGGAACTTAAACCAATTACAAGTAGACAACATTTTTGTATTAACCCAATTAAAACATACCACTCTCATATATTATTATTCAACCCCCCCCCCCCCCCCCCCCATTTGTCTATTTCTTCTCCATGGAACTCTAGCTAAATAGTCTTAGCGTTTTATTACCATAACGACGCATACTTATTTACTTACCCTCAAGAATTCTATGCAACTTTGTATATTTCTTGCTGCTCTTTTTCTTTTAATTCAAATTCTCCCAAAATATTCAAGATAATGCCTTTATAATTCATATACTAAAGTGAGTTTATTTTGCTTTGGTAGGATCTTGAATTTCGTTGAGTAATTGGAAATCGAAGGATCGGTCGATCGATCGAGTATGGGGAGAGGAAGAGTGCAACTGAAAAGAATAGAGAATAAAATCAATAGGCAAGTTACTTTTTCAAAGAGAAGATGTGGGTTGTTGAAGAAAGCTCATGAAATTTCAGTGCTATGCGATGCTGAAGTTGCCTTGATTGTTTTCTCAACTAAAGGGAAGCTCTTTGAGTATGCTTCAGATTCTAGGTTCAAAACTTCTAACCTACCTATTAATTTATTACAATTTCTTTTACTTTAAATGTTTATTTGCAAATTAAATCTCTTCTATATTATTTCTATATGTGAATGTTTTATTTTTCAAAATCCTATGTTAATTAGTAAGCATGTTTGTAACTTCATGCAGGAAAGTAAATAGTTATTATTATCTCCTTCATCAGGTTTAGTAGATCATCAAACCCTATATTATTTTGACAAAAGTCAAAATTTGAAAACATAATTTTGACAAAAGTCAAGCAAGATGGTAGATCAACATATTTTTAAAATGGGTTATTTACAAATCAAATGAAATATAGTGTCATCAAAAGGAGGAAAACATCACAGAGAAATGGAATCAATAATCAGATGAAGTCTTTGTACCAGTAGATATTTGGATGTTAGGTAAAATACTGTTATTTTATCACAACTTGTTTGTGACACGAAGAAAGTAAAAAACAACTCTAAAATTATTTCAATATGTTCTAATTTTTCATCAAATAAAAGATCGACTTTATCATATTTTTAAATTGCCTTATGGATAAATTTAGATTTTCGGGCATTGTTTTATAATTGATAAAGATAATAAGAACTTAAAAATGTTTATTTATTAATAGTAAAATAAAAAAATTAATTTCCCAGTTGGGTGTATGCATGTCTAGTGGAGCAAAATTATTTTTCCTATTTGTCCAGTGTCTATTATCTTTTCATTATACTAATTTAATTTGATATTTATTAAAATGATGCATCAACTAGAAGTAATTTATAACTCTTTATGTTGTGTACTGGGTAGATGATTCTATTGTTATGTGTAGTACCGACGGCGCGGTGGTTGGGGTTGGTGGTGGCAACGGCAGATGAGGGAGGAGGAGGGTGATTGTGAAGGTTGGGTATGTGTCGTTCGTTCGTATAAGGCCATACAAAAAATGAAACCCGATCGAAAATTTTGACAAATATGAATATATATTTTATCGGGATTTGAAAAGATATAACTCGAGTCTTTTATTTGAGAAGGTTTCAAACAAGTATAATACCTTTATTGAAGCATTATCATAATTGAGGGGCTTGAATGAAATTAAGTAATTATCATCATTTCATGTTGTAACTTGTTAGATTTTGGTATAGACCAATGGTCAATATGAAGAACACCATCATTTCTATTGCAGAACATTATACTTTTGTTCAAAGTTATGATGACTTTATTATAGTACTACACATGTGTAAGCTTTGTTATTATATTTATTTCATGATATTTGCAGATGCATGCAACCAATTTCACTTTTTAGTGTTAAGCATAAAATGTGTAGATAGAGCTAGTAATTGGTGTTTGAGATCTTATTTTATGATATGTTTCAATTAAGAAACACCAAACATAACTCTCTTCACATATCATTAGATGGAAGATAATGCAAAAACATCTAAGATTTATATTGTAAGCTTGAATAAATGTTCATCATGCATGGTCTTGTGACTCCCTCTTTCTACCAGAACTACGAGCTCTATTAGCATTTGACTCAAGCTTCTAACAACGAGATCTTGGATTTAAATCTCATTGAAAACAATTTGCATTGTCTCATATTTATTGTATTCGCTTATATATGCTTTGTAGAAGTACTCGTATTATTATATGACGACTAAAGGTCCATATCGATCAAGTCATTTCAAGTTTGGTTTAATAATATGGTAATTGTTTTTCCACAGCATGGAAAGAATCTTGGAACGATATGAAAGGTACTCATATGCAGAAAGGCAGCTTCTTGCAACCACCGACCATGACTCACAGGTTTACTCTATTATCCCTTAGCTATTTACTTATATATGTTCCATATTTGTAAGAAATTGAAGTTGTAACTTGTAATGATGAATTGTCGATATTGCCCTCGCCGAGGCGACAAAATATCAGGAGATAATATGAAAAGAAGCCTAATCATTAGTTGGACAGTAAAAACGAAAATATCGAATAAATTGAATTGAAAATGTATTGTATTGTATGATGCCAATACCTTGAGGATTCTAATGTTGTGAATTAGCTAATGAGATCCAAAATAATGTTCAGGCTAATTGGACTCTTGAGTTTGCTAAGCTCAAGGCGAGGATGGAAGTTTTACAAAAAAATCAAAAGTAAGTAGCATTATTCATCATACTGGATATATGTTTGCATAATGTATAGATATTATTGTGAATTAATTAACTTAATAAGTTATGCATGCATATATTTCTATGAACACCAAAATCAACTACTATATTTATGTATAAATAATGTGAATATTTTTTAATTATATATCTTATTATAGGCATTACATGGGAGAAGAGCTCAACTCCTTGAGTATGAAAGAGCTCCAGAACTTGGAACACCAACTTGATGTGGCCGTTAAGCACATCCGGACAAGAAAGGTATATTAAACTATCACATGTATGTGTAATGTGTTAATCTACATTTTACTGTTAAGGGTGTGGGAGCCAACTCCGTTATTAATGTCACGCGTAAACCTTGTAAATATTGTATGTCAAGTGGACCGGGTTACACGTGCGGGAGGTATTGAGAAACTCAGTCTCACATTATTAGATCAAGACCTTCCGAATTAATATATAAGATCCTGAGCCATTTCTCCTAGTACCAATTGTATTGACTTTAAGATAAAACTTCGTGAACTTTTAACACAATATGAATCCACTTATAAGTGTTGTTTGAATTTTATGGTGCAGAATCAACTTATGTATGAATCAATCTCACAACTTCAAAAGAAGGTGATAAAGAATGCTTCAATTTTAATGATTCAATATAATTTTCCAACTTCTCATCATTTATATACATGTGTTGATGCAGGATAAGGCATTGCAAGATCAAAACAACCAGCTTTCTAAGAAGGTAAAATTTGAACTAACATCAAATATATATCCTCATCTCTACTTATTGGATGTGTCTTTTGAGTTGAGAGTTTGTTGTTGAGTAGATTAAGGAGAGGGAGAAAGAAGCCAACCAGCAGCAGCCTGAATGGGGGCAGCACCAAAATTCATCTACTTATGCTGTTACACAGACTATGAGCAACCTAAATGTTAGGTAATCTCGCTCGAACTGAAGTTATATATGTCGATTAAGACCACAAGATTTTAATCTCAATTACAACAAAAAAGAACTAGTCGACGATTTTGTCCACATAAATGAGTGAAAACATTTATACAACATGCAGTGAAACATTTCAAATGAGTTCAGAAAATGGAGAAGCTGATCAAAGCTACAGGCAGCAGCCACAGTCACCGTCGATTCCTCCATGGATGCTCCACATAAATGGCTAGACAAACACGAATGCATTGAAGATGGATATACAAATGAGATAATAATAAATCCTGCATTTTGTGTCCATATGTACTAATATAATTACACTTATAATTATCAGCATATGTAATGTCGAACGATCGATCCAAGTGACATTTATAAGTAGCTATATTGTACCATTGAAAAAACACTGATTTTTAAATACCATCTATCTAATTTACATATGACCAGTTATTTCATTTTTCAAGCATCATCCGTTGCTTGTACAGGGTTGAGCCCAAGAAGCCACCTAGAGATGATGCATGAAATGCCTCCTCTGTATTTGTACATGTTTTATTATATTGTAAATTACCGATAAAACTATGAACACAATAGTATTACAAACAACGAATATAGAAATTAAAGTCTGTTCTCTCCTGCCTGCATATTCAAACCTTCTCGGCTGCATTTCAATTGTTCATAAACACTTCCTCAATTAGGAGTTGTTCCTGGAATTAGTATGGAATACAGATAGCAGACTAAAACATGATTTGGTTGTCATGATTACAGCATGTTACAAACTAAGCCTGGAAACATATTTCTCATCACCTAGCCATGAAATTTGATTAGTAAGCTCTAATCATTGATACAATTATACCTTTTCATTGACAACATCATCTTATATGTTCTTTTCATTATGTATTTTGGGTACTTCAAATCTGAGTATTAATGTAAAACATCATCTTAGTTTTTTTGTATTCTTGGTATATCTTGTTCTTTCATGTCACATTGACAACATCAGTTGTACCTTTTAGTTTCCACGGTTAGATTTGATGAGTCCGGATCTTCTATTACACTTTGTGCGAGACTCTCTATTACACTTGTATTATTTGTCAATTTTTTTGAATCTTCAATCATTATATCTTATCCAATAATATTGTTATAGGTACTACTAAATCTAATTCAAAATAATTCTTATTTATATTCGTAATTTTTCTCATTAAAAATCAAAGATGACAAAAAAAATTTCATAAAAACAAAGATGAGCAGTTTTTTTAATTGGGGGGGGGGGGGGGTGATAATAATTAACATTATGAAGATCATTTGTTAATGTATTATGCTTGAAAGATTGAAAAAATAGTCAAATAATAGAAGTGTAGCAGAGAATGTTGCACAAAAGCAAAAGGAGATGATCCAAACTCAGAATGGAGAAGGTGTATGTAGGGGTCGGGTGGCGGGGGAAGGTAGGAGTAAAAGCTGATCTGTTACACACACCAGAGTAGTGGTTTTCTGTGACTGAAAATTATCATTCTGCCCCCCTATTTGGAAGTGTATTAGTAGGTAAGGAAGTTATGTGGGGGGCAGAATGGTAATTTCCAACTATAGTAAACCACTATTGTGGTGTGTATAATGTTCCCGAGTAAAAGGGGCGAGGGGAAAGCGGCATTTATTTTTAACGGGAATTGAAAAAAAGATATAAAATGTCGAAATTGCCCCTAAAAAAGACGTCTAAAATACTAAGGTATTTTTTTGCTTGAGTGACCAATTCGGTATATTATAGCAAGCATGAATAATAAAAAATGACATAAATGAAACTAGAATGACTTTGTATTTGTGTGCACTATTAGCAAACAATAGTAATGTTTCATGGAGTTAATCAAATAGTTTAGTGAAAAAGATTTTTGTTAGTGACCAAAAGGTCATGTTCATCGCTACTTTACAAAGAAAAAAATAATACGTAGTAATGTAGCAATGTTTCATGCCATTTGCCACTTATTTTAATAAATGGTCGATTTCTTACACCGTAGATTATAGGAGGTTGAATTTAGTAGCACCCTTGCTAAACTAGATTTGCCAGATCGCTTACCTTGGACAAGAACAGAAAAAGACACCTCACCACACACCCATATTGACCATTTATATTTCTTTGTTTCAATCAGATCATCGTACATTTCATAGCTCAACGTACTCATTGATTCAGCTGGGCTTTTATTGATCATAGACTCACTCTATTGTTCAATATCGTATAGGAGAAAATATTTGATCTTCAGTGGTTACTAACTTGATTATATCCTGATATGTTAACTTTTGTGAATTGTTTTCATCTTTTGAGATATGGGTTTTAAAATTATTATCTATTTGAGGTCAAAGATTGGAGCTTTGTAGCTTGTACGGTGTCATTTCATGGTTTCTTGATCTAGTTTGTTGATGGGCAATTTTGAAAATCTGATTACTGGTGATAAGTTTGAAAATTTCGGTGAAAGATTGGAACTTGTAAGGTACCATTTAGTTGTTTGATTTAGTTTGTCGATGGCAATTTGAGAATCTGATTTGGTGGGGAATAGTGGAAGATTTATGAGAAAGATTGGAACTTTTAAGGTTTTCATATCATAGTTGTTTGATCTTGGTTTTTGATGGGCAATTTTGAGAATCTGATTTGGTTGTAAATAGTGGAAGGTTCCGGTGAAAGATGCGTCGTAGGGCGTCCGATTATCGGCGCCCAGGTCGAACGAGGTTTTCATATTGGATCTTAGTGTTTGTTCTTTTCCTGATTGGAGGTTTAGTTTTATTCGTGCTTCAGCATTACCATGAAGATCACATGGAACAGAAGAATGCTGTGGTAACATATTTTTAGTGCATTGTGTATTTTTGCTTTTGTCCATTTGCATTTCAATGATTGTAGAATTGTAGATATCCACAATCATATAGTGTGTGTGTGTGTGTGTATTTAGAGTTTTCAATAGCATATACTCGTTGCTTAGCTTTCACTTGGATTTCGGGTTACTTGAAGTTCTGCCGTTGTGTTACTAAGTTATGCATGATTACTGGATGCTTCCTATTGCCTACATCAGTAACTTGTTAGTTTTGAAGTCCCCAGTAGCGGTTTGTTAGGTTTTAACTTGGAATAGGGCAACTTCTCCTTTAGACATTGCTGTATTTGTTTGAAAAATAAATAACTGATGGTGGCTATCGCATTTTTAGGGAATAATGCACAAAAAGACAGTGGATTACCTAAATTTTGCTAGCTTTGTTTGAAAGAATAGAATTACTTTGTCCATTGTCTTTTATTAAATTAGATGTTTTAAAATGAACAATCTTTATTTGTTTTAGGTTTTATAGCGCTCCTACCTTTTATCGTCCCCATGCTGCAAGAGTTCAAGGATGTATTCATATACATTCATGCTCTTTCGATGACCATCATTTAGAAGCACTTAATGATTTGTGTATCCGTGCCAGATTTTCCAGCCTTAGTTTTTCCTCTTCCCTTCAGTATCAAATAGGTGGATCAATGATCATGTCTTTTTCGTATAGCTTGATATCTAAGTTGGGGTGCAATTGTTATTGAGAAAGAGAAAGAAACAATTGACTATTTCTCTGGGATTCTACTTATATGAGGAGCAAGATTGCTTACTTTTATGTGCAATAAGTCCCCTTCCTACCAAACATATATCTTCAAATCATATCCACTCCCCTCACCCCCCCCCCCCCTCCCCCAGCAGCCCAGCCTAACCACCTCTCAGACACCGAACTTCTTATGTATTTTAATCAATTCTTATTTTGAATAATGATTTCCCTATGCCTTGAACATTCTCATGACCATATGGAATTTTCACTAAATATTTCCCTTCCATCTAATAAGCATATGAGACACTCTGGCGACTTCCACCTTTGACTAACTTCATCACTAGTTCTTGTAGCGCAATGAAGATATTTTTGTTTGTCTTCTATCATCGAACCTTGCCATGAACAAGTGCATGTCATTCAAACATCCACCATCAACCTAGCCTACTCTATGAGAAAACTATTCTTACTCTACTATGATTATAAGTTTGGTAAAAACAGTAACCAGAAAACGTGAACTTGCAAAAATATATCCTAGAAACCGTTTCATCCCATGTTTGGGTTGGTGGATGGAAAACGGGAGGGTGGGGAACTTCTAAAATTTTCAAATAACTTTTCCCACTATATTAGCTGAATTTTTGTCATATATTACACTTTCCATCCTGTGACTTTCTTTCCACCATAACAAGCAAGGCCTTGGGAACATTTTGAAGAGTATGCGTCTCTCTATTTTTTGTTTGTGCCTGTCTGGTTATTTGTTTGGGACTCTTCATGCTTGCAGATTTCCTCTTACTCAGACCATGCCGAAGGACGAACTCAAATGTACCAGATGAAACACACTAATATAGTAACAAAATAATGCTACTTGATAGTACCTAACATTAGGTCTTATTGTAAATAACGAACTACTTTAGATCAGTTTAACGTACGTTGCTATCTTCACT
Organism: Echium plantagineum; assembly: GCA_003412495.2. NCBI lineage: Eukaryota > Viridiplantae > Streptophyta > Magnoliopsida > Boraginales > Boraginaceae > Echium > Echium plantagineum. The sequence continues at coordinate 18,802,122 of CM016565.1, forward strand.
GTTACTCGTACTAATTTTGCCACTTAACTTGAAGCCGATAGAGGAGAAGTTGTTTGTTATACTCTTAGGAAAAGAACCATGTTCTCTCACTAAATAGCTTGTTCCTCTTTAGTCAGGTTCAGTTTATGGCTTAGCCTAACCTTCAAGGTGAGGGGCAGTAAACATTGTAGGGAATATTTAATCTGGGATCTATCATCATATTATGATATAATAATTAATGTTATACTTTTTGAACATTTTTTTTTTCGTATCTTTTTACACTTGTTATAAATGTACATGTGCTGGCTTAGAGTCCTAGATTCCATGTTTATTATGAATATTTGGTATTTCAAGAATCAATCATGACATCGTTCTTTTCCCATGCCAGGAGAGGACTACGAGGATAGAACAGGTTGCTCATGAACACTCAAATTTGACGACAGATGCATCAAATGCACGTTCATATGCAAGACAATTAGCTGAGCAAATGACACTTGCCAAAGCATATGTAGTTATTGCCAAGGAACATAACGATCTTCATCTTGCTTGGAATCTTAGTTCAGAAATTAGAAGCTGCCAGTATTTGCTTTCGAAGGCAGCAATGAGAGAGGAACCTCTCTCCGTAGACGAAGCAGACCCAGTTATTGAAAGACTATCATCTCTTATCTTTAAAGCACAAGATGCACATTATGATATTGCTACCACAATAATGACTATGAAGTCCCATATTCAAGCTCTTGAAGAACGTGCAATAGCAGCTAATACTCAAAGTACTCTGTTTGGACAAGTTACCGCTGAATCCCTGCCAAAGAACCTTCATTGCTTAGAAATGAAGCTTATGGACGATTGGTTACAGAAACCACGGTTACAAGAGCTTGCAGCTGGGACCAAAAACTCCCCACGGCTCATAGACAACAACCTCTACCACTTCTGTATATTTTCGGATAACCTGCTAGCAGTATCAGTTGTGGTGAACTCAACTATTTTTAGTGCTGATCACCCAGAACAGCTTGTTTTCCACATAGTAACAAATAGTGTGAACCATGGGCCTATGCAGGCTTGGTTCCTGAGTCATGACTTTAAAGGGTCGACTATAGAGGTGCAAAATGTTGAGGACTTCAAATGGTTGAATGCATCATATTCCCCTGTTGTGAAACAGTTGCTTGACTCAGAATACAGAAAGTATTATTTTGAAGGGTCTGAGGATCTGGATATGGAGCCAAAGTTCAGGAATCCGAAGTACTTGTCTTTGCTAAACCACCTCCGCTTTTACATTCCAGAGATCTATTCTCAGCTGGGTAAGGTGGTTTTTCTTGATGATGATGTGGTTGTGCAGAAAGATCTCACCCCTTTGTTCTCACTGGATTTACATGGAAATGTGAATGGAGCAGTTGAAACATGTCTGGAAGCCTTCCACCGTTACTACAAGTATCTAAACTTCTCAAATCCACTAATCAGCTCTAAATTTGACCCTCAGGCATGTGGATGGGCATTTGGTATGAATGTGTTTGATCTGATTGCTTGGAGGAAAAACAATGTGACTGCACGATACCATTACTGGCAAGAGCAAAATGGTGATAGGACACTTTGGAAGCTGGGCACTCTTCCTCCTGGCCTATTAGCTTTCTATGGATTGACCGAACCACTTGATCGAAGATGGCATGTCTTGGGTTTGGGTTATGATGTTAACCTCGACAGACGCCTTATAGAGGGTGCAGCGGTGATTCATTTCAATGGAAATTTGAAGCCGTGGCTTAAGTTGGCGATTAGTAAGTATAGACCTCTATGGGTACGCAATTTGAATCAGACACACCCGCATTTTCAATATTGTGCCACAAGTTAAAATATTAGTGTTAGTTATGGTAAGTTATTCAACATGATATTGCATTGCTATAGAGTTAGCATTAGAAAAATTTTGTTATTCAAAATGTTGCTGAGCTCTTTTGTTTCTTTTCTATATCAGAAGGCAAAATTGTGATCTGTATTATTTGTACTTCTGATGTTTTTGTTCTGCTTTACACTGAGTGGAAGAATATATATATTTTACAAGTACGTTTTCAAGAAACCTGTAATTGTCTATAGATTGAGGGCCTGTTTGTTAAAACTGAATGTCTGAATCTGAAGTCTGAAGTCTGACAACAAGTGACTGAATACTGAATGTCTGAATCTGAATGAAAACTGAATCTGAATACTGAAAAATTTAAGTGTTTGATAACCGTTCACTGAAAATTACTCAAGTTATGTCGTATTGACAAATTCATCCCCACCATACTTCCTTATGTATAAATATTATAAAGTACATTGTAATATGTATAAATATAATATTATTATTCATATAATATTATGAGTCATCAATTAATAAAATTAAAACAAAATAATTAATGTCATTCAGTAAATTATAAAAAGTCAACGAGCAAATATAATAATAATAACAATAGTGAGAATAATGATGATTATAATAATAATAATAATAATAATAGTAACAATAATTATTATTATTGTAATGGTAATAATAATAATAATAATAATAACGATGATGATGATGATGATAATAATAATAATAATTATTATTAATATTTAATAATAATAATAGTAATCTTAATAATAATAAGAAGAAGAATAAGAATATAACGAAGGAAATTAGTAATAGCAATAATAATAATAATAATAATAATAATAATAATAATAATTGAATTTGATTTGAATAGGATTGTATGAATTTGGAATAATTAAGGAAGGACAAATTGAGGTTTTCAAAGAATTGTGGGATTAAGTCATTAAGAGGAGAAAAATAAGTAGCAAATTTTGACTTAATTTTTTGTTAAGGATTTCATTCAGATCTGATTATATTCAGTACTTAATTTTTTCTATTAACAAACAGACTTAATTAAATAAGTACTTAATACATTAATTTTAAGTGCTGAAAAAGTTTAACAAACAGGCCCTCAGTCAAGTTATTTCGAACGCCATTTGTCTGATGGAATGGAATATGTTCATACATATGTAGCCAGAATAATCCAGCTCTGAAATCTTCTTGTAGGAATAAAACGATAATAAGTTGATGTTGACTGGTGGGTGAAACGACACCACATGATTATAAATCAATAGTACAAGTTATTTGTAAGCATTACCTGTCTGTGCAAATTTGATTTTCGATTAATTTTTACATGCAAGAATTTATAATGTCAAAAAAATTATTGTAAATTACAAAAATTTATGTCCAATACCTTGACAAAGTACTCCCTCCATCTCTAAATGTTAGGGCTATTTTCCTAATTTAGAAATCCCTTAATACATTCTTATTTTGACTAAATTGTGAGAGGAGCCAATGGAGGGAAATTATAAGCTAAGAAACAAATTCAAAATTTTCTTAAAACTTGTGCAAAGTCAAATGTCCCTATCAATTAGGGATGAAGGGAGTATAATTTTACTGAGTAAATTGAAAAAAATAAAATTATAAAACATAATTGAAAAGACAACTAAATTCTATGGAATGGTGTTTGGTGGAGTAAGGTTTTGAATTGAGGGTTTAGGTGGGGTAGGGGGTGTTTGGCGGTGGTGGTGAGGCAAATGGTGAGAGTGGCGAGGGTGGTGGTTGATTGTTAACATGTGGAATGGAGAGTTGAAGAAGAAGATGAAGAAATTTTTTAGATTAGCACATATTGAGAAACTTTATCAATCTGGAGTACTTTTTTAAAATTCTTAGCACATTATCCACTTTATTAATTGGAGAACACTTTAAAAAAAAATTAAAATCATTAAATTGTCCTTAGATGTTTGATACATTTTTTTCGTCTTTTTTGTTCTTTTTTTGGCAAAAAAAAATTCAGTTTTGGCAAAAGAAGGTCTATTTTTCGTTGTTTCTTTGGTAAAGAACTTCGATTTTTGTAGTTGTTTGGTAAAAATTTTGATTTTGGTAGTTGTTTCGCAAAAAAGTTGAACTTTAACAATTGTTCTCACAAAAATGTTCAATTTTGATAATTATTTTGACTAAAAATTTCGATGGACTAAAATAGACTTTTCGAAACAAAAACGTGCCATTTACAAAAAGATTAACACAATTAACTTAAGTTGATAAAAACCCATAAAAATATCATTCTTCCAAATTTCTCACTAAACTAGTGTTCATATTTAGCTTGGCACTCAAGCAAAGATGTGAAGTTGTCAACATCCTAAATATCTCCAAATAATACATAAATGAATAAAAAATTAACGAGGATAATCCAACAACTAATCATCAGCCTCACTAGACGCACTTATGTTGTTGGTCTTCGAGCTCATCATAATTTTTCTCGCACTAAGATATTGTTCATGTTGACTATTGAGTAAATAACAGTAGGAAGTATATTAGGACTAACTTTATAGTCTTAATTGAATATGTATTTTAACTTCAATAATATTATCCTTTTATCGTTAAAGGATACTCGGTTTGATTCATATTCTGATTAAAAATTTTATGGCTATTAATCTATTAGTAATTGATCTGAGTTTCTATTGGGAGATCTTTAGTTCAACCTTCGTTGGAGGGATATTTATTTTATATTATCTCTATTATATTTGTAGTACATATTTTAACCATTACTTTAGTTAGTCATTTCCTTAATTATTTGTAATATTCTTCCATAACTATATTCAGTAATTGTAATTCTCATCGCAAATTTACAAAAAAAAACTTTAATGTAATTATTGTGTAATATATATTAAACTATTAAATCAATCCAAAGTTCAAAATCAAACGCTGCTTTAATTTGTCCATGCTCAATAATTAAGCCTTCAATTAGGAGGACTTGGATTCAATATTTTGTTAAAAATAATTTCTCTCCAACATTATTTTATTCATGAGGAGAATAACTTTTATGAACAAATAAAAATCAAATGAGAATAACTTTTACTAACAAATAAAAATCAAATCCAAATATTCATTGGAGGAACTTCGAGGAAGAGGGGCAATCAAGCACCACCCCTCCGTCTACATTTTGGTAAATATAGGAGTATATTATTGTTTGTACTCTAAATTTTATACAGTATTTTCTTTCATTCGTCTGATGTTAATTCTTTTCCCACAACAAATTAAATTATCTTATTTTATATAGATAATTATCGAAATGGACCCACTATATTAGTAAACATTAAATTTTGGTCCTTATAAGTGCTGGTAACAATGCACAAATACAAAGTTTCTCCGTAAATGTACAGCATGTACGCAAATGGTTCCTAAATTAATATTACCGTTAAAATTAATCAATTATACTTGCTTTTGAGTAATTTTTACAATTCTAACAGAAACTTGAGACAAATATTATTTCAAGTTTTTTCCAAAATGAACGCAAATCGTAAATATATATATGCTTAAATGATCCATAAAATAGACTTAAATTTTTTTTCCGTTAATATTTAACGAAAAATATTAATTTAGAAATTATTTAAACACGTCACTTATAGGAACAATTTATACATCATTACCACTTACGATTACTAAATTAAATGCAACAATATTCACCCATAACTAGCACCATTTCGTACCTATTTCGTTACAAACAAACATGTATGCCCCTTATGGCGGCCGGCTTTCCCCCCCACTAATAATAATCAATATATAAACCTCTCACTTCTCTTAACCTTTCACCTAGAACTCCATCATCAACCAACCACCTCAAAAATCAATTAAGAAACTTCCAAAACATTATAGTTTCATACAATATTTTTTCAAAAATGCTGGTTTCTATTATTTTTGTACTTTTTCTACCATGCATAGCTATGGTTGCAGTGTTCTTCGTCTACATATGTTTGCTATGGTACGCCGCAAGTCGAGGGCTCGAGGAAGGGTTACCGGTAAAATCCACCACTCCAAAGGGGTTGCCAGCTTCATATCTAGAGAAGCTTCCGAAAATGAAGGGGAGAGATTTGGTGATGGGGAGAGATTGCGCGGTTTGTTTGGATGATATAGAGATTGATGAACCGGCTAGATTGGTTCCCGGTTGCAACCATGGCTTCCATCTAGAATGCGCTGATACTTGGTTGTCCAAAAATTCAGTTTGTCCAGTTTGTAGAGCTAAGCTTCCACTAGAGCCTTTTTATAGTACTCATGCTACTGCTAAGACTGAGATAAATTAAACATACACTAGCTAGGGTTGTTCATAACAAAAAATAACTCCGGAAGCGGAGTCTTATTTTCATGGCACCGCACGTTTTGTGGGTTGGGTATATATTTTAGTTTGTGTAAAAATAATAATAATACCGAACACATGAAAACGAGCGGTCAAATTCATGAAAGAATGTAAGCCATGTAAATTTGTGCCGTAAAATTAGGTTTCAGCTGCAACCTTTATATATCATTCTCCCTTTATTTGGTCTCATCAAACCGACTATATGGTTAGTTAATTATTGACTTAGATATTAATTGTTTTTTTAGATAGTGAAGTTCCTTTTTTAGTGGTCTATACTTTAAGTTTCTCTTATTCTTCTTTGAGTTTTTATTAATATTATTGGCTTTATGGGTTAATTTCATTTGTTAATTATATTTTAATTTCTGATTGTTTCCTTAAAAAATATTTGACTACCGGTATGTATTATAAGAATTAGAATTAACAATTTCATTATCGTTGTGAAAAGTATCATGCTAGCCACCTAAAAATATTAAAATACTTAACTAATTTATATAAATATGCATAAGAAACCAAAAAATTAGATGGAACCAACTTCATTTTAGTTCTTTAAATCAAGATATTAGAAAAAAAGATATTATATTTTACTTTTATTTTGCTCCCCCTGAATTACTTGGTTATTATTTTATATTAACATTTTTTGTTTTAACTATTTGTCCTTTTAACATTTGAGTACATATATTAGATCATATTCTTTCTCTTTTATTCACTTTTTTTACAATTCACATGCATTAATATGACGATAATAGTTGACATATTATTAAAAAATCTATTACAGCAAACATCAAACCTTAGTAACTACATCGGTAGATCTAGCTAAAGCCCGAGTCCGGATTCGGTGCATCAATAATTCGGTGCACCCGGTGCATCAAGTACCCATTTAAAGGTTTTACGTGGGTACTGTACCCACTTGAAACTTCATCATTGGTACTTGTACCCACATTGTACTATAACAATGGTACAATACCACATATTTATTTTGGATTGATAAATATGTGGTATTGTATCATTGTTATAGTACAATTTGGGTACAAGTACCAATGATGAAGTTTCAAGTGGGTACAGTACCCACGTAAAACCTTTAAATGGGTACTTGATGCACCGGGTGCACCGAAGTATTGATGCACCGAATCTTTTCACTCATGTCACTACTACAAAAAGTCACTTGGACTACCCCTGAAAAGTCACTTAGACTACACCTTTGAGTGCAGAGAATAGAGGGGTCGGCCAAGTGGATCTCACTTGGACGACACCACACGGGAGTATCGTCCAAGTGCTCACTTGGACTACACTCATATGGGGGTAGTCCAAGTGAAAATATTTATTAATTTTTTTTTTTAAATATTATGATATTTCACCTGAATTATATATATATATATATTAGTTTTTTTTTTAATTTTTCTATATGGATATTTATACTTTATTAATTCATATAATGCTTAAGAACTATATATAAAAATTTAACAATAATTCAAAAATCATATATAATCAAACAAATTATATTTGTATCGGTTACAATATTTATTATTTCAATCGTTATTACAAAAGCTACAAATAAAACTAAAAAACTAAAATATCCTAGCTTATAATAAAATAAGTAACTTTACATTAAAATAATTTAAACACTACAAAATTACATAAAATATTAGGAAAAATTTAACATCTTCTTCTCATCCACATCGATTCTTCATAATTTTTTACCTGATAGAGAATAAAATAAATATCAATTAGAAAAACATGCAAAAGTAGCACTTTACAATAAAATAAATATCAATTTTTCACCTGATGGACAATAAAATGATTTAACACCTAATAATTTTTCACCTAAGACACTACAAACAATCACGAGGAAGATGCTAATAGAAATCAAAATGCTATATGACAATCATTAGGTTTATAGTTTTAGCATAAGATAAAAAAATTAATATAAAGGATACATGAAGAGCAAACTTTGTTCTTCATCAATTTAAAATCACTAGCTAAGAGGGTGGGCATAACGTCGCACAAATAAGATAATTGATACAGAGTATGTAGCAATTATAACTTATATGCATCAGTGCATTCCAACACAACATACCTCTTTTTCTTACATGCATCAGTGCATAAGTCAATGAAAGAAATGGTTCTTACATGGCTTGGCGGGATGTGTTTTCCACTAAGAAGATCAAGTAATAAGGTGCCAAAACTATAAACAACACTTTCAGGTGTTACTCGACTTGCCAGATGAAAACTAGAATGTCCTAAATCTAGACGCAATTACAAAATCTAGTTTATATAAAAAAGTCGCAGAATAAGTTTGAAGAAATATGTGAGGGACATTAGCTTACCAGTTCGTAAATACTCTGGAGGAGTGAATGCTAAATTTGTACTGTAGCTTTTCCCATCCCTGCTATTTTTCATCAGGCCAAAACATGAAAGTGACTGCTGCGGCTAATAAGATCAATACTATAAGACTCAACTAGCAAGAACATCATAATTTCTCTCACATTTCCTGAAGAACAATACATAATAATTAGAATATATAGAACATGATTTTCTTACTTCACTTTGGTAAGAAGTTACCTGTGTATGTGTTAATATCTTTTGACCTCACTTGTTCACAGCGTAAGGCTAACTTGTGATCTATGCCAAAAAAATCACATTAAGAAGAATATCGCTATGAGAAAGAAAAAGAAAAAATCTGATTTAAGTTTTGATTAGATACTTACAAGTTGAACGACATGAGAATGGATTTCCATACCCTGTCAGAGGACACAATTCAATCCATGAGCAGCCATTGATCATAGGACTAAGGACACGGTATTCTGTCACAGCCTCTTGAGATGCTTCTAATCCAGAATTGTTTGCTAAAATTACTCTCTCAGTTTTACCATCGTCCAGCATAACCTATGCGTCAGATATTAGCATTCTTTAACAACTAATATCAGGTCATGGACAGCTACAAATAAGACAGAATGTGGGAAAACAGAGACAACCAAACCTTAGTAAGTGGTGCAGATATCAGGCCTTCCCTTTCCTTCGGAGAACCTATTACCAACGCCCAGTATCTTTGATACATCGAGTCACAAGCACTTGTCCATGCCTAAGACGGCCAAGGATACTTTGGGTGAGCAAATATACGTATATCAGTAAAGAAGCACTACAATATCATTTAATGAAGATCCATGAAATTGATGAGCACCAAAACACCAAAGAGAATAACAGCCATAAGAGAGAACAACTTAACAAGTGAAACAATTAGAAGATAATTATAAGATATTTCTGTAGCCAATACAATAGATCTAAAAGCTCTCTCCCCCCTAGGCACAATGTTAATTGGTAAAAGTCAGATACTAAAAAATATCTCTTGATTATTGAAGGTTAGTTTCTCCTCCTTTAAGGCTTCGTAACTTTCAATTCTTACATAAAAAAGATTATGCCACAAGAATACACATGATAGAGCCCGTTCACAGAAGCCCAACCCCCACCCATCTACACGTTTGAGCAAGTTCTCGGCTTCTTATGCTGCTGCAGCAACTGAAAGTACTATCATAAATTTGCTTAATTTTGATGATGGACAAACAAATTGACCATAATTTTATCACTACATTCCAAGTGGAATAAAGAGTTGGAAAAATCGCCCAAACCCAATAATCCATCATATATTTATTACAATCACAAGAATGCTCAGTTGAGTTTAAGAACTTACTTATAAAGGACCATATTAAACACACTATATTTTCATAGATTTTGACCAATTGTTATAGGGCAAAAGACATAATCCAATTACAATCTAATGCAAAATTCAACAATTTAGTCACCAAAATCGACCCACATAACAAAATTCAATAAATTAGAGTAACCTAAACCGTAAGATCCAAATCATAAACATTAATTAAAAAATAAAACCCCCAAAAAAAATCAAAAGTGAAACCAAAAATTAAAAGTTTAAATAAAATATTAAAAAAACACTTACTTGAACAATGGAGGAGGAGGAAGGAGGACGAGAGAGGGAGGGAGAAGGATAGAGAGGAAGAAGAAGAATGGTCGCTGCTCACTCTTCCCTTTTGGCTATTTTGTTTCCCTGGTTTTGGGTTGGGGGGGGGGGGGGGGGGGGGGGGGGGGGTGGGGGCAATAAACCCGCCCAGCTGAAATTCTTAACATCTTGGACGACACCTCCGTGTGGTGTCGTCCAAGTGCTTTAAATTCTTTTTTTTTTTTAATTTAAATAACTTGGACGACACTCCCGTGTGGTGTCGTCCAAGTGAAAAATACTTTTTTTTTTAATTTTTTTTTTAAAATTACTTAGACTACACCAATAGGTGTCGGCTAAGTGTTCACTTGGACGACACCACGCGGGAGTGTCGTCCAAGTGCCACTTGGACTACACCTTTTGTGAAGTGTAGTCCAAGTGGGTGTAGTCCAAGTGACTTGTTGTAGTAGTGTGTGACATATGGGCGGGCTTCATATACTTTAAAGTGGTTCATTTGAATTACTAAAAATATGTGTAGTTTAGTTAGTAAGTATGTATATATGTGTCCATGAGAGGTTTATATGTATGTCCATGAGAGATCATGGTTTCAACTCCTCATAAGTTCAATTCTTTTTATACTAGTTTATACAACCTATAAAATCAATTTTAATCATTTATTAGTTAAAAAAATAAACTTTATAGATAGACATTGCATATATATTTCTTATAGTTCATTATGCTAAAATTAATAATTTCCACAATATTTTAAAGATAAAGTTCAATAAATATCTAATATATTTCGAAAAAGTCTTGCATATAATAGAAACTTTGTCATAAATATTATATTAGTATATTAAAAAAATTTAGTGTATATCTTGAACCATTACGCCAAATTTAAAGTCGTTAGATCCGCCCCGATGTGACACAAAATTAAATCTATGTTTAGGACCAAATCTAATACCCAAAATGAAGGTTGAGCTGGTGGTTGAAAAAAGATATTCGTTGTTTTCAGCAATCTTTAGTCCAAAAAAATTTTCCAAGGTAGGCTTCGTGCTATATAAGAAAGTGCTCTAAATAGCGTATCTGTGAATTAAACATGTCAAAAATAAAAGTGATCTCAAGATATGGTGGTTGTAAGTTTCCATAGGATGTAATGAATATGTCAAATATAATGGCTTGATATAGGTAGTGTTTATATGTCAAGTATTCTGTTTTGTGTTGATGATGAATATGTAAAGTTTTGCCAATATATATGGTGTGGGGATTAATTTGTATGCTTTAATATGTATAGTTTTGGAGGTAGTTCGTATGTAAGATCATAGTAATTTGAAGTCTTGGTTGATTTTGGTGTTAACGTTGTGTAAGGGCTGGAGAACGAATTGGTATATCTAAATAGTATGGGTATGATAGAAGAGTGTGAGGTTGGTTGGGCGTGCATATTTGGAGAAGTTAATTTTTGTCATTTTGCAAGATTAAGTTTACGGATGGTTATTATGTAGTAAGATTAAAAGTAGTTTGGTTGAAAATGATGTCATTACGATGAAGTCAGAGACTCAAAAGTGTTGAAATAAGATTAGTATTTGTTGAAATTTGGGTTGGATATGTTTCCATGAGGATTTGAGATAGTAGGTGATGATTTGGATTACATGAGTGTGGGGAGATTATAGTTGGTGGAGAAGATGGAAAGACAATATATAATAGTTTAATACAAGAATTTTTTTTTATTCCAAATTGATAACATTTGATCGAGAATTCTTGTATGGTTAGTGTGTAAGCACCATGCTTACTCTACTCTAGACTCTTGATTGGAGGTCTTTAATTGAGGTTTCAATTTTGTGGTTGAGAGTTAATTGGGTATAATTGTAATTGTGATTTTAATTAAAAAACAAAATATGGTTGCATAACCAAGTGGGTGCATGACACATTGACACGCGAGGTTTAAAGCTGGCAACATTATAATTTGAAAAGGTCAATAATTTTTGTATTCCATTTCTTAATTATTATACTCCGATTTTTTATATTTTTTTATCAATTTTTATATTAAAAGTGAAATATTATTATCACTTGGTAAAATCTAAAAATCATAAGCCTTTGAAAAATGCTTTAAGGTCAAGACTAGAATATTGACTCATATATATTCTTTCATCTTATTGGAATATATTTCTTGTATTTAGTTTTTCATTACTTACGACGATTTACGAAATGTTGAATAAGATATTGATTGTAGATGGTAGTGAAATATTTCTTTAATCTTATTGAAAAGTATTTCTCTTAATAAATTATAGATGGAAGTGAAATGTTGAATAAGATATTGATTTAGAAAATAGTAAAGAAGAATACGTAATAGTATCACATATTAAAATATTTTTTATTTATTTAGTATTAATATATTTTCAAGTAAAAAAGATGTTGGTTCAATTATTATATAACTCACAAGGGACAATTGTTTTAAAATCTCATTCTTATTATTATGTATTTAATATTCAAATTAATAATTTAAGATATTCAAGTTACTAATTCAATAACATCATTAAAAATATTTTTTGGTATTTCTAATTATCACTAAAAACTATAATGGTTTATATATATATTTAGTATTTAGGTTAAAATTAAAAATATATATTGTTTTAATATTGTATGCTAACTCTTTTAGTTAGCATGCCCAAATGTACACCCTTAGATCGTCATTTTTTTCAATATTTTTACTCTAATGATTGTGATTAAAAAAGCTAATAGTCTATGTATGGAGAGAATTGTACAAATGGTCTCCGATAGTGTCATCAAGTTGCAGCTTAGTCCTCAATAATGGCATCACTGTAGTTTAGTCCCCGACAGTGACCAAAAAGTTGCAGATTGGTCCCCACTTGAACTATTCCGTTAATTTTTAACACCAATGAGATGTCAAATTTGGACCCAAAAATGAATTTGTAAGACTTAAACTTATTTTTGGTGTCTAATGAAAATTCATTACGTAGTTGAAATGCAAAACTTCAATAATTTCTAACATCAGAAATGAGTTTATCTAAAAAACAAACCATTTTTTGCCCCAAATTTAACCTCTCATCACGTGTTGGTGTTAAAAGTTAACGGAATAATTAACGTGGAGACTAATTTACAACTTTTCGGTCACTTTCGAGGACAAACTGCAACGGTGCTATTATTGAAAAATAAACTACAACTTAATGACACGTGACTATTTATACAATTCACTCTCTATATATGTATTATCTCGCACATTAGTTATTTACTAATTAAGTTCGTTAAAAAATTGCAATATTAATAATCTACATTTGCTACACGGAAAATGCACTACATTGTTAATGTAATGCTGATATGCACATACCACTATCTCTGTCGATTCAATATCTCTTATTCAACATCTTTTTTACTTGAAAATATAATAATTGGGCTGGGAGAACTCAGATTAATATCACTATCTCTTATTCAACATGCGAAAAAATTTAAAAAAGTTGATATTTCAAAAATATTTAATGAGACGAATCTAACAAGATCCCACATGACTATATTACTTCTTATCGTTTAATGAGAATTCTTGATCAATTTTTTAAAATTTAACCACAAAAGTCAAAACGTATCAATCATTTAAGGACGAATTTAGTATTATAATTCTTTCTCGCTAAACTTGTTGATGTCCAAAACAACCATTATTTCTATAGCACTCCTCTTTCGATGGCTAACAATTAAGAACATACTCTGTTAATATTTTACTAAGAAAAACCTCACAAGATAAAAGCCTCCGTGAACAAACAAAGTGCATTATTCTCAATATACATATATGATGTTGCCTTATTAAAATTTCAATAGAAAAACTCATTTAACATAAAACCTTAAAGAGTAGATTTTTTCTTAGGCTTATTTTTATTTTGGACCCTGAACTATCACGTAAGTTTCAAATTGGACCCTGATACTATCTTAAGACTCATTTTGGACCCTATACTACGCTTTGTCTCATTTTGGACCTTAAAATGCCAAATAAAATTGAAATAGGGGCACATTTTAAAATAAATTTATATGTGGGGATCTTTTCTAATACTTTAATTACAAAACAACCCCTCCCTCAACCTCACACCCCACCCCTACCCCCTACCCCTACCCCCCATCTCACCTGTAACCCCCATTACCCCCCCCCCCTCCACCCCCTCCACCCCCTTACCCCCACCCCCGTAACCCCTACTCCCACCCCCGTAAGCGCAGCTCTGATAACGACTTAGTGACCACAAATTTGCCCATGACAGACATAAATACATACTTCGAACAAATCAGGAGGTTAGATGAAAGAGTTAAAGAGATTGCAGGATTTCACTTGCGGAGTGTAAGAAGCTCTCCTTCTCCACTCACACTGTTAAAATCTGGAAACTCATCAGATGCAACGAGGCTAGTCGGTAAGGAATGAAAATGATCGTGCCAAAAGCTACAAGAATTCTTCAAATAATGACTCTACTGGCACTCCAGGTGTCCTTGATGTCTTTGAAGTCCCTCAGGTTGATTATGATGATTACGGGGGTGGGGGTATGGGGGTTACGGGGGTGGGGAGGGTAAGGGGGTTACGGGGGTGGGGGGGGGGGGGTAAGGGGGTTACAGGTGAGATGGGGGGTAGGGGGTGGGGTAGGGGTAGGGGGTAGGGGTGGGGTGTGAGGTTGAGGGAGGGGTTATTTTGTAATTAAAGTATTAGAAAAGATCCCCACATATAAATTTATTTTAAAATGTGCCCCTATTCCAATTTTATTTGGCATTTTAAGGTCCAAAATGAGACAAAGCGTAGTATAGGGTCCAAAATGAGTCTTAAGATAGTATCAGGGTCCAATTTGAAACTTACGTGATAGTTTAGGGTCCACAATAAAAATAAGCCTTTTTCTTATTGATGCCTAAAGTATCATAAAAGTTTCAAATTGTCTCCTAATACTTTATTAAGTCTTAAATTATTCCCTAATTAAACTATACTTCGTTTAACATTGACCTTTATATCCAAAAATTAGCCAATAAACTAATATAATACTATTTTAAAAACAAACAAATTTGAAATAAGATACTTATTAATTTTTTGGACGCTTTTTAAATTAAGGCTTAATTTCATCTGGGCACCTGAACTATTAAGATAATCCCAAATAGGTACCTGGTGAACTTTTTATAACAAATAGACACCTGAGACATAAAAATGGCACCTGAACTTTCGTTTTTCATATTTTCTGAAATTTTCAGATTTAAAATTTGTTTGATGAAGGGCAAAATAGTCACACAACAATTAAATCTAACTCAACCCAACTATATACAAACCCAACCTCATCATTTAACCCAACTCAGTTAAAATCTATTCAAAAATCAAACTTTAACCCAATACTTTTTATTTTTCTTCTCTTTCTCAACCTAAACCCTAGCCTCCTTCACCTCCTCTGCAACTTCAGCCCGCCACCATTACTGGCCAAGAAAGTAATTTTTTGCTGCTGTATTCATCTTCCTAGAGAGGATGTCTCCATGAAGATCCATTATCTTGTTCCAATTATTACATAGAGACTGTTGCATCACCATAATACGGGCTTTTATCTCCTCCGTGTCGAACAATCCTAGTCTTTTCTTCTCTGCTGCAGCACCATTTTGGCTAATTGTTGCACACACTTTCTTTATATTTGCTTTCCTTCCTCTCAATTGCTGCACGCACTCTTTCTTTTAAAAACACGATGGTGAAATTTACATGTTGCTTAGTAAATGGTCCACCACGTGCTTATGATGCCTCTCCGATTGTCCAGAGATAAGACGAGAAAATTTCAATTTTTGGCTTCTGTCTAAATCATATCACCAAAATAATTAGGGTAATTGGACTTAATTAATTAATAATTAGTATTTGGATTTGAAGAAAGTGTGGCGTTATTACTTAGGGGGGGGGGGTTGCGGGGGGGGGGGGGGGGGGGGGGGGTGAGGGCCGAGGGGTATAAATAAAGAACAAACTTTTAGCACCTCAATTTTGTTCTAATTTTTTTTGTTTAAAAAGTCATATTTTCGATATGACTAACTTGCCCTTGGGTTAAGTATTTTTAAAATGTTAAAAATATGAAATTTTCAGAAAAATATGAAAAACGAAAGTTCAGGTGCCATTTTTAATAGTTCAGGTGCCTATTTGGGATTATCTTAATAGTTCAGGTGCCCAGATGAAATTAACTAAAATTGTGTGTTAAGTTTTAAAAACAATAAAATTATTAACTATAAATTAACCTCACCCCATCATCATATTCCCCCAACCCTTTATTCCTCGATCAAACTTCCTTACATACTAAACTTACAAATAGGGGGGTCAAAACAGGATCGGTCATGACATTTTCAGGGTCCGGGGCAAAAATCGAAAAAGGGGCCCTATTATGAAAAAGTATTTCTACGAGCATTGCTTGGAGCAAATTCATTAAAGATATAATTAATATCTATCTCTCACAACATATCCTTTTTCGATGCATAAAATCGTCAAGTTGACTATCATTGTTCGATTGACTTACATAATATTTTCATTATTAAATCCTCTCACAATAATTTCACCTCTAGAAATTGGATTTCGTTGTTCGATCTCAGTGTAACTTCCAAATAAAATATTTATATGGTGAAATTATATGAGAAACAAATAACTAAAGATAACAAAATATACCAAAATTGTGAAATTTAAAATAAAATAACTTGCAAAAAAAATAAAAAATAAAGTATCACTTGGTTGTAACCCAAATTGATGTCTTCAAGAATGAGTTATTTAAGTCTTTAGATAAACTGAGTATTGATAAATTACTAGAACCATAAGATTTTAAACTTGAAGATTAAGAACATAAAAAATAGAATAAAATCAAGATCACAATATATAGAAATATACGAAATACATATAAAAGAAAAACAAATATAATTACGGAACTTTGCAAGCGGAGCAGAATGCTGAACCCCCTCATGCCCTCAACATAAAGCTTACACTAATGCTTGCTGGGTTCGAAACCCTGACCTTATCCAGGCAGTCGCCCCTTACCCGGGTCAAAATAGTAATTTCACTCTTAAAAAGATATTATTTGGCCAGTGCCTTAATGTGTATAACTACTTCTTCACACCCACCCTACCCCACTGTCATACTCATACTTGAATTGTTATACACACCCAAATAATAGCAAATAGTATTTCTTTATAGCAAATAGTATTTCTTTATAGAAGTTAAATAGCTATTTTATCCTCCTATGTGTAATTGTAATATCGAAGGAAGTTTCAAATCATGCATTCATCGGTTTGGTTTTGATTTTAATTTTTAATAAATCGCAATAACCGAATCGATATTAAATAAATATATTTATATTATAATTTAATATGTAATAAAATAATTAAAGATAAAGATTAAAAGCTAACCTAGTGGCTAGATGACTGCACTACATATTAGGATGCCGAATGATCGATTCTTATTATATTATTATATAATATATACTTATATAGTACTACATTTACATTAAGTAGAGGAATACTTAGAGGCTAACTATATATATAGTTAGGTTTTACTAATCAAAAGGAAAAATTGTCCATATAAGCACCCAAAAAAATAGCATAAAACCAACTACCTATTTAATCTTGATCCAACGGTTTAGATATGAAGTTAGGTTTTACTAACCCATTTAAATTAGGTTTTGACATTTTTAGTTAATAAATTTATAAAATTTTGATAATTAAAATTTATAGAAATATTTTGTTTCTCAAAATCTATAATTTGATATTAAATTTGTTTGATTTGGACTATAATTTTTTTTTTAAGTTACATGTACTAACAACTATATGAGTGAGATGAATGAGAGAAAAATGAAATTATTTCTCAATTATTTTCTACTGTGGAGTGTAATAGATAATGGGAGTATTTGATGATATGTACATGATGTGGCAGAGGATAATTTCTTCACGAAATGTCCCCTGCTGTGAATAGTCTTACATACATGGGCTTGATTAGATGACATATGATGTTGACGTCTTCGGCCTTCATTTCACATTAAATAATCCCTCTAAAATAGAACTTTAGGGGGCTCATGTCAATCTTCGACCATAAAATATTTTTATTCATTAATTCGGAAAATATAAAATTGACGTCAATTAATAGAGTTTCATTTGTAGCTTCATATACTCTTCATGCATTTATAATTTTATCAGCTACATTGTCGCATAAAAAACATTTCTCCTTCATTTTTTATCATTAACCACTCTACAATTCCTTCTTATTTCTCCAGGTTGGCCTGATTGCAGATCACCCAATTTGATCATCCCCTCAACAAATGCCTTAAAGAATGCTTCTTGATCAGCACTATACTTCTCCACATATTTCCTAGTCTCAGCAAATGTATACAATGTCTGGTCTGAATTAAGAAATCCTCTGCCATTAACCATATCCTTAAAATATTGGTTATCGAATAATACGTCCGTTGCATCCAAACCATTCGTAACGTTTCCATCTCCGCCCAGAGGACAAAGCTTGTTCAGCATTTCTCTATACTTTGGTTCTATTGTTGGATCAGGCATGCCTGAGCCAGACTGATTGTACAGACGAAAGACGATAGAGAAACACCTTCCTTTGCCAATTGAGTGAGAGCCGGATAGGGCTACTAAATCTTCAACAGAGAGACCATATTTGCCGAAAAGAGTAATCAGAGCCGTGGCATTCGACCGGGGGCTTGGCATTATATCGCTCGAGTTATCTTGGCTTGCTGTTAAGCTATCAAGCCTTCCTAATTTAACATTCCAATTCGGTCCTCCACTCTGTATCAATTCATAATAATCAAATGATAAACAAACAAAAAAATACAGCTACAAATGAACATAAATACAATTAGAAAAGAACCAAAAAGTTCTTGAAACATACCAGAAAAACTGCATCTCTAGAAGCCATGATGATAATATCAGCACAAGAAACAACACCTGGACAAAACCATTAGCGTTAGTCTAGTCTCCACGAGATATTACTGACAATAACCAACTCCAGTCATTACAATCATAGACGAACCAAAGTTCAAAAGAACGAAGAAAAAGAAAGGAAGAAACCACACCTGGACAAGCTTTCTCTAAGGCATCCTTAACCTCATCAACAACTTCATATGATCTCAGAGAATCGATGTTCGATAAAGCTAGTTTTTCACCCAGCATGGTATCAGTATCATCGAGCAGAAGCGATCCATCACAACCCTACAAAAAACAGCACGTTCAATCGCAAAGCTTATTGAATTAAATAAAACAAAAACGTAACCCTTTAGCTTCCTCCTCTCTTACATTGACGAAACAATCATGAAACTGGAAACGCATGACTGATGCAACACTTCTTGGTTCCCTTTTCATGGCCGCCTTCATCACATCTCGAACGATGTTTTCGGCTTGCGGGCAAGTTGCGTTATAATATCCAGGCGTTAACTCAGGACTCACCTTGGCTGCAAACTCCATGTTCAGCCAGAGGATGATGAAGAGAATATAGCAATATTTCAACATTGTTTTTTCTATTTTATTTTTTCTATTTTCGAGTTTGATTGTCAAATTTTATACCAAGTGGTTCTATATATATATAACAACCCAACTACCCAAGACTAAATGGTCCAATTTTTTACTAATTTATCAAATTTTACTAAATGGTTAAATTTTCATGGGTAGATTAAGCTTAATAAATGTAAGCATTCTAATTCAATATAATCTTCCTAATTTGCTCTTTTCAGATGTTAATGCGCAACATTAAAATTTTCATCATTAATTGTATCAACTTGTTCCTTATCATCTAAATTCATATCATCAAAATCTACGGAAAAAGGGGAATTACACATGCCTTGTTTCGTATCAATATGGAACTATTACCTTGCAGCTATTCTATATTTGTCCCTTGGTTGGTAATAGTAAATACTTTTCACATTATCTATGCAGCTTTAACATCTCTTGAACGGAAACATTTTCTCATATATCAATTTTTTTTCGTCTTACTTTTTAGGACAAATGGCACCGGATATCACTAATGTTTGATTTATTTACCACTGACATTCACTTTCGTGCCAAAGACATCACTCATGTTCCAATACTACTCAACTTGTCTAGTTTTCGTCAATTTTGCTACAATCGCAATTTTAAGCACAAAAGTTAGAAGGGCAATTTAGTCACGACACTTAAAAGTATACGTGTTTCGTTTTCAAAATTGCATCTTTTCAAGATCGTACTTGTTAAATTTTGGGCTTTTCAAAAATTGAACATGTGTCGTTTCTCGAAAGCTTCAATTGATGGCAAATTTTAAGTGTTGTGACTAAATTGCCCTTATAACTTTTGTGCTTAAAAATAGGATTTCACTAAAATTGGTTAAAAGTAGACGAGTTGAGTAGTATTAGAACATGAGTGATGTCTTTGGCACGAAAGTGAACGTCAATGATAAATGTGGTAAATAAATCAAATGTTAATGATGTCCAGTGTCATTTGCCTTACTTTTTATTATCATTGTTAAATTTTTAAGATTGACTTTTATCTTAATGTAGTATGCATGTTCATAACCTTCTATTCAGCCAGTATATGAAGAGAATTTAACAATAATTCAACATAGAATTTTTTATTTTGTCATATTTTACGAAATGGTCAAATGTTACTAATTTGTCAGATTTTACTAAATGGTCTAATTTTATGTGCTAGATATAGTCATTGATTAATTAACCTTAATAATAAATACTCTCTCCATTTTTTATTTGACGTTCTAGACTTTTCATAGATTAAGAAAAATTAAATGTAACAAAAATGTAAAATTTTAATTGATTGTCACTATATAGTTAGTCGATAATTTCAATGAAAAAATTAGCAAAAAAATATTGAAACTGTAAAAAACACATTAAAATTATAAAACATCATATAAAAAAAATAAAACCAAAAACCTAAAACGTTATATAAAAACAATGGAGGGAGCATCAACATTCTACTTTAAATATAAACTTCCTAATTTTTTTTTTCTTTGAGATTTTAATACAACACTAAAATTTTCATCATTAATGATAACAACTTTTTCCTTATTTGTGTAAGTTCGAATAAATGGATTCATCATAATCATCACAAAAATGGGACCACATTAGTTGGTTCATAATGTTTATAGCAATATGAAACTGAAAGTATTACCTCACGCCCATTCTATATTTGTTCCTTGGTTGCTAATAGTAAGTATCTTTCAAATCATGTATGCACCTTTAATACTCTTTTTATTTCGTTATGGTTGATCGTTTGAAATAAAAATACTTTATTAAGAAATAATGAAAGATTATTAATATTCTTTAATTCTTTTTTTGATAGATAGAGATAGCAAATTACAAACATATAAAATCAAATGTCGCCATTATGACAACAAGATCTTCAACTGTTGAAGAAATACTGAAATAAACAATAAGCATGACATAAAGTAAAGATAGTCTGATATGGCAGATGGAGTTGGCATCATCATACGTCTGGACCTTATTTCTGACCCAAATGCTCCTCAAAGTACTAACGAGAAAAATTAACTCATGAATGGTGTCTGCTCGCGCTTTAGCATTGTTTAACTGCATAAGAAAATTACTGTGGTACTCGAAAAACAGAGGATATAACGGAATGAATAACCTTAAATGACATGAGCAGACGAGATCATATATCTCATGGTCGGTGTCAAGGGAAATCCAACATTTTTTAAGATTGTCGATTATTGATCGACTAAAAACAAATTTCTTAGTGGAAAGTCTACTAAGAACGAAAACAACCACCAGTAATTTTCATAGACAATTTAAATGACATTGATCACAAGCATAATTATCCATAATATTAACTAGTTCATTAGTCTGAGGAGTAAAGAGATTACCGAGCTTCTTGAAGTGATGATGTTGAGATACAAGCTGGTTGAAGTCTCCATCGTTCTTCGCTTTCTTCGGCGTTGATTCCAAAGTCCCCGTGAACAAGCTATGAATCACCCAAACCTGTTTCTATGTTCTGACAGAATCTTTGATAATAAGGTGCTTGAGAGTAAGCTCCAATTGATTGCAATCATCCTTATCAAACGAAACAGAACATCTTCTACATATGCAGGATCAAAAAGTGCTTTCATAACTTTGTAAAAACAATCATTGGTCCACATAACAATTACCCAAGCTATTAACCATATCATCCAGGTAACGTAGTTGTCTTCAAAATCATTCTGAAGATCTTTGAGATTGACTGAGTGAATCCCAAAATACTCAATAGTTTCAAAGTAATAAGTAACTATTGTTCCTATATATTTCCTTTTCTTACCAATTGAGTTCCACTTTGATCCCGGATCAAAAGGAAAACACTTTGCAATTCCGCCGAAAAGATTGAGAACACAGTAGAGAGCATAACGAGAGGAATCAAAACAAGAGTCCTTACGTTGAGAAGTGACACAAGACCATTTGAATGAATCATGAACATCAAGAGGCAAAATGTAGTCGAAAGCGAAAGTGAAGTCAAAGATGAAATTTTTTGATAAATTCTCATATTCATTATCTTGAAAACCTCTTTCAATCAAATCCAAACACGCCTCTCTTACTTTGATGAAACCAAAAGATCTATTATGAAAAACATCCTCCACTTGCTCGACAATTTTTGGATTTTTTAAAGAAGGCCAAACAAGATCTTCATGTGATAATAAGCAATTCGATTCTAAGAGTCCCCTTTTCCGTTTCAAACATTTTGAAAATTCATCTGGATAGTTTTCAGATTTGCAGATAGGACTGATAATAGCATCATCGATATCGAAATAAGCGGATCTACATTCATCATATCAAATTGGACATCCTTATTCCAAAAGTCGATAATACTATTATATGTGGTAACAAGATGAGAATTATCTTGGAGATTTCTAACAGGAGGCTTACCAAACCTCTTCACAGTCACGATTTGAGCTTTTTGAATCTTTTCGGTCTTCACTTTAACATCCATTTTTTGTTTTTTGGGAAATGGTTGTCGATCAAAAATGATAAGAAGACGTTTAGAGTTTTTAAAACAAGACATTTTTTATATTTTTGGTGGAAATTGACTTTCTGGTGAAAAAAATTGACTTATGAAAAAAACAGAAGAAAAATGAAGAAAGGAGCAAAAAAATGAGAGAAAAAAAAAAAGAAAAGTGAAAAGAAAAGAGAGTGAAAGTAAAAGAAAGTGGAAAGAAAGAGACAAAATTAATGTTTGGTTAGAAAAAAGGTAACATTCTTTTCGTCAATGAGCAAAAATAGAAAGTATAGTTATGTTATGAAATGCGTACTTTAATATTTTTTAAATAAATGTGTTGGAGTATTATTTTATTAGGAATAAAAATGAGAAAATAGGTTTAAAAGTTTATTAGAAATATAAATAATCAAACATTTTAGAAAATGACAAAATTTCTAAACAATCAAACATACTGAAATAGAGGGAGTATCTCTTAGAGTCTTAGTCAACGGAAATTCATATTCTTACATATTCTCTTTGTTCCACTTTAATTAACGTATTAGAAATTTGTGCCAAACTTTGATTGCAAATAACTTTATATTCATTCATTCGAAAAATATAAAATTGATATAATTGAATTCAGTTTTTAAAGTATTTTCATAATATTAATTTTTTGTAATTTTCTATAATAAAATATTTGTTGTTACTTATGATATAATGGAAGACTTCTAGCTAGCTAAGGCAAGGCTAGGGATGGGGCCAACAAAGTAATTGATGATTGAAATTTTATTTTGAAAAGTGTGAAGTCAACTAAAGTGAAATGGAAATCATATTAATTTTGTGTATCGCGTTATTGGGAAATTTCATGGTTGAGTTTTACCTTGACATAGTATGCATGTTCATAATCATTTACTCAACCAGAGGATGAAGACAGAAAAAAACAATAATTCAACAGAGAATTTTTTATTTTCTTATCTGTTCGAAGTTGATTATATAGTCATATTTTATGAAAGGATCTTATGTAAGACGAGCCAAGACTAAATGGTCAAGTTTTACTAATTTGTCAAATTTGACAATACGTTCTAATTTTAATGTGCAAGATATTACCCATTGATAAATTTTACTATGTGGTATAATTTGTCAAAGGGGCATATAATTAATTAAAAGGAGTCTATGTTTTTTCATTTAAAATTGAACTCTAAAGTTTTACATTTATGGAGTTAATCGAATAGCCTAGTGGAAAAGGTTTTTGCTAATGATCAGAAGGTCCTGGTTCGAAACTCATATCTATCGCTAATTTACAAAAAAATAAAAGTTTTACATTCATAAAAATTCAATTTTATCCTTAATAAAAAAGTTATATAGAAATCAAACTGATCTAAAATAGTTATTTAGGAGTCAAGTTAATTTAAATATTGTGAATGGAGTAAATTGATCTATTTAGAAATATAATCCTTATTTAATCGATTGACAATAATTTAATTCATATAGCCCACATGTAATTGTAGTTTTCGTTGGAAACAGAATTAACTTGAAAATCAATAATTATTTCGAAAAAGCAAGCGACCTACGTAAATTTCCGTAACAACATCCAAAATCAAAAGGATAACACTGAAAAATCATAATGTTCCCTTCCCTAAACTCATCAATTTCTTCATCAAATTCAATTTTCCTCCATATCCCTCATAGAACCCCACATTTTCTTGAATCCAATCCAATTCCCAGACTATTTTCCTGTTTCCAAACCGGTTTTGCCACCGACCCAAGTCCTGAACCCGCACCAAAGCCCATCTCTGGCCACCGTGGCAACTTCTCCGGCGTCACACTTGAAGATTCGGTTGAGTTAAATGCAAATAAGTTGAGGGTTGATTCTTGGATTTGCTCTAAAATAAGTGGAATTAGTAGAGCTAGAGTTCAGTCTAGTATTAAATCTGGACTTGTTTCTGTTAATGGCCGCCAAATTGATAAGGTTTGAAAATAATTGTACGACTAATTTGATTCTTATTTTTTATTATTAATTTGTTTATTGTTTAGAGTACCATGTAGTTGCTTATGATGGTCAAGTAATTACAATGTGGGAGTTTTTTGTACGCTTCCCAGTCCCCATGCGCGAAAACGATCTTTTCTAAACCAATTATTTGGGTTGTCATTCAATTTCTTAATTTTGTTAATTCCAAGTGGTTGGCTATGATAATTGTGCAATTAGTTTGTTTATTTACTTGGGTTTTGCTTAAAATGCAAGCAAGTGGTAAACTTCTAATTTTTAATGACTTCGAAATTTTGGGGCAAGTATGTTTTTTGTTCATGGTGTATGATCTTTGGTGAAAATGTATGAAAAGATAGGATTTTTAGACTACTTTAGTGCTAGCATCAATAATTTTGGTTCAAAGTTGAGCTATGTGTATCAATTTGACCATGATGTTTGTTAGTATTTTTGCTTGTGTTTGATTTCAAAATGCAAGAAAATGTCAAAGCTTTGATTTGTAATTAAATTTATATTATGGGTATTTTAGTCATCATATATGGTGAGAGACGGGGATAAAGTGAATTGTACAATAGTGGAGTTGCAACAACTGAAAGCTGAGCCAGAAGAGATGCCATTGGATATTGTATATGAAGATGCTCATCTTCTTGTTATTAATAAGCCTGCTCACTTGGTAAGTGCATACCTACTGTACTACTAGTAGATTTCTAATACATAATTCTTGAATTTGTTGTTCATTTACGTATTGATCGATTTAGTTATCTTGTTTTGATGAAGAGGAATCCGGTTGATTTTATCTGACTGGATGTTGCTTTTCCATTTGAATGTTGAATATGATCTAATTATATTGGTGAAAGTTTCATAATTTTGAGCATTTTTTTTGCATGGGGAGATATTTTGTTCCTACACGAGTTGATGATAGTTCATAATAAGTTGCTTTTCACGTTTGATATTCTTTTTATATTGTCATTGTGTTTCCTATTGCTATTGAATTGGGATATCAGCTTCCAGATTTCGTGATGCAGGTTGTCCATCCTGCGCCAGGTAATGCTACTGGAACTCTTGTAAATGGCATTCTTCATCATTGCAGTCTTCCGACGGTCGCATATACCGGTCAAGACATACCCTCTGAGGATGAGGATGCTTCTGATGATGAGCTCAATGGAGGTGTCTGTTCTGGAGAATCCAATGCGTCTATTCGCCCAGGAATTGTTCATAGGCTAGATAAAGGCACTAGTGGATTGCTTGTAGTTGCAAAGGTGATCTTCCTCTTAGTAGTTTCTGAATAATGGTAAAACGAAGTTATATATCACGTCCTCTGTTCCAGTCCATTGTTATGTGAAGAAAATTTACCTATATTGGCAGGACGAGCATTCCCATGCTCATCTAGCGGAGCAGTTCAAGAGCCATACAATAAAGAGGATCTACATCAGCCTTACATGTGGTGTTCCTTCGCCGGCTTCTGGACGCATTGATGTTCCTATAGGACGTGACTCAAATAATCGGCTTCGAATGGTCGCAGCCTCTGGATCTAGTAAATCTGGGAACACCCGTCATGCTGCCAGTAGGTGATTAGAGATACTCAGAACTATTGCTACATGAATACAAATTTTAGGTTGCGGATTTTGAATTTGTTCGATTAAATTTAATGAGTATTTCACAAATGAATGGTAGTTACTACAGCCAGGATGTGTTGCTAATGTTTTCTTATGGTCTATATGGGCAAGATTTATGTCTTCTCTTTGCGTACTATTATCTCACAAGAACTTGAGACATGCTCTTTTTGGTAATAGATTTATGATTACAGCAGTCGCTGAAATATGAAAAACCTATGTGGTCACTAGGCATAATGAAACTTGTTACCTCCTACTGTGTCGTTTTTTCTTCAGCCAAGCTCGATATCCATCCTGTATGAGTATTTGAAGAAAGTGCGTTATAGCATCATGCATGTTTAGTTTGTAGTATATTTGCCCCACTTCCTAGCTTAGTCATGTTCTCCTAGGAGATGATTAGCTTTTTTATATGTTTGCTTGCCTCATTGATCTATAAGTGCATTTGCTATTTAAATTGTGGGAGTACTATATTAGACTGCCCTTGATCTTTATAACTGAAAGAGACTATTCCTTGGGCATAACTAGATCGTGTTATATTTTATCAGGTACCGGGTAATTGAAATGCTTGCTGGGGGTGGTTCAGCATTGGTTGAGTGGAAACTTGAAACAGGTAGAACACATCAGGTAAATTTTTTTCCCATTTAATAAGCAACATTACAGTTCGTAAAAGCTCCATATATAGGTGTAATCTACTCTCTCGCACGAAGTATTTTTTGTGAGCTTTCTACCTTTTGGTATGCAGGAATTTCTGTTGACACGATATATATTGCTTTCTGATATAGATACGAGCACATGCCAAGTACTTGGGCATTCCCCTGTTAGGCGATGAGGTTTATGGAGGAACTAAGGGCATGGCCCTTGGACTTCTTCAGCCCAAGACCCCACCTGCAGTTCGTGGCAAACTAGTGGAGATGCTTTCCAAATTAGAGAGGCCTTGCCTCCATGCCCTGACTCTTGGGTACCCAGACGCCAACTGTTAATTTGCACCGTCTATACTTTTTCTTTGGTGCATATATTCACATACAGATTTGCTGGCAGGTTTCAGCATCCACATACAGGGGAGAATTTGAACTTTTCCCAGCTGCCTCCTGAAGATTTTGCAGAGGTTTTGACTCAACTTCGAGAATTTAGTAAGCAAAAGGTACACTGTTGAATGAAATTCAAGTAATGTTGGGTAAAAAGATTGTTAGTTTATGTTAGCTTTAGGCATTTTAATTAGATGGAGAGCAAGAACTATGTTTCCTTTTTTTTGTGGCTTTCGGGGTACCATGAACAAGTAATTTAGGCGAGGAATATGGATATAGTATGCTAAGTTATTGATAGTTCAAATTAAAGCAGTAAATTGTAATTCGATTTTCAGATAATCAAGTAGCACGCAGAGATGTATGCCCCAACGCCCACAAAACTCGACTCTGAAGCTTCAGTTTAGATACACTATATTATGTCCATGTCTATGTTGATGAAGTGTGTCTTGATTGCCATGAAATACAAGATTCACAGCGAAGAATTCATTAAAGAAATTCACATGTAGTGGGTTTAAGATGTTGAATAGAGTGAATCTCCCGGAGACTGCAGACGAAACAACACTTTCGTAGAACACATTTGAAGATGGAGCATGAATGATCTGAAGACATCCATCTAGTTTCCATTGATCTGGATGAGAGTCTTCTCATTTTGTTTTTCTTTAAACAGTAATTTTTTTGTTTCCACATTTAACTTGATGTATTACATTGTGCACTATAGTCATTTTAAGGCTTTAATAGGCAGAGGTTAGTATTCTTTACTGGAAGCCAAAACTGTAGAGCATCTAGTACTCAAAGGAGCTAGAGGCCACACATAAGCATGGCTCATGCATCATAGCATATCAAAACTTCGGGCCACCATCTTTCTTTAGACCTCGAATTGAAAAAATTGCACGCTTCAAACACTCAGCAGCAAGTACCTTCATACAACTTATTGAGCTAAATCAAACAGATACAAACACCATAGATATGAACTCGTCGCAATAATGTTTTACCAGCAGTTCAGAAGTAATGATACATTCCGCGGTCATTACACACGGTATTCCTCAACTCATTCGTTAATCGTTAAAAACATTATCTACTTTTCCTTCACGGCAAGCATCCTGGCATATCATACCGCGAGCGTCTGATACATACGCCAGGTTGCTTGCCATGTAAATGGTGTACAGTAAACTTAGTGACCTTGCATATCAAGCGTCTCATCCAGCTGTTTCAATCTCTCCAATCCTTCACTAAGCAAGAATCTAATTTTCTGCTTATCATTACAATTCTTGTTAATCTCCATCTCTTGTCTGATAATTCGTCTCAATTCAGCTGCAGACAATCATAATAGTCCAATTATTATTCACATAAATCTTAATTCGCCAGCAGATCAAATAAACTCCCAAAACTACATCTTATTTAATCTAATTAAAACACACCGAATATCTTCAAAATCATAACTCTAGCTAATAAAAAATGTGACAACTAAAAACACAAATAGGTAGTAAATATAACCATTTTGATTCAGAAATCATAAATTACATATTCAACAAATTTAAAATGTAAACAACAAAAAAAAATATTGGGGTTTTATAAAACATCAAATGGACTCACTTCTTGAATCAATTGGAGCTCTAGAAGCAACCCTGAGAGCTTGTCGATACAACTTCAACACTCTACCTCTTATTAAAAAATCCTGCAAATCCAGTAACACAGGAACCATTTTTCAGATTTTCCTTTTGTTGATCAATATATACCAAAATCCAATTTCGATTTCTAATCAAAAGTAACAATTTGAACAATTTTGGAGATCTTCCTTCTTCGTTGAGAGAATTTTCTTGAATACGTGAGCTATTTGGACAAAGTGACAAACATTATGGGACAAGGCCGACAGTGTGCAGTATACAAATGACTTGGGTTAGTATTACAGTCCAATTAGTTCAATGCTAGCCCAATCCACACTTTATTATTTTTTTTATGCTTATAAATTTCGATTACGTCACAAAAATATATTTATGTCACATTATAAACGTGACATAAATTAACCTACACTATTGCACTTGGCGAGATTGCAAGTTGCAACGCTAAATATCCGTCTCAATTTTGGTGGCCAACTGTTTAGCTTCTTGACCGAACATACGAGAAATTTGGCAGATTACCACACTTTGGGGACCTTATTTGGGAGAATGGACATAACTTTTTTAATTAAGAAAATACCAAACATTTGCACTGAACGGACTAAACTGCCCTTAAAAAAATCTAATATAAATACACTATTCTCTCTTTCATCATTATTAGTACTACACAATTCTAGCAAACTTCTCTCTACATCCCCTTTCTCTCTCGATCTCCTCTTTCTCTCTCGATCTCCTCTTTCTCTCTCGATCTCTTCCGCTTATTCAATACATACCGCCCACCTTATTGACCGGAATCTGTTGCTTCAATCCATCCTTGTGAGTAACATTTAATTTTTGGGCATTTAAAGATGTAAAGTTTGAATCTTTTTCAATTTAGTTGAGTTAAAATCACGTTTTTCAATATAGTTGTGTTAAAAATTACGTTTTTCAATTAGTTATTTACTTATGTGTATTGAATTTTTGTTATTTGAAGGTTTTTCAACAAAAGTTTGAATCTTTACGATTTTTATGGGTATATGGGTAAGTTTGCATACTAAAAATTGTAGATCTATGTGTAAAGTTTGTTTTTTGGTACTTTAACGTCATTCTTCGAACAAAAGTTTGAATCTTTAAGGTTTTTATGGGTATATGAGTAAGTTTGCATACTAAAAATTATAGATTTATGTGTAAAGTTTGTTTTTTGGTACTTTAACGTTATTTTTAGAACAAAAGTTTGAATCTTTTTAAGTTGAGCACACGACTTTGGGTTTAAATAATGTGTAAACTATAAATTTATGTTCTATGTGTGTTATGTGTATGTAATTTGAATATTTAATGTCGTTTTGTAATAAAAGTCTGAATCTTTGGGGTATTATGTTGATATAGTCTCATTTTTTAATAATTATAACACTGTATAATCAAATATAATTGATTATAACATTGTATAATAAAATATAATGGATTATAACGGTATACTAAAGTATAATCGAGCATAGCACGTTATAATGTAATATGTCATTTATGTGTAGTTACAACTCATATAATTTCTTTAATATTGAAATATGATGTTGATATAGTTGAGTTTATTATGATACATGACTCTGGGTTTAAATAATGTGTAAACTATGAATTTATGTTCTATGTGTGTTATGTGTATGTAATTTGAATATTTAATGTCGTTTTGTAATAAAAGTCTGAATCTTTGGGGTATTATGTTGATATAGTCTCTTTAGATGATTTGAATTTTAGTTTAATTATTTCAGGGTGAAGAAATTAGAGAGTTCAAGTTCTAAAGTAGCACGAGTGGCCATCGAAGAAAAGATTCTTGTTAAAGAATAGAAATATAATTCTTTTTTATTTTATTTTTTCTATTTCACGGTTTGTTTAGTATTAATTCTATGTATTTTGTACTAATTCTAATTCACTCATCCAATTTCTATGGTTGTATCTTATTTTTGTGCAATTACTTTTTGCTAATTAATATGCAATGTATAACATATCAATTTTTGTTAGTGTTGAACTCTGTAACATCAATTTGGTGCAAAAAATAATTGTAAAGATAAATGGTAAAGTTAAATCGTGACAAATCTAAGTTCATTATGAATTTAAACTGATTAAAACGTATTATAATAGATTATAATATATTATAATAATAGTCATTTCAATCCAAAAAACGAGAAAATAAAATAATAAAAAAAAAGAAAAAAAACCAAAAAACTTGTCTAATACTATTAATTTTTCATTAAGGGTAAAATAGTCAGTTCACTGCAAAAGTGTGGTATTTTCTTAATAAAAAAAGTTTTGTACATTCTTGCAAATAGGGTCCCCAAAGTGTGGTAATCTGCCAAATTTCTCCCGAACATACACATTCTATTCCATTTATTTATTGTTGATGGATGTTTTTTTTTTAATTGTAAATTAGTGTTGAGGTGAGTATCGAATCTAGAACATTTTGATCATTAGCAAGAGTCTTTTCCATTAGAATATTCTATTAAATTTTTCTTAATAGATGTTTTGAGAGTTCATGCCGAACTTTGACAATAATGATGTGTTTGGATCGGTGCGAATCGGAGGGAGGAGAATTTTTTAAAATTATCCTAGTGAAAAGGAATTAGAGAGAATATATTTTATTATTGTTTGGTACTATAATTGTAAACTAGGAGAATCAGCGGGAATAAAGAAAAATATAATTAAAAATGTGATTCTCTTCCATTATCTTCCGATTTGGAGAGGAGAAAATTTGATGGAAATCAGTGGAAAGTGATTTCATCCAAACAAGCACGGAGGTGACATTGGCAAAAGCAGGATACCCGACTTCAATAAAAAGAGGACAACAAATCTTTATTTTCATATACTCCACAAAATTATATTTATCATTTAAATTTATCTCAAATCAAATGAATCATAAATAATGTTACGAGAAACCTTTACGTGTTTACTTTTCAGCAAGTGTAACTATTAGGATAATAGGAGTACGTTATGATACTAAAGTCCAACCTAATACGTACATATATGTTGATTTTGTCCCAATTTGATTAGGCTGGACACTAATTAGACCTCTTCATGTGCTCAATGCATATCCAACCACACATGTTAAATCACATACTTAATTGGACAATAATGTTCACCCAACATTTCATTACACTATACTTTTAAGATAAAGACAACAAACATATTTGGCATGCTACTTTATTTTATTTTATTTTATTTAATAAGACTAGGACTCCATCTATCTTTGACTTGAACATCTAACTATGAACCCTCCTCTCCTTTTTCCTTTCATTGACTAAGCCATCAATTAAACCTCAAAATCTACAATATATATACTTTCTTGAAACTTAATTAGTGTAAATTTTTCACTACTTGTTACAAATCATACAATTTAGTTTGAAGCAAAAGCTCTTAATTTATCTATTTATTTTGAAGCAAAAGTGTTTGAGTTATCTATAGAATGGAAAAGCCTACTACTTCTAAGACAAAAGGCAAGCTTGTCAAGCTCTTACAAAAGGCCATAAGAAACCTTCCAAGAAAGAACAAGAAAGGAGGTGGGGTAGCGGTGGAGACGCCGGTTGAGATGTCCTCGGAACCCGGTTTTTCGATCACCAAAGGGGGCGTAAACGGTGGGCAGATGGTAAAAAATCCAAGTTTTGGAGAGCCAAGTTCGCCAAAGATTTCATGTATAGGCCAAGTCAAACACAGGAAAAAAATGGCAAAAAATATTCATCTATTTTTGCATCAAGAAATATGCCCTGCAATGGCCTCAAGAACCAGGGCATCATTGATGAAGCCATCTTTTTTCCTTCCTGAAGAAGAGAAAATCCCATCAAACATGAGAATAAATACCCAAAAAAACAATAATATTGTCTCAAAACAAGTACTAGGGACTAAGTCTAGTTTGGATCAAATTCAAATGAAGAGGTTTCCAAGTTTCCATGATGATGATGATTTTGAATTTGATTGTAAATTTGGTCAAATTGAAGCAAATGATTATGTGAATGATGAGTTTTCTGAAGAACAAGAAGAAGAGGGAGTGAAAAGTGATTTTTGTTTCACATTTGTTGGGAGAAGTGAAGTGAAGGCTAGGAAGGAAGTGAATTTGTGGAGGAGAAGAAGAATTGATCAACCAAAGCCTCTCTATATTAGGTCTCCTTCTGCATCTCTTGCAGCTCATAGGTTTAGATGTTGATGATTATTGAAAGTTTGTAAAGATGTGTTAATTTGCATGATCAAAATTATGATTCTTTGATTATTTTGTAGTACTTATTAAAGTAAATGGAAATAGAAAAGATATAAATGGATAGTATTTGTTTTATCATATATTCCACAAGTTTTTAAATTGAAAATAATATTTCGTAAAATTAATGAATTCTCCATTTAAAATCGGTATAAAGCAAGTAATTCTGAATTTTAATGTAGATTTTATTGGCACTTTTTAAATATTTTAATGTGTGAGTTTTTACACTTAGGGAACATAGTTTGAAGTAAACTATTGCTCAATTATTGAAGATATAACATGTTCAAAGTAGGGGTGCGATCGGACCGGTTATGGCGGTTTTCTGAGTGAAAAAAAAACCGAACCGACAAAACCGGTTTTTCTATGACGAAGAACCGAAACCGGTCCAAAAAGTCGGATAACCGACATTTTCGGTCTTCGGTTTTTCGGGCCGGTTTTTCGGTTATAGGTCGGTTATGGGCTTCTCATATTGGGCTTAATTTTTTTCTCCGATTTTGATAGATTTTTGTATTCTTTGGGCATTGTTGTTTTGCTTAATTTACAATAATAATCTATAAAATTATTATACAAAAAAATAAATATAACAATGTGCTCCAAATTCCAAAATACAAGAAAAAGAATTGATGAAGATAAATATAGAATGAAATATTGATCAAAGAAGAGTGATGCGTGAGTTGTGAAGGTATGGAATACTAAAAGAGTAAAAATATGAAAGGTCTCTGTATTGACTATTGAGTGAATGTATGAATAGTTGAAGCAATTATATTAAAAGAGAGAATATGAATTATGAAAGGTTTGTATTAATTCTTGCACCAGCCAGTAGACAAACAAACAGACGTATTAACTTTAACCTTTATTAATTATTGTATCAGGTAGACGAACAGACGTATTAAGTATTAACTTTAACAATTAATACATCAACTTTTATTAATTATATAATATACATACAATTTCATATTTTAATTCACATATGTCGGATCGGATCGGTTTTAATCCGGTACGGCTGAATGAAAATATCGAAACCGATCCGATCAG
Source organism: Echium plantagineum (assembly GCA_003412495.2). Classification (NCBI taxonomy): domain Eukaryota; kingdom Viridiplantae; phylum Streptophyta; class Magnoliopsida; order Boraginales; family Boraginaceae; genus Echium; species Echium plantagineum. The sequence goes on from CM016565.1 coordinate 18,836,621, forward strand.
AAGAATCTATCTTCAGAAAAAAACCGAAACCGATCCGATCGGTTTTTTAACCGAAAAAAACCCGCCGGTTTCGTCGGATCGGTTAAAAAACTGAAAAAAAACCGAGACCGATCGCACCCCTAGTTCAAAGCTATCAACATTGACCTACCAAAGATAAGTAGTACTATATGGCATCATGGGTGCTTCTCTTGTCACATTCTATGGGAAACACTTTACACACTCAAACAGTACTTTTTTTAAAAGTGAAATTACTATATTGGTCCTATGTAAAACTTATTCTAAAATACTTATATTTACAAATAAGAGAGGCAAGATAATCATTTCATTACTAAAAAAAATACTACTTCAACATTGTTTGGTGTGCATATAAGTTGAGCTATCTATTGATCAATCTAAATTTCTTAGATGTACCCATGTGGCTCTGTCCAAGTTTTGAAAAGTTTATTTTATTTTTATAAGAGTGAAGCTATAATCACAATTCAAAAGTTTCTAACTAGGAATTTCAATTAGTTACTTTAAATTATATTACATTTACACCCCAATTGAATATTCAACTAGGGCCAGAGCCCAGAAGGAGTCCAAAGTAAGAGATGGACATGGGCGTTTCTCTAATCCATGGCTTATATCTTATCAGTCCACTCGCATGTCTCACGGGTTGTGAATTTGTGCAAGACAGACAAGGCCACAAGGAGTGTCAACCCGGTTGTGCCGTCTATCGTCCCGGCCTGATACATAATACAATAAATGTCAACATATATGGGAAGCAGAGTAAATTGTTGAAATAATTCAGGATAATATCATCATGGTGTAACTTAATCCTCGATAATAGTATTATTGCATTTTAGTCTCCGTCTGTGGCAAAAACATTGCAAATTGGTCTATAACTTAACTTTTCCGTTAATAATTAACAACTACACGCGATAAGTGAATAATTTTGGGCCAAAAATAAACATTAAAACCTTAATATCATAGTTAGTGCCTAAATAACTTTTTACCAACTTGTTTTCCTTTGATATTAAAGTTTTGCAAATCACTATGAAAGGGTTGGTAAAAAAAATTTATGCCACCAAATATAATTCAAACTTTTTGAATTTGATTTGTGTCCCAAAAATACTTACTAATCGTGTGTGTCCACTAACGATTCACGAAGAAGTTAATTTGGGACATATTTGCAATTTTTTTGCCACTATCTAGAATTAAACTGTAGTACTCCCTCTTTCCCATAATGTTTGTCTTGTTTTCCGTTTTCTGGAAATCCCATAATTGAGTCCCTTTTAGTTCATCAACTACCTTATCATCCTAATTACAAATACTCTTGTTAATCATTAAAAACTATTATATGATATACAAAAAATACTCAGAAAACCAGGGGGCACAGCCCCCCTACCTCTGGTTCTATCCTTAGTAGTGATCATTCGAATATATACAACAATTTTTTAAAAAGTAAAATTTTCATATTATAACATTTGATAGACAATTTTCGTATATAACCAAACATACCATTCGTTTTAGATAAAAAAAAAAATCATTTTTACAATGCAAATCATACTAATACTTCACTCTTTACATATATAATTTTGTATTTATTTTCTCGAACAATTTGTTTGTCTCATTTATTTTTAAATAACTATTTTGAAAAGTTTAAATTTCACTCACATTATCAATTTCTTTTCATAAATTTGAACTTAAAAAGTTAATTTTTAACACAAAATATAGGAACAATTTGGAATGAAGGAAGTATAGGAGTAAGCCAGAATATTTTGTCTTAACAGTGTGCCATGAGCAGTAAAAGTGTTGACTATGATTATGAGGGTAAAATTCTGTGAAGGAATCTAAAGCAATTCTGAGTTTTGAGGCTTTACGTGAGAGTCGAAGCGTACAAGCTGCAACACCAATAGCTTGCAATCATGACTATCCACAGTTTTACATGCATCTAGACGCTCTTCAAGGGCAATTTTGCACGCACTCAATATTATTAGTACATTTTTTGAGAGTAATTAGCGAGTACTATAAATAATGTGTTTCGAATAAAGTCAATATGACTTCAAAAGTACATTGAATTCCGTAAACAATCAACTGTTATGAAAAAGTAAATTTCTATTAAACAATCGAGTATATGAAAATGGAGTAAATATTTAACAAACTACTAAGTCGTATATCACCAAACCAATAAGCGGATATTATTAATTGACAGGAATAAGTCATCAATATTATTGTTGTAGAAGTTGTTGAAGTGGAAGTTTTAGAGGAGGAGTTGACTGGTTTGTGCTGTAATATGGAAAAAGTGAAGAAAGTAGTATGGGAAGGTCGAGAAGATAGCAGAGTGATGCAGTATGAATGGTCATATTGGAATAGAGAAGAGGTAGTAGGGCTGTGGAAGTAATGAGTGTGACTTATCACTTGACAAAAGGTTAGGATTTTAACTTTCTTACTTTTTGTCTTGGAAAAGGGGATTTATCATAGCATACCACAAAGATGAAAGATGGAGAAGGACATCATAACATCTTGGCTATATACTCATTCTTAGGTTTTGGCCTCTCATCACATTAATAATTTAAATTACGCAAGAGGTAGAATCTCGTGTTAAATTTGAACTGCTAAACTTTAAATCAAGTTTCGTAACTTTTTAAAACACAATTAATTATTTACGTTCCATGATGATTCATAATAGAATACGATACAATCCGTACGATAGATATCATCGTTATTAAGTTTAAATAATATGAAACGTGAGTAGAGAGGGTACGTGATTAATTATTTTAGTTGACAACTACTATGAAGTATCAATCAACCACATTTAATAGGCAACTGTCAAGTGTCAAACGTTATATGAATATGCAAATGGATGATAGTACTATACATTGCTTATTACTTATTGATTTGATTTGACTTCATTTGACACACCAAATCAATACCCCCAGTATTAATGTGATACACTTGGATCTAGAGTACAAAACTATGGAGCATTTAATAATTCATTCAATCCAAAAAAATATCTTTATAAAAATTTCAAAAATATTTTAAAAGAATGTATTTTATATACATCAATGTACAATACATCATTTTTTCCTCAATATTCTTATTTGCATAGAAAAACTTCAAAAAAGATAACGATTGTCTCATATTATGCACATTAGTTAAATGATAATATTAATAATTGTTTTATTGGGGTATAAATTGAAATTGTGAATGCATTAAATGTTTTTTAATTTGTGTGAAATATGTAAAAAGATATTCTTTTTGGATTGAAGATAGTAATTATATTTCTTACATACGCCCTCCGTTTCGATATGTTTGATTGTTTGGGAAAAAAGTAATTTATTAAGTAATTATGCAAAATTACTAATATGTCCTCAAATAAAGGTGTTGGAGTGTTACTTTATTAGAGACAAAATACTTTGTAGGGGCAAAAAGGAGAAAATAAGCTTAAAAGTTCATTGGAAATGTAATCAATCAAACATTTTGAAACATGACAAAAAATTTAAACAATCAAACATATTGAAACATAGGGAGTATATATTAAGATAAACCTTTGACATTTAATTAATATTCCCTCTGTTTTTTTTAACCTATTGTTTGGAATCCGTGTAGTCAAACCTTGAAAACTTTGACAATTAATTTTTATTAGTCGATAAGAAATAATATAGTCATGTTGGATCTTGTTAAATTCGTATCAATCTATATTTTTTGAATATCAACTTTTGATAACTTTTACATGTATAGAATTAGAGATATTTTCGTTTTAAGTTGTGTCTCATTGACAGTGAAAAGTCAAAATAATACTCCCTCCGTTCTCTTTTACTTGTCTTTCTAGCCTGATATTTTTGTTTTTAAATACTTGTCTTTCTAGCATAATTAATTACAAATTTACATTTTCAATGCACTTTTTGATTAATTTTTACTATAATTTTATCAACCAACCAATCATATAGTACCAATTGTTTGTTATTTTACATTTCCAATGTACTTTTTTGCTATCTTTAATTTTTTCTTAATTATTGTGCACATGACTAGAAAGACAAATAAAAGAGAACGGAGGGAGTAGCTTATAGAAAACAGAGGGAGTACTTTTTAATTTCATACTCCCTCAATTTTTTTTAACGTGGTATTTGAGCCAAAAAATATATTTATTTATTTACCGTTTTACATATTGAAGACACCTTTTGGTTTAGTCTTCTTATTACAACATTGTCATTATATAAACATGAAATATATTTTTGTTTTGGAGGTTGAGAAAATATATTTTATTCCTATAATAAATTAAATGAGATAAAACACGTAAAAATTATGAAGTTTTTAATTATTGTATCAAAATCTAAAAACGACAACTAAAACAAATGAAGACAGTTTCATTTTCTTGTAATTACGATAGAGTCATTTTCTTATAACTTAGATAGAGTTGCTAAATTGTTTTTTGCATATCTTTTGTATAACTACAATACTTATATACGTCACGTTAATTAGTTTTGTTTAGTGAAAATATGATTGGAATTTATAATGGGAATAAGTGATAACAATAATACTCTATAACACAAATAAGGTTAATGATTAGGGCTAATTTAAGAATTTGAAACACAAAAGAGACATTTCTCATTGTATTCGCGCACTTTAATTATAAAAGGATTTTACCTAGCCTTATTTGAAAAATAATAAATAAATGACTGAAATTCAAGGTTTCCTTACTTTTTTCATTTTGGTTTCGAGAATGGTTGTTATGCGTAATTTTAGAAGATGCATTTATTATATTATACTCCCTCCGTCCCTAAAAGATTGTCACATTTTGACTTTTGTGGTCAATTACAAGAAAATTTGATCATGAATTCTCATTAAACGATAAGAAATAATATAGTGTTGTGGGACCTCGTTAGATTCGTCTCAATATATATTTTTGAAATATCAACTTATTATAATTTTTTCACATGTAAAATAAGAGATATTTATGTTTTAAATCGTGCCTTATTGACCATCAAAAGTCAAATGTGACAATCATTTAGGGACGGAGGGAGTATAATTCTTTATTATTAATTTATGGAGTAAAAAAATGTCATAGTAATTGACAGTAATATAAATGTGTAGAAATGATATGGTTAGGTCCGCAACATAACTCGACTGGTAAAGAATTAGTGCGGAAGGTGTCAACAACCTCGTCTCTTCATGCAATTCATGTTCAATTCCCATTCAAAGCAAACTTTATGCTTCGAAATGGTTAATAAGCAAACTCTAAATCTCTGATAAATTGAGGTGCATCTCGCGATCTGTCTCATTTTTATGCTCCAGAACAGGAGTGTATAAGAATGGTTAGGCCGACGGTTTCACATTTTATAGAAATTCAAAGTCAACCTCCTTTAGGTCCATTGGAATACAAAGAAAATTGAACATAGAAAAGTAAAAGTTGATGATAGTAAGCATAGGAAGAGGGAGGAGATATTCATCATATGTTCCTTTCATCGGAAACGAGAAAAAAGATGGGTTTTTTTGTTGAAAGCGAATAACAATCATGATTCTTCTGAAATCCCCCCCTCCCCCCCCCCCCCCCCCTACCTAGATATACCCTCAACAATCATTCATTTTCTTCCATCCCATCTTTTCATTAACTCCTCTCTATTCTCTATAGCTAGCTCTCATAATAATTACTCCATTTTGCATACCTATAATTCACATCATAAATACCCCCTATTCGAGTTCTCATTATCATCAAACACAACCAAATTTTCAGAAAGGCTGTGAAAACAAATTGTACTCATCAGGTTTCAATATTCATGAGTGGTTTAACAAAGGGTCTCTTACAGAGTTTATTGGCATTCTGTCCACCTCCATATTTCAACAAAAGTCTTACACTCATGCTTATTTCTTTTATTTTTACTACTTAAAAGCGTTTATGATTTTGATACCAATTGACTAATATAATAGTCTTCAGGTATTTAATAACTCGAGCTTCTACTAAGAAGTCTCGTGTTCTAATATTGATAAGAAAATACTATTTCATACTTTGTTTGAAGTTAGGAGTTTGTGAATCTGTTTGTTGTAAATGGAGGTGGGCATACTGCCAACTGAGCTCTGTTGGCTTCACTTTGTAAAAACCCTTCTCATGACTCATCATCATATCTCTTCCTACCAGCAGACTCAACTTATTAGTGTAAGTGCTCCATATGATGATTACCCTAGTTCACTCTAATCTTCCACTTTTTAAATACCTTTTATGCCCTTATTAATTTAACAAATTCTTATATACTCCCTCCGTCCCTAAAAGATTGTCACATTTAGACTTTTGGTGGTCAACAAAACACGATTTAAAACATAAATATATATTATTCTACATCAGAAAAAATTATAAAAAGTTAATATTTCAAAAATATATATTGAGACGAATCTAACAAGGTCCCACAAGACTATATTATTTTTTATCTTTTAATGGGAATTCATGATCAAATTTTATAATGTTTGACTAACAAAAGTCAAAATGTGACAATCTTTTAGGGACGGAGGGAGTACTATATTTATATTTTGATTCCATTTTGTTGTAGGACTAATACTTCATTTTACTGCTGTTCATATCATCATATGTTATTCTTGTTTATATTTTCTTGTTTCTAATTTAGTATGTCATCCGTTTTTTTAGTTGTAGTATATTTTCATGTAAATTTAAAAAAAAACTAAAAAAAATGAAAAGATACATTATAAATAAAAAAGTGACAATTGATTATGACTTCATCTTAAAATTGAATAATAAATAGAAAAAAATTTAAGGATATTCTTAAAGAGACTATAGATCCTCTTTAATCCTCCTTAAGTGTCTCTAAAACAAACTTGTATGTAGAAAAAGAAGTAAAAATTCTTGTCCAATTTACATAAAAAACATTGAGGATGTATATACTTTCTCTATTTCAAAATATTTCAAAATATTACTTTATTAAATAACAAGGAAGATTATTGCTATACTATATATAGTATAAATAATTACTTACAAAATTAAAAGCATACTCAAAACAGAAAGCACTTTTAAAGGTAAAAAAAGTAAATAATATGTTGAAAATTACATTGAATTCCTAAATAATCAAACATTATGAAAAAATAAACATTTTATAAACAATCAAACATTATGAAATGGATAGAATATTATAGTGCAAAGCCCATCAATTTGTTAATCAAATATCATAATTGGGCTTAATTTGGTGGCACATGCCTATAAGCTTGTGAGCAGGAAATATTCATGAGCTTCTTAACATATCCATAAGATTACAAACGTGTGATGGATCAATCACTACTAGATATATTGCTAACAATATACATATCTTTTTTTTATTAACAATATACATATCTTGATTTTGCGTCCATAAGCTTTTGGGCATATTCCATGCACCTCTGAGGTTAAAAACGATATTAACAATTTTTTTTTGGTGTGTATAATGGAACCCAAGACCTAGTGAAAATAGCCATTTGTCCATTAATCCATAATCAACACTTTTTTTTTGTATATCGATATTTAATAATATAGTAACGTCTAACTCAAATTTTCAAAAAGAGAATCTATCTTGAGTTTAAATGTCATTGAAGATAATTTGCCTCATATTTCCATTTTATTAGTTTATTATTGAGGACCTTTATTAATGTTGTATTCGTTTGTAATTTATGTATTTATTATTTATAATTTCATCTCCAGATTGGAAAAAAAATTGTGCCATAAAATAGACCTAAGAGATATTATATGTGCCCGATCGGTCGGTGTAGGCCGATCAAAATAAGGAATGCAGCAGTGGTGGTAGACGGCAAAACGATCGAAATGTGAAAGCTGGAAAACAATATAAAGATAAAAAGAAGTGTGGCTGCTGGGATTCGAGCCCAGGTCTCCACGGCCACAACGTGGAATTCTAACCACTAAACTACAGCCACTTCATGTCCCCTAACTATCACTACCGTTTGACATTCGTTCTTTGTTGTGAGTTTTAACTATAAAGAATCTAATATCTTGATAGATTCGTGTTACTTTGGTACTTCACTTATGTAATCATACTGATATGTTCATATATCTTTGATCCATAAATAAAAGTACTACTTATAACTTATGTATGCACAATTGATGTTTATGCATTTTAATAGTCACCAGGTAAAAAATAAAATTGAGAGTAATTAAAAGTTAAATATTTATATAGAGTCCACCCTATATATTCGTTTATTATATATATAATTTTTTTATTAATAAATAAATATTATATTTCTATCTAATACTAATCATATATAGTAAACTCATCTGTAATTAAAAGTTTGTAACTTCCATTGTCATCATCATGGTATAATTAATAGTATTCAAGATCACTAACTAATCATATTGGGTCCATGTGACAATAGTCGACATACATATTGGGTCGTGTATTCACCACATTAAATCTTAGAATTCTGAAATTAATTTATATTGTTTTATGTGTATACACCATACACTAATAAAATACATTGATAATCCTCAGGATGTCAAGTTTGCATTCAATATTAAAATCATATTCCAATGATTTTCCAACACTATTTACAAGAGATCAATGGTTATGTGTTAGAAATCATTCTTACCAGTACTTATATGAATGGATTAAAATATAAGCAATTAAAACAAACATATTCATTTGATGGAACTATTCATTATATCAATCTATCAATTAGTTAATCACAAAATTACATGTATGATTTACAAAGCTATTTCCCAAGAAATAACCATGCACACCATAAAAGTACAAGCTATCTAGCTAGTAATTGAGGATGTTAAGCAAAGATACTCTTGTTTTTAATAATAGCCTAAATACAACTTTCAACTCTTTCTCTACTTCTTCACTGTTTAACTCCAATGCCTTCATATTCCTTAGCATATTCTCCATAACAAGAGGATTATTGGAATTCTTTTGGAAAATTTTCAATAAAGAAGAATCAATTCTCAAAACTTGATTCACTTCCATATCCTCATTATTGCCTTCAAATGAGACCACCTTTCTTTCTTGCAAGAACTTTGATAGCAAAGACCAACCATTTAGCTTTGACTTTGATGCTACTTTGGCCTTCAAAATGAAAGATAAACATGACCCCAAAATCATAAAACTTATTTGTTGAACCCCTTTAAGTAAATTGATAATCAAATAACCATTAAGGCTTGCATGATCATCACTACAATGTTTCTCCCCTCTTTTAATATCGTTGAGGCATTTACTAACCATTTTATCTAGTTTTTTCTTGGATTTCATGTATGCTTCAACTTCATGCACATCATGACCATATTTCTCGGAGGATCTTCGTCGTCGTACCGAAGATTCTAACTCCTTAACTCCTTCATTAAACATGGAGAAACAATCTCTAACTTCACTACACATGTCCAAAAGCTCAATCGAACAATCAAGAACATGTTCTTCCCATTTGTCTCGACATTGTCTCGAAAAATCGAGCTGGCCTAGAGGCAAATGAAGGGCATCATTTAAAGACTCATACAAAGCTTTCAAGCCATTCAACTGTTGGCAAATAGAAAATGATGCAAGCTTGGATGATTTTAGGTTTTGCAAGTTTTGCTCGAGGCAAACAAGAAGGGGATGAGAAGGAGAAGGCAAGCTAATTTTCCTAGTACGGTTTGTTGGAGGTTTTAAGTGTACCATTTTGGTTGTCTAAAATCGTTTTGTTTGATCAAGAACTAGAAGAAATTGTTGAGAACTTTAGTGATTTTGTTTTCAAATCAATGAATTGTGACATTTGTGAGTTGTGGTTTATATATACACGTACGAACATTAGTGGAAGCAGACATTAACAATCTATGAGGTTATGAGTTATGACAAAACATAAAAAGGAATCAAAATAAATTAAATGCTTAGTTGTCGCTGCTCCCTCTGCGTGTATATCGTCCTTGTTGGATCTATTAGTACAAAAATAAAATATCAAAATTATTGGTATAAAATCAGTATGCATTTGCCCCTTAGTTTCAAAACTGAGGTAGTGATTGGACAGCGTAGATTTGGGTGGGTATTGATTATTTGCATCATATTAATTTAAAGATACTAAAATCAAATTTTTATATCACTTTATTAAATTAAGTATTATTATTTAATTTTTACACAATTAAATTCCCTAATTTACTCTTTATGATAACAATGTGTATGCACAGTCCAACCTTGTGCAAACTCGTTCATCGTATTTATAATACATAATTTTTTTATTAATAAATAAGTATAGGAGTAACATTCTATGTATTGTTTGATTCATCTTAATTTAGTTTAAATTTAATGTACAAAATAACTATAATTTTTTACAAAACCAATTTCAAAAGGTGAAATTAAAATATATTTATGGATAAGTATTGTAACAATATATTTATAAAAAAATAAATAATTATATTACTATATCATATATTTTAGGAGAATATGAAACTTGAAACGGTTTCAAAATACATATAATTTTGCTTTTCACACATTATATAGAGTAGACAATGGTGAGCTTGAGCCTTAAAGAAATAAGGTTGGGTTGAGGAAAGTGTAAAAATAGGCTAGGCCAAGCCAACCTTAATATAAATGTTTTCAAAATAGGCATTACATATGAGGAATTTAATTTCTTTTTTCACTTTTATGTTCATCCTATTCTAAACATAGCAATAGGTTATGGTTTAAGCGTGTTCGGTTTCGGTGCATCAATAATTTCATGCATCAGATTCATCAATGTACCCATTTAAAGGTTTCACGTAGGTACTGTACCTACTTGAAACTTCATCATTAGTACAAGAATCAATATCAACATAACTTATACCCAAGTTATACTATAACAATGGTACAGTACCACATATTTATCAATCCAAAATAAAACTAGTAAATATATATGTGATTTGTAAATTGACCTACAAATATATAGATAATTGTAGCGTGACCATTAATTATATAGATAATTGCATCGTGGCCCTTAATTTATAAGATATTATGCCCAAACCCCCATGAAGTATTGATGTACCCAATCTTTTCACGATTTAAGCATTTTATTACAAATGTTCTAACATCGATACTTTAAGCACAAAATTTAATTATTATTTTATTATTTCACGTAAGTTCCATGCCCTTTATTCCATCTATATACAAATGGTCTATGATATTAATTGAAAATGTATACTTTAACCCCTTTTTTGATAGGTACGATAAATTTTGAAAAGAACGTCAAATAGAAATTTTTTCAAAATTTACATCTTAGTCCCTGATATTCATCTTTAATGTACATTTTAGTCTTTTTTTCGGTCAAAATTAAACGTTTCCATCAAAAGATGAACTAATAAAGTATGCGTTTGGACAAACTGTACATTTATATGAATAAATTGTAACTTACACATATTATTTTACATCGTTTTAACAACACGTACACCTTAAAATGTTATACCAGTTAGTGAACGTCCTGGATGCTTATTGTTCCAAGCTAGCACAAAGTAAGGAAGCGTGCAAGAAGAATCTTGTGTGGTTGAATCCTCCCTCGTGTGCAATTAATTATTTTCTCAATATACGAGATAGTGATCAATTAGTGGGGTTTCCCTCAGATTATTATGGATTTAAACTTTAGAGAAAATAAATGTCACGTGAGAGTTATTGAGACTCTTGCAGCTCTGTGAAGACGAAGCTCTTACCTGGACCCATCCATTGCCACAACATTCGAGTAAATATTGTTTCCATAATAATAATACTAGCTTTAATTAAAAAAAACTGTGACAAGTGTTTTGGAACAAAAAAACTAAAATAAAATTAGAAAGACAAAGTATGAAAGAACGGATGGATTACTGTTTGTTACTATTATTTTAAAAATAATACTCCATTTAATTTAATTATGAGTCATTGTTACATTAGTTATTTATGCTACATTTAATTGGGTTTTAGGTAAAAAAAAAAATTACTGCTGTATAAGTTCTTTAAAAGTGTAAAACTGTCATAAAAACCTATTAACGACCTTCACTAAACATTATCTCCCAAAAACTTTTTTCATATTTCTACAAAATTAATGGTACTTTCAAACCCAATGCTTTATAATTCACAAGGTGAATCAACAAACGCTTTAAATAAACAATATTACTTGTATTTATTAGAATCAACGGTCATACTATTCGGATATATATATCATCTCATGATATATATGGGGCTAAACCAAATTAATTACTCCCTATTAATTTTGTGAACGGTTTCTTAATAAACTATACTCCTATATTACTAATGTATTAGCATGCACGTAACTATGTAAGTTATTTAATCATGCGCTATATTTTGTGCCTGGACAAGCCATTAATTGTAGATCAAAGACACGATATTTGGAGTGTGGCATGTTCTTATAACGATCACCCATTACTGCAACAAAGAGACATATTCATACACGACTTATTATAACGTTTCCTCCCTTTCACGAACTCAAGGGTTATAAAAGTTGGCTTTTTTTTGTAACTCCCTCGTTTCTTAGTTATCGTTTTAGCCTATTTTATTTATTTATTTAGAATAGTTGTAATTTTAGGAGCAAATTGCTGAAATGGTCCCCGATAATATGACTGAGTTGCATTTTGGTCCCCAATAGTTACACGGTTGCACGTTAGTCCCCGAAAGTGACAAAAAGTTGTACTTTAGTCACCACGTCAAGTTTTATGTTAACATTTCAGGTTTATGAGTTAAAATTGGGGTCAAAATATAATTTTAAATATTTAAAATTGATTTTTTTGTCCCAATTGGTGCCAAAATGAAACTCCACAATCTCCTCGTGCCAAAATTTTCTTTTTTCTTCACCCCAATTAGTGTTATAAATGGAGTATAAGTTTTGTATAATTTTTTGGTTTTAACCACTAAAAAAAGGGAGAGGGTGTGTAAGATGCAATAGATACTTACAAGTTACAACAGTACTAGTAAGTACAGTTTGTACATGTTGATTAAATAAATTAAATGATGCACGAGCGAGGGGCTTAGCTTCCGACCATGTGACTTTATGTGGTCCAAGAATAAGTTTACTTCCATAATCTGTTCTAATTATGTCAACAATTATGTTGTTAGCAATTTAAGCCGAATTCATTTAATTAATCAATACTTACGTATATTTATAACATACAGTAGAGTGATTAAGGATCCAGTGTACAAACATATATACACGAGCGGGAGGCAATGCCAATGTAATACACCGACAATTTCTTTTTCTTTCTTTTTTTTTGGGAAGAAACAATAAGGTGAGAATCGATTTTTATTAATTAAAATGTCATCATCGAAATACATCAATTTCTTAGAAGTTCAACTCTTTAATAACTTCAAATGCAATAATTGTGTAATTGGTGATTTAGAGGAAGCATGAAGGTATTATTAAATGTACTGGAAATATCAATGGTGATTTGTAAAGTCAATTCATTAAATCTAATAGTACATTGACAAATGGATTTCATGGCATCCATTACAATGATAACGAGATACAATAAATGTAGGTGTGACGGACAAAATAATTCTTGGAAAAATGAACATAAACATTTTACTTTTGAAATCGTTTATTTATTTCTAGATTTAAACATATTTTGATGTAGAAACAATTAATTTCGTAACTCGTTGTATTGTTTTCTCAAATTAATATGTGGGGTGATTAAGTTGGTGATTGAGTGACCTTGCGATTAAAAAGTATGTCACTAATTCTTTGTCAACCGTCATTATTTTATGGTCGAATATTTCATACCAAATTTGCCTAGTAAAATTTTATCCAACTCGATTTTTAGGTTATTACACTTAATTCTCCTTACTCAATAGGAATAGGAGATACGAAATAAATAAGGAATAAAGATCTCCATTATAAGAGACCAGCCCAAAATTGTATAACTGGGTCGATCATGTAGTCCTCAATCCTCATTGATATGGTTCGATAAGATGTTTAATGAACAAACTATTGAACGAGACAGTCAGCTTAGCTCATTAGACTTGGACAGGGTCCACTCTTTATGTCTAATTTCTTGAGTAATCTGTCTAATTCTAAATTTTCAATGTTGTAGCAGTGTTGTTAACAAGTTGGGTTTGAGCTTGTAACGAGTTACGTGGCCAGGTTTTAATTTTATCGAGTCGGGTAACGACCCAGCTCTAACAAGTCGGGTAGCAAACATATTACCCTCGTATCGCTCGATAAGGACATGAGCGGGTATCGAGCCGGTTTTTTTGGTCCGGCGACGAGCGGGTTCCGGGTTACCCCAAATTTCTATTGAAAGTTTTATTTTAGGGTTCCCTTGAATTGTTGAAATACAAATCTGAAAATCCTTTTAAATATTATTTTCTATTGGTCATTTGAAATTATATATGATTAAAGTATAACATATACTCCCTCCGTTTCTTTTTATTTGATTGTTTGGGGAAAAAGTACTTTATTAATAGATTGTGAAAAATTACATTGGGATTGTAAAAATGTGTATTGGAATTGTAAAAAGGTGCATTGAAATTGTAAAAAGGTGCATTGGGATTGTAAAAAGTGCATTGAAATTGTAAACAATCAAATAAAAAGAAACATAGAAAAAATGCTCAAACAATCAAATAAAAAGAAACGGAGGGTCCAATCCAAAAATATTGTCTTTCTAGACATTTCACACAAATTAAGAAACAATCATTACATTCACAATTTCCATCTATATCCTTATAAAACAATCATTAATAATCCACTTTTCAATTAACTATATGATACAATCATTACTTTTTAGGGATATTAAGGGAAAAAATGATACATTGTGCATTGATTTATGTAAGAAGACATTTTTTCAGATATTCTTGAAATGTCTAGAAAGACATTATTTTTGGATTGGAGGGAGTATAAATATATAGTATAAAAAATTAACGAGCGGGTAACCGAGCGGACCCGGCTTTACCCGATAAGCTACACGAGTAAAAAAATTACTCGAATATCGCTCTAAATTACCCGGTTCTTTAACAACCCAAGACTTCTACTCCCTTCATATTTTTAAGTTGTCGTTTAGACTTTGACACAACAATTTAGGATATCATATACAATCTCAAGTTCCAAGACAAGAATATAATTCATGCTTATTTAATGACAATGTCCTAATTAGAACACTAAACCAAAAAGTGCCTTGAAAATATATAACGACAAGTAAATAAAAACAAAACTTTTTGCTAAAACGACAAGCAAAAAAATGTATGGACTATTTTCTTTAAAAAGAAAAGGTTAAATTGTCACGCTACGATCCCTATGTTGCACATCTCTCTTGGAATATACGAAGTTGATAAATCGTGGGATGTGCCTCGCCTAATTCAGGGACTAGAGCTCGCATGTTAACCACTTCGAAACACAAGGTTCGCTCAATGAGAATCGAGGATTGCATGAAGAGGTGAGACGGGATACTTTGCACTCTAGTTCTTTATCAATTGTGCTATGTTCCGAAGGCTATTATTCTACTCCGTCCATCCCTAAATGATTTGTACATTTTGACTTTCATGGTCAACAAAACACGATTTGAAACGTAAAAATCTCTTTTTCTACATGCAAAAAAATTATAAGAAGTTGATATTTCAAAAATATATATTGAGACGAATTTAACAAGATTCCACATGACTATACTATCTTATCGTGTAATGAAAATTGTTGATCAATTCTTTTAAAGTTTGACCACAAATGTCAAGATATATCAATCATTTAGGGACGAAGTATGTATTATCTAAATGGGGCTAATTTGAAAGAAGTCAAATTTTGAGTACTAAAAGACCAAAGCTCCACGTCGTTGAGTATGAACAATCGACATCCTTGTATATTTTCCCCTATCGAGCAAAATAATCGACCAAACGTCAAAAGAAAAGCAATGAATGGATAACATTTCATCCACGTAGAACCACCCTCTACAACTCCTCTTCTTGTGGCTTTACTTTTCCATCGATATTCAACTTCAATTTTTCTTCATCAACTATCACTTTATTCACTTGTTAACATCACTTAAATACTTAATCGAATACTTAGTTACAAATCTTTTTATAATAACTCAAATATCTTATGTTCGAAACACTTCTCGCATCATTCAATATAAAAATTATCACTTACTAATATTATAACATATATAACTTAGTGTGTTAAACATATTTAAACAGATATATAAACAAGAGCTTAATTAATTTATTTATTTATATGCGATATTGTCCAAGCTCATAGAACCTCAAATTAATATAAGACTTAATTTAATTTGATTCGATTCTTTTGGTTTGTACATCTTTTATTAACTAATTCATATAAAAAAATTTGTTGACTTTTGAATTTCCGTAGTTAATTAAACTAAAACATTTGATAAAAATATATAGGTTATATAATATTCGATGAAAAATGCCTCAAATAAAACAGTTCAATATACCTTAATTTTAAGTATAAACTTTTGACTAAAATAAAATTTATGAATCTGGTCACATTATTTAATTTTGTAATCTTATTTAATTTATACAAATAAAATATATAATTTTTTATATATAAGGTACTAATATATGTCTATATGATATCTCATTATCTATATAGAGTTTACACAAATTGTTGAAATTGAACCAAAACCATGGCTTCATCAACAACCCACCCTCTCCTCTCTTCCACTTTCCATGGCAGCCAAATCTTCATTACAACCTCAAAAACATCAACCTTAATTTCCCCCAAAAGATATGTTGTCCCAAAATCACTTCTCAATAGACCCAATTCATCAAAACCCATTAATAATAATATCCCTTCAAAAGCAACCTTAGCTGCTCTTCTCATCTCCTCAATTAATCCAAACGCTGCTTTTGCTGTCGACAATAATGCCCCTCCTCAACCCGCACCCCAAGTCCTCCAAGTTGAAGCAACCAAGAATAATGCTTCAGGGCAATTTGGTCAGACTCTTGATTTAACTGCACCAAAACCATCTTCTTCTGACCTTCCAGAAGGGTCCCAATGGAGGTACAGTGAGTTCTTGAATGCTGTGAAGAAAGGGAAGGTGGAGAGAGTGAGGTTCAGCAAAGATGGTGGTGTACTACAGCTTACTGCAGTAGATGGACGAAGAGCTGCAGTGGTTGTACCTAATGACCCTGATTTGATTGATATATTGGCGATGAATGGAGTGGATATTTCGGTGTCCGAAGGGGAGGCTGGAAATGGGTTGTTTGGGTTTATTGGGAATTTGTTGTTTCCGTTTATAGCTTTTGCTGGGTTGTTTTTTCTGTTCAGAAGGGCTCAAGGAGGTCCTGGAGGACCTGGTGGGCTTGGGGGGCCTATGGATTTTGGGAGGTCGAAATCCAAGTTTCAGGAGGTTCCTGAGACGGGGGTAACGTTTGCTGATGTTGCAGGTTAGTGGCTGATCATAATTATATGTTAGCTTTTTTACATTAAAGAATAACGGTAATTGCGATTTTTGTGTTTCTTTTAGATAGGCTTGTAAACTAATGGAATGATGAATCTAGGTAGCTTCTGATTCTGTTCGAATTCGTATATTTGATCAATTTTGTTCTAAGTGGAACCTAAACAATTAGGTTCGGATCAGTTCAATTGAAAAATGAAATTTAAGGTTCCATTCAATACTTTTCCTAGAATGGTTTAGTTCTGTTGTAAAATTAGAACCACATGAAGTTTTAAAAGCAATGAGTTTGGTTCATTCTAGTTCGGTTAATTGGTTAAGGAAATATTAGATGGTCTAGAGGTAAAATTCAATTTTGAACAGAGCTGACTGCTCGAATTTGCCAAATATAAGATGAAGGTTCGAGTTCAGTTTGAACCATTTCAAACCATATTGAGGTGGACATTAATGTTTTTATAGGCTACTTTTGAATGTATTTTTTGGTTGTCCAAAAATTAAAATTTTATGAAGGATATCCCAATATTCCCTACTAATGTACTAGATCTGCGCCTGTTGCAGGTGCTGATCAAGCTAAATTGGAGTTGCAAGAAGTGGTTGATTTCTTGAAGAACCCTGATAAGTACACTGCTTTGGGTGCCAAGATTCCAAAAGGCTGCCTTTTGGTCGGTCCACCTGGTACTGGGAAGACCCTTTTGGCTAGAGCTGTGGCTGGTGAAGCTGGTGTGCCATTCTTTTCTTGCGCAGCTTCTGAGTTTGTGGAGTTGTTTGTGGGTGTGGGAGCTTCAAGAGTCAGGGATTTGTTTGAGAAGGCGAAGTCGAAAGCGCCTTGCATTGTGTTCATTGATGAGATTGATGCCGTAGGGAGGCAGAGAGGAGCTGGGATGGGAGGTGGAAATGATGAGAGGGAGCAGACTATTAATCAGCTTTTGACTGAAATGGATGGTTTTTCGGGGAATTCGGGTGTCATAGTGTTGGCAGCAACCAATAGGCCTGATGTTCTTGATTCTGCATTGTTGAGGCCTGGAAGGTTTGATAGACAGGTCACTGTTGATAGGCCTGATGTTTCTGGTAGAGTCAGAATCCTTCAGGTTAGTGAGCTGTACTCATATACTATTTTCGACATCCCCATTCCTGATTTTCTCATTGTTATATATTCTGGTAATCTCCTTTTAAGAACATTGACATATATTTTAGCAGTATACATGATTTCTATATGAAGTTTGGTTGAAGTCGTAATTAACAATTCTGCATCAGAGTTCTGTCTCCTCTGAATGTTATCATACTCAAGCTCTAGAACTCATCCACTTACAGGATCAACTAACCAGAAGTCTAATCTTAGCTATTAAATGAAATTTCCATACCTCAGAGACATATTCTAATGTCGACGTGCATTGTGCTCTGGATCTTAGAGGCTACCTATATCACTGTGGCTACTTTTAACTATTAATGACATGATGTGACAGGTTCATGCCAGAGGTAAGGCCCTTGCTAAGGATGTCGACTTTGACAAAGTTGCCAGGAGGACACCAGGTTTTACTGGTGCAGATTTGCAGAACTTGATGAATGAAGCAGCTATACTTGCAGCTAGACGTGATCTCAAAGAGATTAGCAAAGATGAGATCAACGATGCTTTGGAGAGAATAATTGCTGGGCCAGAAAAGAAAAATGCTGTTGTTTCAGAGGAGAAGAAGAAGTTAGTTGCATATCATGGTATTGTTCCCTTCATGCCTTTGTTATGCATAAGCTGTGACACAATTGCATAGCTCTTATGTGCTTGTTTTGGATTTCAGAGGCAGGTCATGCTTTAGTGGGTGCACTTATGCCCGAGTATGATCCAGTTGCCAAAATTTCCATTATTCCTCGTGGGCAAGCTGGTGGTCTTACTTTCTTCGCCCCTAGTGAGGAGAGGCTTGAGTCGGGGCTGTACAGTAGAAGCTATCTGGAGAATCAAATGGCGGTTGCCCTCGGTGGAAGGCAAGTGCTGATTCTATATATTCTCATATTCCAACTCCCTAACCGCATAATGGGTTTTGAGGCCATTTTTCTTATTTAAAATGTCACTGTCTTCTAATCTTCGTTGAGAATCTCATATCCGTTTCTAGCAAATCATAGGTAGTGTTGTCTTTCGAATCACAATGGACTCTACTGACTGCTAATTGGCTTGCTTTGTTTGTAGTTTGAACTCATAAAGATGTTCTCCTATTTTGTTTAGGGTTGCGGAAGAGGTCATCTTTGGAACTGAGAATGTTACTACAGGAGCATCAAACGACTTCATGCAAGTTTCCCGGGTAGCAAGACAGATGGTTGAGAGATTCGGATTCAGCAAAAAGATTGGACAAGTCGCCATTGGTGGAGGTGGTGGAAACCCCTTCCTAGGCCAATCGGTACATTTCTTAATGCAAGAAACTTGATCCCGTTGATGCCTCTTGTCTGTTGCAATCACTTACCACAAATTTCCTGTTATTTTGCAGATGTCATCCCAGAAAGACTACTCTATGGCGACGGCCGATATCGTGGATGCAGAAGTGAGAGAGCTTGTAGACAAGGCATACGAAAGAGCAACGTATATCATCACAACTCAAATTGATATATTACACAAGCTTGCTCAGCTGCTAATTGAGAAAGAGACGGTGGATGGAGAAGAGTTTATGAGCCTATTTATTGATGGCCAGGCTGAATTATTTATTGCTTAGTTTAGTTTGCTAATTCCTCAAAACTATGTTGTTTATATCAATCACCTACATAGATCAATCCCATTCCTATATAGGAATGTATATACATATTATCACGTCTGCTTTTCTTTTCTTTTTTTGTAAAAACCATATTAAACATGTATTATGCCTAATTATTCATGGAACCTTGCAAAAAGAAAAACCGTTCTTTTTATACATATACGAATCGTCAAATGTCTTTGTCAAGTATTTTACTAGCAATGCTTATGACCTCGCTCGCCCTCTTCGTCTTGTGAAAATGATTCCTCTGAAATCACGAGCTTTACCTCAACGACGCGTTGTCCATAAATCAAATTATTACATGCATTGAATTTTACTAGACTGTTTCTGCTCAACTGTAAGCCTGTGAATAACAAGATAGAAGAGGTCATAAGCCTATTTATTGAATGCAAGGTTGAGTTAGACATGTGTTCTTGAGAACTACTTTGCCCCAATCAATAATTTACATAATAGATATGGTACAAGACCAAAAGGTGCTTTACTTCAACATCCTGAGGAAGATTTCGAGGGGCTCAACTGGTTATGTATACATCCTAGTGTACGACTAATGAATGACTAATCACACATTCACACTCCATCTCATAAACGGCGATTTATGAATCTAGTGTGCTCTTAATCACCAAAAAGAGCAGCGGTCATTTTCCATTTTGTCGCTTCTCTTCCAGAATTTCAGCTTCGTTCAACATATCAGCTGCGTCTTTGTGCATATCTAGTTTGGAAAGGGCAACAGCCTGCATGTAAAATGCTGTAGACCAATCTGGGTATATAATTTGCGCTTGCATGGCATCCCTTAATGCTGCATCTGGTTGATCACACATAAGATAACAAAGGCTCCTCCTTGCATGCACAGTTGGTGAAACCATGGACCCAACATCCAAGAACTGCATATACAAAAAAATACACGTGATGTTCCATGTTTCTAAAACTTAAGTCGTGTATGGAGTAAATGACATCTCAACAAATAAGTCCAACGTGTATGAGAGGGTCTAACTAGAAAGTGAAAAGGCCCTCCTTTGAAGGTGCCATCATTAAGCTGTCTTATGACGATCAGTAGAATTATCACACTTTTAATATCTACCCAAGCAAACATGCAAATTATTGGAACTGTGCTTTCTGATTTTTGTTCTGCAAATAATTCTAGTAAGTAGTAACAATAGATTTGGGAGTGTAGCTGAGTTTTCTTTTGCAGCTCATTCGTTCAACATTTTTAGCCAAATACATACTTTTATGCCTACTACTCCATATTATCTAGACTGACGCAAACCATTGTTTGATTACTGGACAAGCCCACCAAAATTTTGTGGTATCATAATTTGTCATACCTGAGAATAACAATCTATGGCAGTTTTGAAATCTTTATCACGAAATGCCAAATCGCCCCGCTTCCTGGCCTCCAACATATCTCTCATTTGTTGAGTCCACTCTTGGAATGACAACTACAAAAGTCATATTCTCATCATTATCTCGAAGTACTTGTTTTCAGCAGATACAAATAAGTAAATAAATAGAGAGTTTAACCTCGTTAGTTCCTTCATCATATTTGTAATGTGTCATGACTAACATCTGATGGATAGCTGTAAGATCCATCCTTGAGCAGGCATCGCCCATAGGTGAAAGTTTGTGTTGTGGAGTAGACGGTGCTTCCTCATACTTTGGAATTCCGAGCATTGCATAAGAAGGAATCTACAAGACAAATTTTTAATCAAGAGAGAGAGAGAGACTTAAATGGCACCAAGATTCTTCCCAGAAAACTAACTATATGGGCAATATACAGAAGAAAGAGTGCAGTGCAATTTTAAGAACATGTCCAAAAGTTGCTAGGAATTGAAGGAACGTATACAGATTTGGCTGCTTGAATCAATCCAAAAAATAAAAATAACTCTTGGTTGTAAAGTAGATTTAGTTCAAGAAAAACTAACATATAGCACATACAAATTCTAAGAGAAAGTAGTTAATTGACATCTCTTATGAATAACACTAACATCAGATTTATTCTGCATCGGGGAAAGCGCGGTAAAAATATCTTTGATATTTGGGCGGTCCCTTGGTTCATACTGAAGGCATTTGGAGGCAAGGTCGAAAACTACAGTTGCTTCTTCTGTTGAAAAATTTCCCTCCAGATGAGAATCCATTAGGATATTAATGTTTTTGCCTCGTATCATATCCAATGCCTGAAACCCAAAAAATGTATAGTTACAAAATACAAGAAATACCAAAAGTAGTAACTCATTTTTATAGCAGACTGCCCCTACTCCAACCAATATGGAAAAAGCAACAGAAACGTCACTCCTTGAGTTATTCTGGGACAACTCCGATAACAGGATAATTTTTTTCCATCAAAAGGAAGAGCTTTACATAATTTTTATGGTATAAGTTTTGACGAGGACCATGTAAAATAGGCATAAATTATACATAACACAGAGTTCCTTACGTGAGTTGGAGGTATATGCTTGCCACTGAGAAGATCTAAGAGCACAGTCCCAAAGCTAAAAACAACACTTTCAGGAGTGACCCTTCCTGCCATGGATAAAGCTCAACTAAAGCTATATGCAAGAATTGCGAAGATCATAAAGGAGAAGATGTACCAACTCAAATTTACAGTTAGCATACCATCAAAATGTAAGGATTTGTCAATTTATATATTTGTGATCAATAATATCACTTGACTTTACGATTGATTTATTTCATTCATTTTTTTTATTTGTCCTTTGTCGTTGCTAGGACTCGAACTCGAGCCTTGTCATAGCGAGCAATACCTGTAGCCATTAGGGTAACCCTAGTGATTAAAATTCATGTTAATTTAACATGCTGGCCTGCCCACAATGTTGAAAATGTATACACACATTTACAAATGTATAGTTCAATCTGAATCAAGAATGTTGAAGTTTCTTCTCTTTCAATCGTACGCTATTAATATATTCTAGAATCTAGACATGGCTGTATAAAGATTCCCACAGTAAAGATAAGTTTAAATCGATAATAATCATAAATTCACCTCAACTATGGACTCTAGGACTATAGTTATAATGATTTAGAAAGTACCAGTTCTTAGTCCTTACCATTTTTAAGATACTCAGGAGGCGTATATGCAAGATTGGTACTATAACTTTTACCATCCCTACTATTTTTCATCAACCCAAAACATGAAAGGCGTGGATCCCCGTTCTGCCAAAAAAAGAGAGACAAATTTCAGTAAGAGGCAAACTAACCAACTAATAGTTCATGAAACACAAAATATATAAGCTAATTATGAATGAGAAAAAAACAACAGCACAAGGAACTAATACAAAAATCTATAAAATACCTCATCAAAGAGAACTCTATACGCATTTAAATCATGGTACATCGACCGACCTTCAGTACTACAATAATCCAATGCTTCAGAAATATATAAAGCTACCCGTAGTCTCATAGCCCACTCAAGGGTTTGATTCTCCCCTGAAACAGAGTTTAGAGCCACCATTAATATGGAAAATCTACTGTAAGGAAATACCGAATACTGACATCATAGGTTCACTCACTCACATTCAAACTAATTCTCTAATACAAGTCCTAGAAACATGATACCCATATGACAGACAGGATACTAGAATGGCTATCTTTTATCCCACATACATCGTAGTAACTTAACTCAATATCCTTCCTCACAAGTGCATGTATATGCTAGTTTCCTTGGTTACCTAGTAGGTACATTCTTTACTCCCGAACTACAAATTGTTAATGGTTTATAGTAAAGCCTCCAAAATAACTTGGAATAAGAAGAATTAGTTTATCTATAAGATGGAATACTAAGTCAACTTCCTCTTGGCCCAACAATACCCTAAACAAAATTCAGTGATCCAAATAGAAACTTCGCCAACAAAACAAGGGCTTTGCAACAGAGTTTCAGAAAACCGACTAACAGATTCGACAGTTGTGTATAACTGTAGTACTGTACAATGATAGAAGATCAAATTTCGAGCAAAAAACAAATTGTTAGAGCAGTCGTTCACTTTTTCACAAATGTTCTAGACACAACCAAATGGGTAGAGCTTACAATGAAAGAGATGTTTTGCTAGTGTATCATTGGGCATATACTCTGCTACTAGTAACCTCTCCTCTCCCTCGCAGCAATACCCAATCAAATTTGCAAGGCGCTTGTGCCTTAACTTTGCAACACCTTTTGCTTCCTCCTACATGAATAAAACAAAGATTAAGTTACCAATTTACGAAAATATATTCGCCTTTGTTAAACCCTAAAGCACTATATCATAAAACCTAACCTACCCTAAAACTACTATAAATCAATTAAAAATCAATGTGAATCAGGGAAGTTTCAGAAAAATGGCACCTTTTAGCATTGGATTGCAAAATTAGCACAAGTTATGGAACTACAAAATAATGCTAAAACATTGCTATTATTGCAAATTTTCCATAAAAATTATTCCAATTAATCAATTCAGTTACCGCAAACTGTTTAGCATCAGGCCACGCCATTTTGGAGAACTTCTTCACAGCGATCCAACGCCGATTCTGCAACCGCCCTTTAAACACAAAATTAGGAGCTTTCATTCCGCCTTCCGACACAATCGCCTCGGAGCTGAAGTTATCAGTGGCCGCCTTCATCTCCGCTAACGAAAACTCCGAAAACAGCTGAATACCTAACCCATCCACCCCCACCGACGAAACAACGCCGTTTGGTGAAGCGCGAGTAGGGTTTGTGTTGGTGTTACCGCCTTTGAACCGGTTCGGAGCGTTGACCGTTGACTGGCAACATCCCATGACTCGAGCGTGACTAGGAGAGTTGACCAGCTAAAAATGATTTAATGGAGAAAGTGAACAATTGAGAAAGTGGACAATTGTTTTGGGATGAGGAGTGAATGATGAAGAGGTTTAAGTGATTTGAGTGGTTTATTGTGTTTTGAATATAGAAATAGGGAAGACAGTGATGATTGAGTCTGCTTTCTAATTTGTAAAATGAAGGTGTGAGTTGGTTTTCGTCCGACTATAGCTAGAGGGGGTAGAGGGTTTTGATAATAATGTGGAGATTAGCGAGTGTTAACTAGTAGAGTTTTAGCGAGTATTATACTCCGCCCGTTTCTATTTCCTTGATTATTTGAAAATTTTTATTTTTTAAAAATACTTGATGGTTTGTATTTCCAATGCAATTTTAAGGTTGTTTTCTTCTTTTACCTTTCAATAAAGTAATAGTACTTCAATAAATTTTTTACTTTTTGAGGATATTAGTAAACTCTCTTTATTCCATAATAAAGTGTGTTTTTTCAAATGATCAAGTAAATAGAAACAGAGGGATTATATGTTATATCGGGTCGGGTAGTTATTTGGTATTTTTGCATATTGAGTATGACTTTGTTCTCAATTCTAATGAGATTAATCTTTAGGTATCTCCAGTTGGGTTGTTTTAGTCGAATAGGAAGCGGTTGTCAGACTATTCATTTTGTTGAATCACACGAGATCATCGACAAGTTATTGTATATAAAATACTCTCTCGGTCCCTAAAAGATTGATACATTTTGATTTTTGGTGGTCAAATTTTAAGAATTTTTGATCAAGAATTTTCATTAAACGATAAGTAATAATATAGTCATGTGGGATCTTGTTAGATTCGTCTCAATATATATTTTTGAAATATCAACTTTTTATAATTTTTTTGAATGTAGAATAAGAGAAATTTATGTTTTAAATTGTATTTTGTTGACTACCAAAAATCAAAATGTACCAATCTTACGACGGAGAGAGTAATATTTCAGTCCAGTTCGATAAGTTTTGAGACATATTTTAAATTTATGTTTTTCAGTTCCTTAGTCCATTCACATTGATAGTTGTAATGTTACAATCATTCTTTCTTTCCAATAAATTGTTAAAGTCTTCATTTTAACAGGAATCTTTTAAATTTCGAATTCACACTTTTATGGATGAACTGTTGTACTGTTACATTTTTAAAAAATGTCATAATTTAAGATTTTCTATATTGACAATTCATATTTTAAACTCAAAATTATTGTAATTTTGTACATATTTTATACTCCACAACTTTTACTGAAAAACTTTTTAATAGATAACATTTAATTATACTGTATTGTGTACATGATAATTTTGATTTATTTGAGTCATATATGTCAATTAAGCTTATAAAGCTTATTAACTTCGTATATCATAAAACAAATCGAAGTTTTTATAATATAATGTCGAAAATATAAAAGAATGCGATAATTATTATTTATTAACAGTATAATTTTGGTTCAAATTAAAATTGTTTGTCAATTTAAATCTTTAAAAGGTTGTTAACTTTAATCATTCAAAATTAATGTTGATAATAATTTTTTACCACGGTTATAATAGAGTTGAAGGGGCATTAAGCATGAATTAGTGGCAACTTCCATTACACTCTCAAGAGTCAAGTCTCATCATTGTTTTCAACTTCATGTTGACTGCTAGTTGACCAGAAGTTCTTCTTTTATATCGAGTAAAGAAAGTGATGTGGAAAAGTGTGGAGGATTTTCCTTAACGTAGAATTAACAAAGTATACATTATAAAAATAATAAAATCACCTTGATCATAGTAGTAAAGGACTGGTACTTTAGTTGAGGTATATAGAATTTTGAGTCCTATTGTTATCTAGCTAGCAAGCTTGTTTAAAGAGCTCTCTGCTCTCACCAGATTTGATCACAACAAACGAGACTCGATTTCGAGTCAGTCAAGGCTTCGAAAGCAAAAACATTTTTCGGGATGAGCATATACACCGAAGATAAATTTAAAATTTCCACGACTAGCACAAGCTTACGCTCATGAATTCGTTGTTTTTTCAAAATATGTTAGTCGCGTAGATTGAAGCCGTGAATAAATGTTTCCCCCTAATATATTGTGCACCACTAAATGAGGTGGAAAAAGAACCAACAAAAGTTGTTATAATGCATATGCCAAAGAATTTAATCATTGTTTGAAATGATTACAATAAATAAAGGTTGTTGGTCTACGAATGAGTCTTTTAGGCATTTTATAAGCATTCCTTTAATAACAATTTCAATACGACACACTTTTATCATGAAAATAATGTAGCACTAGTATAGTTTGCTGTTAATATACTAACAAAATTTTGCCTCCCATTGAGAATCTAATGACCATGTGATTAGTCATCTCGAACCTGAGCTTCATTCCCTTGAGCAAGAGTTTGTTTCCTTCTCGTGCCCTGAAGAGGAATAAAATGTATATCGTCGAGCATACCAACTGCCTTCTAAACATCAAGCTCCGAGAGGAAACCAGTGTTGAGGCCATTTTGGGTATGCGCGCTTATACAAACTCATGCACACAGTGTCGTGTTGCTGAAGGACGCCATTGAATACACACTTCATTGCACCTGGACGAAGAAGTAAACAAGTTAATTCATATTATCAGAATAAATCTTCCACTATGCTAGAATTTATGACACAAGTTCACCAGTAAGCGTTGATATTACGTTTACGTTGAATATATTTGTTAACTTTCAATTAATTAAAACTGGAAAATGTCAAACATTGCATCTATGACACAAGTTCACCAGTAAGCGTTGATATTACGTTGCTAGTACACGTACCATGTGTACCGACAGGTTCCTTGACGCGACCACGTCGACCGTTTTTAGTCCATACTTCAACTGGCTGCAATGAAACAAATCTCAAAGCTATGAGCACAAATTCTGAAAATAAATATTAGTCGAACATGTGATTTTCAATCTTCTTACTTTGAACCATCTCACATCTTCGGGACTATGAAACATAAATCTTACAGAAGACTTGAGTTTCGATACTCGCTGAGGATACCTGCATCACATAAAAAAGGAAATGATTAGTGCACCAATTTTTTGGCCAAAAATGGTTGACGACAATTCTAATTATAGACAATTTTAATTAGTCTCTCAAAACAGGTGTCTAAAATTTTCTGAATAATAGGAGCTCACAAATTGTTCAATAAACATGATGCCCAATAGTGGAAAGATGGAGATCATAACCACATGGCATATTAGAGAGAACAAATTCAACATTGACTTCTCCTTTCTTTATCAAGAGAAGTCATTCACTAAAGAATGCCTTAATTGCAACGGAGATGATCTATAAATTTCCCCATAACAAAAACGTGCATAGTCCAATCCTATAAGCTGCAATGGGGAGGAAGTCTATTGATTTCAATTAACAAATTTGCATAATAATTCCTACTATTGATGTACCCATAAGATAATATACATGAACTAGTCACTTACCCAGTTAAAATTATTTTCTTCAATATTATTCTGTCAGGGTCAATGCTCTTCAAAGAACCCAATGCCGCAATAGTCGGTGAAGCTACATCTTCACCAGTCTTTAGAACAATTAATGGAAGTGGCGGAAAACAAATAGGAGCATATATTGAAGCAATTGTAAATCTCCCTGCATGGAGAAACCTCTCCATCTTGTGCTTATCATTATTCATACTGTCTGACGAAAATATTGGCCTACAATGGAAAATATGCTCAGCACTTCTCCCAGGTACAATACATACGAGCAAAACATAATAAAAGATGTACCTTGTCATGAATTGACGGAAACCAACATGGAAGAGCAATTCTTCTTTTGATTTTATGGGATCCGTATACATATCATGCTTCTTCACACTATAAAACAGTCAATCAAAAGTAAGTTAAAATACTGGAAATTACTAACAAGATATGATACGTTTGAAAGCAAGCACATTGATATAATAAGTCGAACCTGAAGTGAAGCACAGAGACCTTAGACTCGTGTTGCAATAGGCCACACGAGACTATTGGCATAGTTTTTGACAAATTAGAGAGTCTTGATGCAACATCAGCAGGCACGTCCTTGATATAAAGCCTCACATATGACCCAGGGGTTACACACTCATCTAAATGCCCAGCATCCAGTTCTAGAGCCTTTGCCATAACATGTTTTCGTGTCCTCGAAAGATTATCAAAAGCAAAAATTCTAGCATAATCTGAAGGCAGTGATTCCTGACATGATACATAAAGTTAAACCATAACCAAGTTAAAAAACAAAAAACTCATAAAGATACGGAGACTAAGATGTACTTTAGGGTCCCATGAAGATGTTCTGAAGGACTTCACGCCTCTATACTTGGCAAAACGCTTCCGAGCAGGAACATCTATTGGGGTATCAACTTCATCTGGATACTCTGAATTACACCAGTACGCCATTAGACCCATTGCTAACCAGGAATCACAAAAGTAAAAGAACAAACAGAGTCGAGACTGTACGACGATCTGTTATCTACCTGCCTTTACCAACAAATTAATTAAGCTTCTGCTTCTAAGTATCATATTTTTTCTATTATAATCATAAGGTGTCGGATAGGAATAGGAAATGGACATTGAGCGAAGATGCACTGATTCGATTTTTTCATCTGACACTACCACTGAGAGCTACTAGCTCAAAATTCTAAGAAGTTTGAGCAGATTTAGTGAAAGAGAAAAACAAAAATATACCTTCGTCTTCAGCATGAGCATCTTTGATCTTTTTAATTTCCTCCTCTATCTGCTCCTTCGTCAAGTTTTCACCTTCCTGCTAACCAAATAAATAGAGTTTAAATTTTGCAGTATGCATATAGGTCATGCAATCTCATGGAGTAATTTGCACCCGATAATAGGGCTCGAAGTTCTTATACCATACGAACATTGTTTTTGTTTTTCAAAGAAGTAATTACAACATAACTTACCACCATTACGGAATCCATTTCCGTTTCTTCGTCCCATCCTTTCAACATAAGAGAACCTTGGTCATCATCAAGCTCAAACTCATCCCGACCCACTTGTTCAACAAAGTCATTTTGATTCTCATCCAGTACCATACCATCATCTCCATCTTCATCGCTATCAGAATCATGACCATCTGAGTCGTCGACTATCCAAGCAGCCTGCAAAATTGTAATTTATATCACAGTCAAACAGTGTACAGTCTTCAATAAAAGGGCAAAACAATTAGACCGATATGTGAGAAGCCACTTAGATTCATATAATACCTGATAATCAGATGTTCCTGGAGGCAAGATCCTTTTCTTTAGCTTTTTCTCCTGGCGACTTCTATCAGCTTCTGCCATTTCTGCCTCTGTTGGCCATGTCTGGTTAAGAAAAACAATGGATTAACAAGTCATTTAACTAAATCATATGCTACTAAGATAATCAGATTCAACAAAACTCTGCATCATGAAACAAAAACTCATTTATCAGATCAAAGTGGCACCAGGTTTTTCACCAAATTTCAGGTAAAGCTTCAGCAATTAACAAGTTCAAATTTGGAGGGAGTTGTTTTACCTGCTCTCCTGCCAGGGGATCAGGTGTATTCTCTACAACCAAGGAGTCTTGCTTCATAGGATCAGGCATTAGGCATCTTATCACCTGAATTTATAAGTAATTAAAGGATAATAAGAACTTGTAACAGGCAGTACTCATTGGATGAACATATAATCTATTAGCTCCCAGAGTTTGCACACCATTTGTTGAACATATACATTGGCAGTCGTAAAGACTTCACCTAACGAAGTCTGTATAATGTCATGCATAAAATTGAATAACTAAGCGAAACGATACCAGACTACTCAAAAAAGAAGTTTCCAGGTACTACCGACTGAGCTCCCTCAAGTTATTGAAAGATAAACTTCAATTTATAGTTCACAAGTACTGGAGTGCAGCATCAGATAGGTGTTATGGATTGAGGCTTCAACAGAAAATCAGCGTTCGAAACAAACATAACTAACGTATGATGGAACTTTGTAAAATCACTCTTGAAGAATCTACACCACTCACTTCAGATGTCCAAACCCACATGTATGGAGATAGTATAGATAGATACACAATAATTGAATAATATGCAACTCTTCAGATGGAAAAAATATAACTAGTTCTCTCTTGCTTTCAGTGAGACAAAACATTAAGTTAACTCCGAAAAAATTTGTTGACAAGAAATATTACAAAAATTATGATGTATAACATGTATACCATCATAAGAAGAAAATTTATGCAAGCGCACTCATTATATGTAAATTACCTGTTCATTATACAGGTCATCTGAATCCATCGAATCTCCTTTTCTTATACTCAATGGGCAAGGATCTTTGAGTAATTCAATCTTGGAGAGCTGATAATCCCCTGCACCTGCAACATGAACCTGGTCCAAAAAGACATTAGAATTGAACAGATTAACCAATAAATGTAGTGCAGAGGACATAAGGACTACCAGCTGATTCACTGATAAGTTGCGAGCACGAGTATAACCAGTGAGAAGTAGAGAACATTTCCCAGGACTGCTATCTTCAGCAACCACTGTAACCTGCCAGGGGATGGAGCTCTAGTGATGAATTCACATGAATATCTCAAAGATTATTAATGGATGACTATGACACGGTATCTCAGGTTAAATCACATAATGAGCCCAATTAACTTATACATGTCAATAAGCAGGAACAATTATTAACAACGCTTCACAAGTTAAACAACAAGGAAGTAAACTAATATCAATAAAATTAGACCTTTTGAGACAACAAGTAAGAACGCTGGGTTCTCCAGTGAGGAACTGTAAGCCTTTGCTCCCTAAAAAGCCACATGAACTACAACCAACAAACGAACAATGAACAATCACAATCTTTGATAATATAAAATCCTCATTACTGAACAGTCTAATTTAGGAGGAATCACCTTGTGCAATTCATCTCGACTATCTGCAGTATGAAACTTACAGTCCTCTGGAAATTCCGAAGTAAGAGTAGATATACACGCCTTCTTGATATCATGTCTTCTCTTTACTTCATCAGGTAGGTCCTAATAGAGTCCATATGTTAGGCTTCACATCAAGTTCTTGTAACTCAGTGATTAGAACGAGGGGATAGTGATAAAAAATACTTACTCGGAGCAAAACAACAGTGCTTGGCAAACCGAGTGCTCTAAAAACAGAAAGGCATTGTGATCCGAACGAATCAATGTAAGGATGATCGGCTTCTTGATCGCTAATACAGCTTGCAGATGCTACAAATGCGATTAAATCAGCAACCTACACAAAACACGATCCTCGCGAGCATTAAAGAAGAGAATAAAAAGGTGGAAAGAACAGATTGGAAATCTGAAGTCTAAACAACAAGGGGGAGTACCTTGGCCATTTCCATACAGGCTGTCAAATCCCCATGTGGCGCTTTCAAGACCTGAATCCAAGAAAAGGTCCTTGATGAATTATAAATAATGATGGCCATAAAATGTCCTAAGGTTTTCTGATTAACTTCAGAAACAATCAACAAGAAATTGTTTACCATATCCTCTGAAAGCACTGCTTTTAAATCATACTCCCTCCGTATCAAAATAGCTGATTGTTTACACTAAAAATACTTCATTACGAACCTGTTAAATTTTCTCTTTTGCCCTATTAACTAGAGGTCATCATTACACTTTATGACGATACAGTAAACTTTATAGAGCAAAAAGTGTAAGCATGATTAAGAAGTATGAATTTTTGCTCTAAACAATCAACTATTTTGATACGGAGTATCAATCAAAATGCAAAAGGCTGCATCGATGCTTGCAACTATAATATTAAGACTACCATTTAATACTTCCAAAGGCATTTATAGTCTCACGAAACTTTGATATCACAACAACTTTGATTAAAGTGGGAGGTAAGAAATGTCTTATGAAGCTATACTCACTCACTAGCACCTACTCCTATGCCTTAGTTGAATATCAATAAAAAAAGACAAACTACTAAGGTAATTTGGGATGGATGGAGTCACATGATGTCCTATAGCAACTGAACTCCCAATACTAGAAAATCATATGACACCAAAAATTCATGACAGAGTAACTACCGTAGTTCTGAGTCTGTACTCGGATGAAGCAACAGCTGGAAATGCAACCCCATTTTCTTCTCCTGATAACAACGAGACAATGTCTTTTTCGAGTGCACTAAGATTGACCGACTCAGATAGACCAAAGAGAACCTGTATAAACACCAAATAACATAAATAAAAACCAGTTTTTTTCCAAAATTTCAACCACTATCGTAGCCAAGGTAGGATGTGTACAATAACACGAGGTGGACTCGTTGATCCTGATGAAGCCCTCTTGTCTTTCAAAATTGCAGCTCGCTTCTGCTCCCTCAACTGTAAATTGCATTGCCAACGATAATAATTAACAACGATCGAACTCAAATTTTACTGAAAATTCAAAAATCATCAATAAACAAAAAAAAGTAAAAAATACAAAAAAAAAAACAAATCAATTTCACAACCATCTTGTTGTGCTGAAGCCGAGCGGCTCGCCCCACTTTCCCTGCATTCCGGTTCGATTTTGCGATTTTGCTCTTTTCTAAATCAAGACACAACACACTATATGAGTTCACCAAGAAACATTAACACTCCTTCCATCCCAAAATATTGTCCAGATTGATTTCCAATACCAACAATAACAAACTTTGTAGCATTAATAAAACACCTACAGCAATACAACATCACGAATCCTCTCTATGTTGGGTGGTGGTTCTATTCAGCAATCAACTCATATAAACAAAACATTATACAAAGTTTATCAAAATAATTCAGTTCAAAATTTAAGTAGTCAATATTCAAAATTCAAATTTGAAAACTGGACAATCTTTTTGGAAAAAACAAACAAACGATGCATAAACAATAAAATGAGATTTGTATGAATACCTTTAAGGGGGACTTTGTGAACATTACGAGATGATTTGGAAGCAAATCGAGTTTTGTGAGACTTGTTTACTTGGGAACGAGCTCCCCCCGCCATTGATTTTTGTGGAGAGAATACTATGTGAAATATGTCTTTGGGTAGACAACTTTAGGGTTTAACAAAGTTGTTTGGCCAGGGTCATAAAACTAAGTGCAAGGGTTCCACTATGCACCTGAGTTTGTTATACTTATATACACACACCAAAACAATAAAAATTATATATGAAATTACTGTTTTAACCCTTCCTTTATAAACGAGTACCACACTCGTTTGTAAGACATAACCGGTCAATAAGCTAATGAACGAGTTCAGGTCAAAATTGGATGTTATGTTAAATGCCAACTTTACCCCCTTCTACTTAAGGTTCAGTTTGGTCAGATTTTGTGTTTAGTGAAAAAGTCAAGTCACAAATCGAATGAGTTATGATATTAAAACATCAGTGATCAAAAAGGACAAAATGAAATATGAGTGATCGAATGTGCCATTAACAGTTATTGTTATCACTATAATTTGAATAAGTTTACTCGATCTTTGTACTGAATAAGTATACATGCAGTTAGGTACACACAAAGAATACTAAAGAAAAAACTTGAAAGATAATAGTAGTAGAAGGGAAATTAAAAAGATAAAAAGTAGTATAGGGATAATTAGAAAAGAAGCCTCCAGAGCATTATCACTAGCTTACCTAAAAATATCCACTAAGCGGAGGTACAATTGTTGAAGTAAGCGCATGAATGACACATTCAAAGGTATAAGTTATGAGGCGCAGCATACAAGCGTGGGATGTAAGCGCGTGGATATGAAGACGACGTGCGCACCTCACGCCCAACACACTTTTAATAATAACGTGGGATATATAATACTCCCTATGTTTCACTATACTTGATTGTTTGGATAAAAAACATTTTATTATGGAAAGGAAATAGTTTACTAATATGTCTTCACAAAGTAAAAGGTACTCCCTCCAATTAAAAATTGATGACGTTTTTCATCTTTGCATGTCAACTTTGACCATCAATATAAAATTATTCTTTAGTCCAAAAAATATATAATTAATATTGCTAAATTTATAATTAAGAGTATTTTCATAAAAGTAAATTTTTACAATTTTTTATAATATAACTAATTAGTTATTGCTCATCAAAGTTGGACACGAAAAAACGAAAAAGACATAATTTGAATTGGAGGGAGTATTTTGAAGTATTATTACTTTATTGAAAGGGTAAAAATGAGAAAATAACTTTAAAGTTGCATTGGAAGTATAAATAATCAAATGTTATGAAAAAGTAAAAAAATTATAACAATTAAGTCTAGCGAAACAGAGAAGAGTATAACACAAGTGAGGAATATGGGTGAAATTTAAGTTGTGATGTTTTAAAGTTTATAGTTTAGTACTCATGATGAAGTCTGTATTTTCAATATGCCAAATTAATCATCATAGTTACAACAACAAGAAACCAAGGAACTTGTCTGAGTGAAACTATCATGAAACTCAGCATAGGCCCAATGAAGAAGTGCCAACTCTGCAATATTTTAGAGAATCTATATTCTATAGTAGTATAAAAAAACAGTCAATTTTGGAAACCAAAAGAGGTAAAAACACAAAAAAAAAAATGGCAAGCACTTAGACATATGCACACTATTAGAAATTTAGAACATGTGATGTTACTTCTCTGTTAAAGAAACAGCCACCAAACATCTTAGCTTCCAAACATACCCCCCCTCCCCCCCCCCCCCCCCCCCCCCCCTTATATATAATTGATTTCGACACAATAATAAGTTATTCTCAATTCCTGTTTAGCTTCATCAACCATCCTCACTCACTCTCTCTCTCGATTTGCACATAAGTGATCTCAATGGAAGAATACTACATGGATGAAAAATGGAGGCTATCTAAAGGCGATGCATCGCATTCGTCGTCTTCTAAATCATCATCTTTAATGAGAAGCATATCTCATAAAACGTCTAGCTCGGGTCATGCAAAGCCATCTCTCCAGAGGAGTTCAACACAAAAGAATCCTTCATTTGAAACTGGTTCAAGTAAGTCGAATTTCGCACGTAAATGCAAAGAACAGAAGGCAAAACTCTACATTGTCAAGAGATGCATCAAAATGCTTGTCAAGTTGGGCAAGAATGATGATGAGTAGTTCAAGCATGCATATTAGTTTCCGTTAAGTGTTTGAGACTTGAGAAAGATCTCAGATTCCTCTACGACGACGACAACAACATACCCGCATTCGTCTGAAGAGGCTTCCATCGAAGAGTTTGTCCATAAGAAAGTATATATGATTCATATACCATTTAGATGAAACATTCAATCAAGCTTGTAACATACACATTATACCTATCTGTAATACATAATGATTGTAATGATTAATGTTGTCAAGTTGTATCAAGAAATCTTATCCGACCTATTCTGAGCTTGTCTTTTCTTCTCCTTCGATTCGATTCGTTTACAGGCATATCTACATATAGTGACATCTTAGTCCTGAAAGAAAGATTCCTTTACTTCAATTATTGGAACAATGAATTGCAAAGTGACAAGAACTATTACATCCATCATTCTACCTTGGGGATACACATAACATTTGGTCTTTTGGCCCCTTCTGCAATGGCGAATCTCTAGTGTTCTACAGAGTGTAACTTGTCCATTAAAGGATGACCCGTCACTCGTCTCATATTGGATATGCCAAACCATACAAAAAGACAGGTACTCCTTCGATATGTCGAAGAAGTAATATGGTTTAACAAGAGTAATATAGGTTTATAGTCATGGTGAACTTGTAACACTCACCAAATTACCTAGTTTGCTCTGAAGGCTTTTAAGCAAGACTATAGAAGGCCATACAACATACAAAAAAGTATTTGAATGTCTCCCTGGTATCAGTCAGTCTCGAGGACATCTTGTAACGTCTCGCTCCATTTATATTGGATGAACTGGCCTCGTCAAGCGCCAATCATGAATGACCTTGATGTTTTTAGGAGTCCAACTTCAAAAAAAATGAGAAATCTTGATGTTATGAATAATACTAATCGAATCGTAGCAACATTTATCATGTCACCCATCTTACCTTATCTACCTTCATCATTGACAAGATTGCACATATCACATATCCATATATATATGATAAAAAAACAAATAAATTAAACTAACAACCATACACTGAATTTATTATCACACCATGTCATATTAATATCCATTCATCAAGAAAAGAGGCAAACAAAAGCGTCAATCGACACAATAGATGATTAAGATCTTTATAACAGAGGACTAATTAGACAATATATTCAGTGAATCTCTTTGGTAGATTGTCTGATCTAGTCTGGCCCTTGTGATATCCTTTTCACAAAATTTTCCATGTTAACAAAACATCCAAAATGTTGTTGGATTAGCTGGAAAGTCCTCAACTACCATGTTAACATACATCATGTCTTTAAAAGTGATGAAACAAATAGTGATCATGATTCATGCATGCACATAAATGTTTGACACACATTAGACTGTTGAGTGTGCAAATAACACCTACTTCTGCGGTTAGATTGGATTAAATCTAGATGAGGGTAAAATCTCAAATTAGCGTAGGTGCAGATAGTTGAGTTGAACCGAAATAAACTTATGATGGTACTATTTTGATTGTCAACGTGAATTGAGGTGAACTAAGATGAAATATAACTAAGAACAATAACAACCTCCATTATACTTCAATTTAATTTAGAAGTTAATAAAACCGATGTGATAAATTTAGATAAATGATCTAACTTCAATTAACCGAGATTAAATACAAAAAGTGAAACCTCAAACACGATGAACAACCATTAGAAGGTCGGTTACTTGGGTGTTTATAGAATTTTAAATGAACTCGGTCTCAAGCTGGAGAAATTTTGACTCGTCTTGACGTTGCCCAACGACCTTGCATCGACTCAAATCAATTTTGAGCAGAGCTCCGAGCAAGATAAGTTGTTTCAAAATCTAAATTAAAATGAAATAACAAAAAACAATTTAACTAATCCAGTAATATAATTAATTAAGCAAAAAATATTGAAGTCAGTAAGTTACAATTGTTACAAAATCTTTAGAATAAGAAAATATGAATGTTGTAGCTGATCTGTTATACACACCTATATAGAGATTTTTAGCAGTCAAATTACAACTATGCCCCACCTATTTGTAAGTATAAGATAAGGTTGTTTAAAGAACTGGCAAAATAGTAATTGCAATTTTATAACGCAATAAACAGGTAAAAAGGGTACTCTCGGTATCTTGAGGGCTGACAAATATTGTCCATGAAAATGCTGTAATAACAGGTTTTTGTCATTACAAACAAAGCCATGTCCAATGCTTTGGTTACAACTTCAACCTTGTGCTATTTATCTCGAAACCAATTAAAATCCCAAATCCTTTTACCCTGTTACAGCATCAAATTAGCATCAAGATTGAATTTTTTTCTATTTTCAAGAAAACCATTTTTACCTTATTTTGGAACTCCACATAGAAAGGGTAATAAATCTTCAGTTGTAAGAGCAAGTAGGAGAGAATCTCCATATGAAGTGTTGGGTGTGTCTGCATCAGCAACCCCTAATGAGATCAAAAGGGCTTATAGAAAATTGGCTTTGAAATATCATCCTGATGTCAATAAAAATGTAAGCTTTTATGTTTTTGAATCATTGTCAAATTTTACTATGAGTGGTTAATGATGATCCCTGCAATGCAAAGATATCGTTAGTTTTGATTTTCAATGATCAAAATTAACAAAACTTTGTGATAAGAGTCCTGAGGTCTATAATTGGTTTTAGATGGATAATTCGGGACTATATAAACCACCTCGTATACTTTGGAATATTTAACGTGGGAGGGAATATTATTCGATACTTTGTACCTTAATTGACACAGATAAGTTTAATTCCAATCAAAGGTATCGCGTCAACGTAAATTACTTCAAAATACCAGCATTTCATATATATGTATTTTCATCAAATATTTTGTAAAATGTATAACAAAACCTAGACTCAAGAGTTAAATTGCACACTCTTCTGGAATGGAGGATTATTACCTCTTGGAGATATACTCTTATGTTGAATAGATAAATTGGTATAATTAGTGGTATTTTGTGGATTTATCGATAGCGCAGTTCTGTTGTTGAAGATTTAGGTGTAAGTAGATACTGGATGATTTATTGAAGTAGTAAAAAGAGTATATAACTAGGGTTAAAGAGGGTTAAGTTAGTGGACATTCATTTGATATGTCAATGAAATGTGAAATGTTATGAGTTTTGGATGAAGTTGTTTCGTGGAGTTCAAATTCTTTAAGATAAGAAATCTTATTGGGATTGGAAAGGGGAACAGAAGATCTGGAACGAACAAGTAAGAATGTAACAATGACCATGAAGAAACTAAGCATGTAACTGACGTGCATTTACAGTTTGTGCACAACGAGCACAAGAACGAAGCTATTGAGTGTCGGAAACTTATCTGGTTGAAAGTATCTCTGTTGTAGAAACTATGATGGCAATGATGAAATACCATCTTTCCTTATTTTTATCGCGACATGGATGAACTAGCATACTTTTTACGAGCCTATCTTATTTATTACTCCGTATGAGATTTAGAGCAGAGTCAATCGAAAACTTGATTATGACTATACTCATCTCCTCTGTAGCATAGATAATATTAATGAAATACCTTACCCTTCTATTGTCTATTTTGTACAGGCGGATGCTCAAGAAAAGTTTATGAGGATAAAGCATGCATACAATACACTATTAAACTCTAAAACAAAGTGGAAGTATGATACTGGAAGCCAAACACCTGATTACTCATATGACGCTGCTGGAAGAAGCCAAAACAGGACTGCTGAGGAAGAAGATTTCTATGGGCTTGGTACATTACATGCTTGTTAATAATTTTTTTCAATATATTCTTGATTCCACACATCATTACGTTTCTGTGGTAATAGCTACTGGAGTTTCTTCCAGATTAAAGAGCCATGCATTTAAGTGATCTTTATAGAATATAGTTAATGGAATGATCTCAGCAATTTTAATCTTTTTTATATAACTAAAGTCTATAGAGTGCTTCAGTAGACTTATAAATGCCAATATACATTACAAATAAAGTCAT
Organism: Echium plantagineum; assembly: GCA_003412495.2. Classification (NCBI taxonomy): domain Eukaryota; kingdom Viridiplantae; phylum Streptophyta; class Magnoliopsida; order Boraginales; family Boraginaceae; genus Echium; species Echium plantagineum. Next base: position 18,876,480 of record CM016565.1, read on the forward strand.
CAAAATGTTTGATCAAAATGAAAAGATCCTAGAATGGATCTTCAAGAATCAAAACAGAATCGAAAAACAATGAAGAACAATAAGAAACACAGTATGATCACAAGGTGCTCGACGATAAGCCCGTGAGAACAAACAGAAACGAATTAATAAAAACGACTGTATATTAATCTGGAAATAATGTTGAAAGCTTGTAAAATAACTCTAATGAAATACAACTGAAAGAAACTACTACTTATAGACGAAACAAAAACAAGGAAAAGAAGAAGAAGATCAAGAAAGCCATAACGGCTAGTTTCCTAACTAACTTTCAGAACATAACTGAAATCCTGAAGTTGTACCCTACGCATCGGGTGTTGTACCTTGCACCAAAACAATAACAAACTGTAACAAACTTGATCCATATCACAGCTGCACTTGTTCCAAATGTTCTAACACTTAAATGAACACTTGACAACATCCAAACACTGCACCACAACTGCATAAACCAGCTTGATCAAAATACAAATTTATCAGCCCCTCCTCAAGATGAACCAGTAGCTTGAAAGTTCATCTTGGAGAGAAGTCCATGGAATACTGGTGCAGGCAAAATCTTGGTGAGGACATCTGCTAACTGCTGCTTAGTAGACACATACATAGGAGACAAAAAACCTTTCTTATAATGCTCCCTAACCACATGACAATCCACTTCTATGTGCTTAGTCCTCTCATGGAAGACTGGATTCTGGATAATATGCAGAGCAGATTTGTTATCACAATACAAAGGTATGGGTATGGAATAAGCAAGATGCAAATCACCCAAAATGTAACTAATCCACTTGAGCTCACTTGAAGTGGATGCTGCACTTCTGTATTCTGCCTCAGCAGATGACCTGGAAACTGTTCCTTGTTTCTTGGATTTCCAGCTAATCAGAGAACCTCCAAGGAATATGCAGTAGCCTGTAACAGACTTCCTAGTGATAGGACACTTGGCCCAATCTGAATCACAATAAGCTTCTAGCTCCAAAACAGCAGCAGAGCCATAATACAAGCCATGAGCAGGTGTTCCCCTAAGGTACTTAACAATATGTAAGGCTGCCTGGAAATGAGAATTAGTAGGCTTCTGCAGAAACTGACTCAATGTCTGAACTGCATAGGTAAGATCAGGTCTTGTAAAGTTCAAATACAGCAATCTCCCTACTAATCTCCTGAACATGGAAGGATCATTCATAAGAGGAGACTCATCCAGAACTTGCCAATCAAGCATCAAAGGTGTGCTGACTGGCTTAGCATGTTCCAAATCCATATCCTTGATCAAATCTGATATATATTTCCTTTGTGTAACAAATAGACCATCTGCAGTCCTGGAAATCTCAATTCCAAGGAAATATCTGGCTTGTCCCAAATCTTTAATAGTGAATTTAGAATGCAAAAACTGCTTAACTCCTTTGATCTTCTCTTCTGAATTGCCTAAAACTAAAATGTCATCTACATAGACAACAAGGACCAAAAACAAATCTCCAATGATCATAGTGAAAAGACAATGATCAAAACTAGACTGATGGAAGCCAAATTTCAGTAAATGTTCAGTCAATTCTTGATTCCACTGCCTTGAGGCTTGCTCCATAGAGAGACCTCACAAGCTTGCAAACCTTCTTAGGATTGTCTGTGTAATACCCTTCTGGTGCTAGCATATAAATGTCTTCCTCCAAATATCCATGGAGGAAAGCATTGTTGATATCCAATTGATGCAATAGCAATCCTCTGGAAGCCACTAATGCCAACACTATCCTGACTGTAACTACTTTTGCCACAGGAGAAAATGAATCATAATAGTCCACTCCCTCTATCTGATTGTAACCCTTGGCTACTAATCTTGCTTTAAACTTGTCAACTGTACCATCTGGTTTATATTTAACTTTATACACCCATCTACATCCAATTGGCTTCTGATCTTTGGGAAGATCAACCATGATCCAAGTGTGGTTTTCTTCTAAAGCATCTAACTCCTGTTTCATTGCTTCTCTCCAGTGTGCAAACTTGCTAGCTTGCTTATATGTATGAGGTTCCTGCACACTTAAAACATTCCCAAGATACAACATATATGCCCTAGATAAACTAGGTAACTCTGACCTATTAACATGATGGACTACATAATCATTGAGCCACTTAGAAGGTTGTCTATCCCTTGTGGACTGCCTAACAATATTTTGTGAAATGGATGGACTACCACTATCTAAAGAAGAAGGTGACTGATCTGTAACATCAATATCAGCTAAGGTATCAGGTAAATCATGCTGATAGTCATTATCCTCACTCCTAATAGATTGTTTAAGGCCAGAATCAGGCAGAATATCATTATCATCATGTACTGCTATGTGAGAAGGTAAACTAGGGAAGTAAGCATTATCAGGAAACAATTGATCTTGTTGTATAAAAGCCTGTAATGACTTAGTCTTATAAGGAAAGATTTCTTCATGAAAAACAATGTCCCTACTCACCTGGACTTTATCGAAAAGAAAATCAAACACCCTATAGCCCTTTTGATCACAGGGATAGCCAATGAATACTGCTGGTCTAGCCCTAGGATCAAACTTATCCTTATGAGGGGTCACATTGGATACAAAACATAGGCAACCAAAAACTTTAAGATCAGTATACATAGGCATTTTACCATAGAGAACTTCAAAGGGAGATTTCCAGGCTAAAACAGGACTAGGGGTTCTGTTTATTAAGAAGACAGCAGTTAATACAGCATCAGACCAGAAAATTAATGGCAATCCTGACTGAAACAACAAAGATCTTGCCACTTGCAGTATGTGTTGGTGTTTTCTTTCAACAACACCATTCTGCTGTGGTGTATAAACACAAGATCTTTGGTGAACAATGCCAGAAGTAGCCACAAATTTCTGAAAATCACTACTTAGGAATTCAGATCCATTGTCACTTCTGATGCATTTAATAGATGTGTCAAACTGAGTTTTTATCATGGCAACATAGTGAATTATGAAACTGTATACCTTATCCTTAGAGCTCATCATATAGATCCAAGTGGTTCTAGATTTATCTTCAACAATGGTCATAAAATATTTATTTCCAGTTCTGGAAGTAACTCTATATGGACCCCATAGATCTATATGAATCAAATCAAAACAGTTGCTACTGACAGATGTACTAAGATCAAAAGATAATCTGTGTTGTTTACTTAAAGGACAGATCATACATAACCTATCAGCTGTATCCTTATCATCTATGTTGAAAGGGCAATGTTTAATAACTCCTTTTGACACATGTCCTAGCCTAAGGTGCCACAGAGATGCATCCTTACATTCCACTTTATTGGCTAAATACCTAGGAACAATCTTGCTGTCTATCAAGCTGACATATTTAGGAAATTTAGTTTGATCAAAAGAACTATCAGATAGCAAATACAGTCCCTTTTCCTCCCTAGCTATACACAGAATTCTGTCATCTTTTAGCATCTGGAATACACAGCATTGAGGATAAAAACTAATCCTAAGACCAGCATCTTTACAGATTTTGTTAACAGATAACAGATTGTGCTTAAAAGAGGGAACATATAGACATTCATTTAGGATAAAATCATTGTGTAATCTGATTTCCCCTATTAGTTCAACATATTTGATGGAGTTATCAGGCAAATGTACTGGTGTTAGCACAAGGGGAGGATGTGAATAATGATACAGTTGTGCATCTCTACACATATGTGTAGAGGCACCACTGTCAATTATCCACATATCAGCTCCAAGATTCTTGGAATTGGAATTATGACACATAATGTTACCTGCAAAATCAGAGAAGCAGGATTGATTGACATTTGATGTGGTAGCCTCAATCCCCTTCCCTTTGTCCTGCATCACTCTTCCTACTTCCAATTGAACCATGTTTGCCATCATAGCCTGCATTGCTTCTAAATCAGGCTTATCACTCCTATGTTCCACTGAAGCCTCCATTGAATTATCAGCTTGTATCACATTTGCTTGAAATCTTGGCCTAATCTTTCCACCAGAACCTGGCTGTTGCCCCTTTGTGTTCCACCAATCAGGATATCCATTAATTTGGAAGCAATCTGATTTCTGGTGTCCCCTTCTCCCACAGTGATCACACTTGTAGTTAGCTTTGTCTGTTCTGTTGCCATTGTTTCCAGATCTTCTTGGATCTGATCTATTATTAAAACCTGAATTTCTGATCTCCATTGGTGCTCTTACATTCATTCCCATATTGGAATGATCAGGCACTCCATTTCCTTCCTTAACAGATCTGTGTTTCTCTTGGTCATTGATCAACCCATACACCTTTGGGAGTCTTGGTAGTGGATCCATCATGAGAATGTTATGTCTTGTTTGATCAAAACAATCATTCAGCCCCATTAAGAACTGCATTACTTTTTCATTATCACTCTTGCTTGCAGCTTCAGGATCAAGAACTTTCAACTCATCCCACATTCTTCTGAACTTATTGTAGTACATAGGGACAGAATCAGATCCTTGTTTGATTCTGTATATGTCTCTTCTGATCTCATAAATCCTTGGGCCATTACTACCTCCAAAAGCTTCCCTAATCTCATCCCACAGTGTCTTAGCATCATCTATAAAAAGAAAACCATCCCCAACACTTGGAGAAGTGGAATTCAATATCCAAGAAATTAAAGTGGAGTTCACTTTCCTCCACTGTTTATGGCTGGCATCTGTTTCTTCTGGTTCTGGATAACTTCCAGTGAGAAACACCCACTTATCTCTTGCTTCAAGTGCAACTTTCATACACCTTGCCCAGGAGGTATAATTTTTCTCAGTGAGCAAGGTTGACACAAGAACCAGGCTTGAATGATCAGAATTATGTAAAAATAGGGGATTGTTTGAACTATACACAGGGCCATTATCTTGAGATGAATCACTGCTTGCTTCTTGTTCGTCTTTGTCATCCATAGCTCTGATACCATGAAAAGATCCTAGAATGGATCTTCAAGAATCAAAACAGAATCGAAAAACAATGAAGAACAATAAGAAACACAGTATGATCACAAGGTGCTCGACGATAAGCCCGTGAGAACAAACAGAAACGAATTAATAAAAACGACTGTATATTAATCTGGAAATAATGTTGAAAGCTTGTAAAATAACTCTAATGAAATACAACTGAAAGAAACTACTACTTATAGACGAAACAAAAACAAGGAAAAGAAGAAGAAGATCAAGAAAGCCATAACGGCTAGTTTCCTAACTAACTTTCAGAACATAACTGAAATCCTGAAGTTGTACCCTACGCATCGGGTGTTGTACCTTGCACCAAAACAATAACAAACTGTAACAAACTTGATCCATATCACAGCTGCACTTGTTCCAAATGTTCTAACACTTAAATGAACACTTGACAACATCCAAACACTGCACCACAACTGCATAAACCAGCTTGATCAAAATACAAATTTATCAACTATGTCGTGTAAATATTTGGAAGAAAGATATGAGTTCACTGTATATATGTTGGCCAGATGTACTCTTTATTGTTCAAAAGTCGTTATCATGTTAAACATGTTGCAGATAGAATAGCATAAGTTTTAGTTTACATGTCTAGACTTAACCTCGGCACCTTTCTGGTGAGAAGCCTAAAGATCTTTGTTTGTGTTAAATGCTTCTTTGAATTTTCTTATATTCAATGCTTCATTTCGCAGGCAATTTTCTGACGGATGTTCAAATAACAGTAGGTAGATTTACGTTCAACAGACATATTTTTCCTTGCATTGTTTCATCACATACTGATTTTGTGTGTTTCATATATTCAAGTGGTTATTCAAACTGTGGTAGCTCAAAAAGGTTGTCCTTCATTGTTTCCAGGGGACTTTTTCCGGGATCTTCAAGAAGAATTTCGGAATTGGGAGGCAAGTGTGGATTCACAGGGAAAACCAAAAAGCCTGTGGGAAGAATTGTCGGTGAGTTGGCCATTTCCATGTCTAACGTAGATACCTCTGTTATGTTTTCCTTAGTCTGTTTCATATCCACTTGCCGGATGAGGTGCATTATATTCCACATTATATCGACAAGTCTCTCTAAAAAGTCATTACCTCAACAATCTCCTTATGCTGTTGATAACTTCCAAGTTCAGGAAATCGGAGAAGAGCTTGTGGAGTTCTTAGAAAAAGAACTAAACATTGCAGACACCAAGGTTGAAGATGAAGAAAATAACGGTAAATCCGAGTCTGCATTTTATGCATCAAAAGAAAGTGGAAATGTTGGCCAAAAGGCAAAGGCTAAAGGAAATAGTATAGAAGATAGTATTGATGACATTGAAGCAGCTCTTGCCCTGCTGAAGAAAGAGTTAGGCCTCTAAGATGAGAAAGGAAGAGCCTTGTTCATCAATTTTTTGGATAATTAATTTTACATATTATACTTGTAATTTGGTGAGATAGATGTGATGTGTAGCTGTATAAGATATAAAAATGTACATTTCATATTTAAGAAAATATTATTCGAAATATACACGCGGGGTTTGACAAAGCTAACCATATGACTCTTTAATGTTAGATGATATTTAGAAATACAACGTTCATTCCTTTGACATTATCAATTTAACTTCGTTCGTCAAATAACAAACTTTTTAACCTTATTACATCATTTTGATTTGAGTGAAAACTATTATGTGGAACTTGGTAATCTTTAAATAATGGAGCCATCAAGTAATGTAATAACATACATCATTTTAGTCAAAACTATCATGTGAAACTTGACAATCTTATGGAGCCATCAATTAAGGTAATAATATAGCAAGTTGTGGTATGTGGTGAGCACAAAATGAAGAATTAAAAAAAGTTCCATTGCCGGGAATCGAACCCGGGTCTCCTGGGTGAAAGCCAGATATCCTAACCGCTGGACGACAATGGATTGTTGATACTTTTCAGCACCAACATGCTAATTTATATTTTATGAATGCCTTACTGATAAAATTTTCTGTCAAGTTTTCACTTCAATATTTTCAATTTAATTACTTATTCAGAAATTTAACGGTATGTTTGTTTCTGTATGCTGTTACATTGTGATATGAAGAAAAAAAAAGGAAGAGCTCAGAATCGCCACATATTCATCCAATCGGATTATATTCAAAGGACCCAACCTTTGTAAGGGCGAATTTTCATCACAGCAATATTGCACCAGCCGGGAATCGAACCCGGGTCTGTACCGTGGCAGGGTACTATTCTACCACTAGACCACTGGTGCTGTTGGAATAGTCCGCTTACTAAATAATTTAGACACTACAGCTTTTTCTTGCAAAACACTCTTAGTAATTTGTAATTATAAAGTTGTGTCCTTCGGCTTTGGCAATAAAGAATAAATGTAATGGAATGTCTTACGAAACTAGGGATATATAGATAATTCAAAATCGAATGAAAAGGAATGTCGTATGAAGTAGGAATATACATCATTTTGTCCTATAGAAAATATAGAAACAAGAAGACCTAGTATGAAATATCAACAAATTATTTCATGTCCTCACGAAATGAAATAAAAAGAAAAAAGAGGTCACCTCTTCAAATTTCATCTCATATCAAATTTAGATATTAGACTACATGCAATAGGTATGTTGTAAAAATCATTAAACTGTTGAATCCCTCGCAATTGATGTTGAAACAATTGTTGAAAATTGGTGGGCGTTGCTAAATTTCAACAAGTTGAAAGTAATTAAATCTGAGACCATATTTCACTCCCTAATAAAGTTAGATAAAATTGGATGATGAAACCGATAAGGTCTCGAGACGTGATAAAGTTGAAGGAGATATTCTAGATTAGGAATCTCCTATAACAAGTCAAAATTGGCGACTATTTATAATTTGCATCACATTTCCTTGCGATCAACCTCATCTCCGCCACTCTTTAGTGCCTTCAATTTTCGGTAACCCTTATCAGTACCGAATATCCTGTATAACAAAAGGGAATAATCAAGTAATCATCGCACATTACAACAGACCATGGAATGTAGCAAGGAAATGGTAAGAGCAGAAAATAACTAAGCACCTGCCGATTGCCTAGGCCATACAGTAAAATGAAATGGTAAGGTAACTTGAACAATGGAATTTGTACATGAACATCTTGAGAAAAATGTAACACTAACTCACCAATCCATGTAAACGAAGGTCGATGAGTAATTGCCAGACTTTGTATAGAGTAACCGGTGATGGTAATCATGAAAATCAGCACTGCAAATCAATAAAAAGATTTGAGTCTAACATCTTTTTTGTACGAATCAGTCTTCGAAACTAGATTCAGATGAATGCACATATAAAGAAAAAAAATTGGCACTGACCCTCCATATAGAGGCAAAAAGTTTGAGAGACTCCATGGAAAATGATAACCACAGTGAGCCTCGATAGTTTCGATAACTCTAAGTGCCATCCAGAGCCATAGTGTTATCAGATGGGGTCCTGTAATTGCAGGACCAGCTATAGTAGCAAAGCCGAGGAACAATATTTCAGCAGGATGAGCATATTCTGAAGTCAAACCAAAAGGTGTTGCATACCTTCACATACAATCAAAAGCCAATACTTGAAGTGTAAGATTTAAAAGGTTAGTCAAGCTCGAGGTTAGGAGTAATTACAATAAACGTTGAACTCACTCGTGATGAACACTATGGACATGCTTGTAGAGCCACTTGGTGTGTAGAATCCGGTGTCCCCAATAAAATATAAAATCCTCCAAGATAAAGTAAAACAAGATCTGTGTTGACATCACCTTCCTGTAGAAAGAAAGAATCGGCCAAGTATATTAAAACGAAGATAAGTAGAAGCAGCAGAACAAGATGCAATGCCAAACAGGAAATCAAGTCCTGACAAACATGACATACTAGATTATTAACCATACAGAGCAAACAGTTAAGCACATAATGCTTGCTTAACTACGCTTTAGTACTAAGGAACCTAAAAGTACCAGGACGGCAAAGGAAGGGTACTCCGCATTCCCATGCACTTGAAGACAGGATATGAAAGAATTATAACAGGGAGGTTGACACCGAAATGATACACCAAGAGGCGAGTGATACATTTCCCTTGAGCAGCAGGGGAGTTATTCTTCATCTGCCCCATTAGAAACAAAAGATTGAATATGTAAACAAATCATTCATTATGTTCCAAAAGATGATGTCATGAGTTTTTTTACTAGTATGTAATAAAATTCACCCACCTGGCTGAGATATGAAGTTATGAACTCACTTTTCCGGACATAATAGCAGTACAAGGTTCTCAAAATATAGTCGACAGAGGAAAGAGGTAAGACATGCAGGTATATTGGTTATTGAATTATATTAAGGTCATATAACACCCTTTAAAACAGCACTCAAGCAGTTACCTTACCACCCCTACTACTGAAATGAAGACCAAACAATTGATACGTGTAACGCTGACTAACAGCAGATTATACTATACTTAAATCAATGGTATAGATGTCTCAACGAGTCATGCAAATGATAAGAGAGAAATGAGAGATAGAAAGATAAAGATAGATACCTGAATTTTGTACTTGCTCAGCCATCCTAACCTTTCAAATAGTATAAAAGGCAGTCCCGATAAGAAGAAAACACTTTCATGAAGGAAAAAACTCCCTACACATGCTAGTTGAAAGTCGCTGAAATGCGTGATCAGGTACTGCAACATCACCAGAATAACCAAAAAATAGTGAGACTAGAAACCAATAGTATTTCAGAAAATTTTCGTGAATGGAAAGGTTATTAAGTGGTGTGTAATGAGATTAAACAGAAAAGGACAGATAAAGTATTCCCTCCATCCCTTTTGTAATGTTTAGGCTTGCAAGATATTAGATGACTTCAACTTAGTGGTTCAAAGTTTGTAATGCAATAACAATGTCATGAATCAACAACATTAAAATTAACTAAAATGCAGCATGATAAACCTCAGATTTTAATAACTCAAGATATCGGTACTGTGTAAGCAGATTGAGTATGACGCATGTAAGTTCAAATTATATTAGCATCAAATTTCAATCCGAGACATAGCAGAAAACAAAAACTGATGAAACAAACATTCGGCCTTTCAACTAGAAACACATGATTACTTAAATCCGTCAAGTATGGGTGTATATACAATTAACATACTCCAAATTGTAGAAGTAAAAAATCATGAACCTAATCCATTAACAAACTTACTATAATGCTGCTTGATAAGATTTAGTACTCAAATTTTAGTCGAACCACAACAATTTAATAATCACAACATTTTTTAGTAAAAGTGACAAATCTAAGGGCTAAGGCAATAAGCCAACTAAGAATGTAGCTACATAACATAAGTCATAAGCTCAAACTTAAATTAAACAACAATATTTAATGATCACAAAATATGCTAATAATGAATTTATATCAGTAAAACTAACTAAAATGCAGCTTGTTAGGACATAAACTCAAGTTATATACTACATATTAATAATATTTTTTAGAAGAAAACACGGAACTAATTCAATAAAAGTAACTACATTGCCAGAAAATTCAATAATCACAATTATTCTTAGCAAAAAAATAAGAACCTACAATGTAGCTTACGTAAACAGCAAAAATTTCAAGCCAAAACCGCGAAACTGATTAAATGAAACAAAGTTAAATGCAGCTTGAGAAGACATAAACTCAGATTCCAATGAAATAACAACGTTTGATATACTAAAGAATTAGCGAGAAAATGAGGAATTTACATCAATATAAGTATATAACTAACCAAAATGCAGCTTCATTAAACAGAAATTCCAATATTAATTAGAGAATGAATCGGTACCGTCCACGCAGATTCAACCAGCGACGCCATAACCCGCCGGAGAACGATAAATTGAGCAGAGTCAACCGGTATGAAAAGAAGTAGAGAGCGGGGTGCTAGTGGGGGGGGGGGGGGGGGGGGGGTGAGGAAGTGGAACAGACTGTGAAATGGAATCTATGCTCGTGGATGATTGTATTTATAGTAGCGAGGAGCAAGTGTGATGCATGTCGTTTGCCTGCAAACTGAATACTCGATTTTTGAATCAGCGATAAATGCGTGAAAATCCCCTTTGTAGTTACGTGTAAAATGGAATTGAGCACCTATTAATGCCCACCCCACATTAAACTGGATAAACTCTAAAAAAATTAAGTTAGGGTGATCTAGAATTCGGATATCAAAAGATCATTTATTTATGAGTTGATCGAATAGACTAGTGGAAAAGTCTGTTGCTCGTGATCAAAAGATCATGTGTTCGAAATTTACCTTATCAGTAATTTACAAAAAAAAAATCATTTATTTATGGCTAAATTTCATATGTCCCTTAATTATTGATGAAGGGTATAATGAAAATGAAGGATCAAATTTTCAAGTAAGTCAGATTGCTCCTTAAATAATTTTTTGGGTCAGTTCGCCCTTTGAACAATTGTTCCAGGTCTAATTGTTCCCTAAATTTGACCGGAAATCTACCTTTAAAGGTAAAATAAGACTTTCACAAATTGAAGCTTTGGCTCAATTTTTTAATAAAAAATGGAGTTCCTTACTAATATTTATTATACCAATAAAAATAATATAAAATAAATAAAACAGTATTTTCGTAAATATTTTTAAGGAATTCAATTATTCATATGTATTTAAAATTGAATCCAAAGCTTCATTTTTTTTTATGAGATTAAAGTTATGTTTTTCCTTGTTAAAAGTCTACCGTGGACATCCCCTGTGCTCAATTTTTCGGGGCATTGCAAACTAAAGTCTCAAATATATCTAGTTCTCCCATAATTTCAAGTTTGAAATTGTCAAATTTCTTCTTCTTCTTTTTTTCAAAAGTTTGACTATTTTATACGTAATTTACACCTATATACAGCATATACCTTATTACTCTCTCTATATCTAAATGATTGATATATTTGGACTTTTGTAGTTAAATTTTAAAAAGTTTAATAAAAAATTATCATTAAATGATAAAAAATAATATAGTCACGCGGGATCTTGTTAAATTTGTCTCAATATATATTTTTGAAGTATTAACTTTTTATAATTTTTTTGCATGTAAAATAAGAAATATTTATAATTAAAATGTATTTTATTGATCATGAAAGTCAAAATATATAAATCATTTAGGATGTAGGGAGTATTATAAACAAAATGATGAATTATTCCCTTGTATTCTGATTTTTCTAATGTCCACATGCAAGTATATGCAACGGCATCAATTATTTAAAGATGTCAAAATTGAAAAAACTTGGTCAAAGTCAATAATATGACCTCCTCATCCTCCCTACATAAACCACACTAATCCGGAAACCAAATTCAAGAAACACCAAATAATCACTCTACAAAACAATAATGGCAACCAAAGATTGGGAGGCAACGGTAAGTGCCAAAATAAATGGTCCAAGTGCTGATCAAGTGTGGCCTTATTTATCAGATTTTGGCAACGTTTACAAAATATTCCCGACTGATGTCTCCTTTTGTATCCAAGGAACCGAAGGCCAACCGGGATTGATCCGTTACACGGCCGTGAAGTTCCCGACCCCGACCGACCCCACCAACGTGGTTGTCATGTGGGCAAGGGAGGAGTTGCTAGAAATTGATGCGTCCCAAAAATATGTCACATATGAAATCCATGAGAATAATAGGGGGTTGACTAAGTTTACTGGAACCATGCAAGTTTTGCATGATGGTGATAATGGATGTATATTCAAGTGGTCAGTTGTTTCTGCTCCTGTTGATGGATCTACTTATGAAGATCTTGTTGGTTTTCTTCAAGGGACTATTTCACAAGTTGTGAGTTTGATTGAGAAGTTGTTCTAGATGATTATTATATGGTCTAATTATTATAAAATTAATTATATGATGGTTGTTTATCTTTATTTGACAAGTTTTACAAACTTGGTGAGTTGTGAAAAGATGAATTACCATATATTGTTGTACTATAATTTGGAATGTGATATTACTTACGAATAAATAATCGAATAATAAATAAATAACACTTTTGTGATAGACTATTTTATATATATGTGTATATATTTTACAAGTTCAAATATGTTCTATATATGTATATGTACATTCACAAAAATGATTGAACGATCATGGATACTGAACCAGGTAAAAAAAATACCATTAATATTCTACATCCATCACTACTTTGTGATAGAAAAATCGAACCTCGTCATCATCTACCACTGACCATCAACGTTTCCAGGACTTCCTGCACTTAATTTTCTCATCATCCAATCGATAATATCCTGAGCAATTTCTTCACGCTCAGGCTCGAACAAAAGATCATGCAAGAATCCTTCATAAAGTTTGATATCTTTGAATCTGGAAGCTGCCTCGTTGAACAGTTCCTGAGAAGCTAATGGATCAGTGATCGTGTCAGCAGTTCCATGTAGTACAAAGAATGGGACTGTAATGGACTTGAAGTTTCGAGTCAAATATGAAGTTATCCGCAGAATCTCATGGCCTGTTCTGACCCTGATTGGACCAGTATAAACTAGGGGATCGGTGTACTTAGCCATAATTGCTGCAGGATCTCTTGAAACAGGAATGCCCCTTCTGTTGGCACCTCTAAATTGGTACCTCGGAGCAACGAGAGAAAATATTGGTGCCACGGCCTACACCAAGACAATTAATAATTCAGAGACTAACCAGAAACAGGGAACACCAGTAACAATCTCATCATAATGGCGATAAAAACTTCCAATTTTAGACATGACCAAAATGCATCATTAGCACATACAAGTATACTTTTACCGAAGCTTAGTTAAACAAGTGAGACAGAAATAGAGCACGCATGAGACTTTGTTTCATTGTCAAGCATTTAGATTGAAGTTAAACACAGAAAGCAACTTACACCAACTATAGGATGTGTTGGCTTAACACGCAATGCTGGTGAAGTTAATATGATTCCCTCGACCATTTTCTCGATGTGTGGGTACGATGCAGCCTATAGGAACAATCCGTGTCAGAAAAACAATACATAAGAACTAAACAGAATGGGAAGTCTCTATGTGCCAGACCTTCAAGACAACTGCTCCTCCCGTTGAATGGCCATAAAGGAAGCAAGGAACACCAGGATTTTCTGATCTGACCTTTTCTAACAAAGCCACCTGAGTAAAACGAACATGGCCTTTTTCATTACACATAAAAACATTAAATAAACATAGAGATAAAAAAAAAGTGACTAAATATATTAAAAGTGGACTGAGAGGCTAGACGTTTCAGTCTTAACTAACCACTTCACATTCTCGGTTAAAAAAGACAAGACTATGTACATAAGAACTATTTGAATAATGGGAGAGCTAGGTGCACAAGAATATGAAAGTAAATTGTTATACACCAGACTAAAATGAGTTAAACAGTTGTTCCTACCGTATCAGCAACAACCTGATCCAATGAAGGTACATATCCGTGTAATCCATCACTTCCTCCATGACCTATATGGAAAAAAAAGACCATGTCATAAACGCATATAGTATTCGTCACTGTTCAACCATACAAAAAAGAAAAGCTTAGCTTTTAGTAAGGGTGAACAGTCCCTTCAAACAAGTTAGGACAACTGTTATGTAACTCCATCAATTTGAAAGAGTGATAGAAGGGTAGGGAGAATCATTAAACTTTTCAAGTCGAACAAGTGATATGAAAGCGTAAGGAAATCTTTAACTCAAAAAACTTCAGAGAATAGCAGAGAAAAAATCATTTCCACAATCGAATTTATAAGAAAGGCAATTTGACATATTTTATTAGATCAATATGTATCTTCCAAAGGGAAAAATCATCATATTTGTAACTTACCTATCCAATCCATCGCATAAACACCAAAGTTGAAGGAGTTCAATTGTCTGGCAAAAGGACCATACCTTCCACTGCATAAACCGCAAAACAAATGATAAGTAGCAGCAACCAAGCTAAAAACTTGTGCCAGTGATGTTCATAGTAAACTGTTGGTAAGTAGACCTAATCGTGAGTAGCAGTGGGAAAAGGGAATCCCCATAATAGTTATGAGTCAGCTTCCAAATGCAAAGTTATCTCAGACTAAGATCATACAAATATTACCTGTGCTCATTGAGTCCATGAATGATAATTATAATACCCCTGAAATAACAGAAGTGTAGGTTATTTATTTGAGCAGGAGATTGATAGACACAAGCACAGAAACCATCATGATAAAAAGACATGAAAACCCTAACATTCAAATTCGAAGAAGTCCACTCTTCTAACATAGGTTCAATCATTTCATTTATGTGTACAAAAGATCTAAAATCGGCATTAAATAAGTAAGTAGTGAAGTTATCAATAATAACATATTAAAAAGATTGAAGAGGGGTCACACAAGACATTATTATCGTATGTAAGAGACGATGTATATTGCAGCAGTCACAAAATAAAACTCTCCAAAGTAATACAAGATTGATATATTTTGTCGGCCCATCACGAAGCCAGCTTTTGCTAAGAACTTCTCGAGTATCAAGATAATCAATTCTTAAAAACCACTCTGCATCATTTCTTGCATAACTAAGGACCACAACTTGATGTCCTTCAACCTACATGAAGCTGTCTCATTACGCCTAAATGCTTAAATTGCTTGTATTCTGGGAGGCGGAGAAAACATTAATAATTTTCATGTTCTTCCACAAGAAAGAAAAATACATACAATTTCCATTCAATTGACAAATCATTTCATCCAGACTACCGATTATTAATATCACTAAAGAATACTTTATCACCGTCCATCTATGAACTTAAGGACTTGATATACATTCAATATGCCCAAACCATAATGATTAGTCAAATACATGACAGGACAGATGTTTATAACTCAAATCGGAATCAATTCATGATAGTGATGACTAATTTAGCGAAATTTCACCCCAACCAAACAAATAATCTTGCAAGATAAAAAAACAAACAAGAGTTACCTCAGCAATGAAAACACATTGAAGGACATGATGGAACAACCATAAGTTAGTCCATAAAAAAATGGTCCTGACACAAGAATATATTGCAGTTCACCGTCCACGCTAATAACACAAATTAGTCATAAGATAATTTATTTCCTACACTACACACAGAATGGATATTGCAGTTAACAGAGACGTTGAGATGCCTAAAGTGCATCATCCATATCATATTTAAGGTATAAATGATCATGTAAGCATTGCTTGATCAAGCAACCAGTTGATTCAACCGATAAAGTTACTCGCAAAAGCTAACCATACTATACAATTTTCAACAAGATGCATAAATTTTATGCTTGGATTATTAACCTAAAGAATTTACAGGCAATTAACTATATGTGTGGTTAATCACCTCAAAACTCTTTGAACAAACCTTTTTATACTGCAGTTATCTCAGAAAACAGGCATGCATTTGCCAACCATTACAAGCACATCAACATTTCAATAAGGCAATAACCATTCAATTTCACAAACGTTGAACCAGGAAAGCCACATGAAAAAATGTCGTATACACACGCCGTCCCAAAAAGATTGTCCAATTGTGGTTTCGGTGATCAAATTAACTTTTACTAATATTTTTGAAATTTTAAAATCTTTAAATTACGCCCTTTTGATTGCAAGGATTTGAAGCCAGTCAAGCCACCTCGTCTTTACAAGTAATATCTATGGCTACTAGACCAAAAAATACTGGACAATCGTTTTGGGACAAGGTCAACTTTTACTGCATACCTCAAATCATCAGAAACAGGAAACCAGGACCTGCAAAACAAAGCAATCCTCCTCGGTCCAAGGAACAACGACGTACCCCACCGGCAATCACCTCTCCCCTCCCCTTCATCATCACCCATACGCACAGCCTCGGCAAGAGCTCTCCGCCTCATAGTATCTTCCTCGTCTCTCCTCCGCCTCCTCAAAACCTTTGTAGGAGACGAAGCAGGGGCGGAGAAACGGTGGCGGAGAGGGAGGATGAGCAGGAGCCAGAGGACGAAGGACTGCAGGAAGAAGACGACGCGGCGGAGGTTGCGGAAAAGGGGGAGTATCCGACCACTTGCGCCGGAAGTTAGTTGTTCTACTTGGGTAGTTGATTCCATTTTGGATGGTGTGAATTGTGATGATGTTTTATTGTCTGAAAATGGGGAGTTTTGTAGGAAGGGGACAAATGGAACTAACTCATGTCATAACCGAATTGTACTGCTCCTGTAGGCTGTAAGTACGATTGTATGTCGAGAGAGAGAAGTGCTGAAATATATATACTCATTCCATCGCTAAAAGATTATCACATTTTGACTTTTGGTGATCAAATATTACAAAATTTGATCATAATTCTCATGAAATGATAAGAAATAATATAGTCTTGTGGGATCTTGTTAGATTCGTCTTAATATATATTTTTGAAATATCAAATTTTTATAACTTTTTCGCATGTAGAATAGAATTATTTACGTTTCAATTCTTGTTTTATTAACCATAAAAAATCAAAATGTAACAATCATTTAGGACGGACGGAGTATATTCAAAGTTTACTTGTCCGTTTGTTAGAGTGTACGTTAAACTATGTCAATTTCATCATGATCTTGTTTTATATAAATAAAATAAAAGTATATTTTTATTAAATATATTAAAAACTTAAATATAACTAATTCAATAATTATTTTATTAATCTGTTTATTAATTGTATTAATGATTTGTTTGGATTGAGGTAAATATAGATTAATCCAGGTTAATTTTATCATTCACCCTGTTTGAAATCAAAATAATAATTATTTCAAGATTAATGTAGATAAATCTAGATTAAGAGGTTCACCCTCATTCCCCTCAAATCCTTCCGTGGAGCCAAGAGTTATTGTTAGAGCATAAAATTTTGACATTTTATCCTTGAACACATTAAGTACGTGTGTGATGATTTCACGCCTTGATTAATAATCGAATGATAATTTTATGTGTCGGTTATTATTTGTTTGAAAAATTGAAAACACTCAAATTCGACGAACACAGGATTGACATGTTCAATAGAAAAGAGAACATCAAGAATTTATATCGTAAAAAATAATAAAGTAAAAATGAAATTCACCTCAATAAAAAGTAATGACTGAGAACTAAGCCAAGAAGTAATAGAAACAAAGGAAAGAAACTTAATATATTCTAAATTCTTTTCTTGGGGATTAATTATTCCATTTGTTCCAAAAGTTTCACGATTAATTCCTTTTGAAAGAGAATATACGAGTCATTTTATTAAACAATTGCATTGATGTTGGTAAATTTTTTGCCCCCAAGAAATGAAAGTAAAAAAAAAGAGGTCACCTCTTTGAATTTCATCTCCTATCGAATTTAAATATTAGAATAGCGGATAGAGTCACGATTCAATGGGTCAGGTCCACTTACTTTTTCTTTTTCCTGACCCTGCTTCACCTTAATTGTTATTTGAACAAGTAAGAGTTCTGTCTTGGTCCGAGTGGGGATAGCATTTCTCTTCTGCATGTCCATGGAGTTTTGAAAAATCCAGACCTTTTGAAGCAATTATAGATCCTTGGAAGCAATTCTGATTGGTCAATAAAAATGGATTTACATAAATCATGGATCAACTAAGCCGTCTCGGGGACTTTCTTAAAGAGGAACCTCATGTAAATACCATGGAAATTATGAGAATCAATCCTACTCCTTCTGGTTCTGGGGTTTCCGTGCTTGAAAAAAATAACCTGGGGCGTGTTGTCCAAATCATTGGTCCGGTACTAGATGTAGCCTTTTCGCCTGGCAAGATGCCTAATATTTATAACGCTCTTCCACTGATTTCTGCCGCTTCTGTTATTGCTGCTGGATTGGCTGTAGGACTTGCTTCTATCGGACCTGGGGTTGGTCAAGGAACTGCCGCGGGTCAAGCTGGGGGGTTAGGTGCTAAAAAAATCCATTCTATATTGTATTGTTTCTTATTTTTATATCTTTATCTCAGTGAAAAGATCAAATGTGGAATTCTTTTATTTCTTTTTCTAGTATTCAAGCAGATTGAAATATGTATAACCAAAAATATTTGTGCCAAAATAACAGATGCCAAGAAGAACAAAAGGCCAGCCCATAAATTGTTAAAGCTTCCATAAACGCTAGATAATAAAGTGCCTCGTATTTTTCCCTCAGCTTCAGGCTGTCTCGCGATACCCTCGTGTAAAGTGTGTTATGTAATGTTGGAATATTCAATTTAATCAAGTCCATATGAATTCCCTTTTTGGCCATATCTGATAGATCTAGAGGGGTCTACCAAAACACATAGCAAGACGTGGAGATATGATTGCTCATTGCCAGCTTATAACACACAAAAGAAGAGTTTCCACTCAATCTGTTTGAGTAGGTTGATTAGCTCAACTTCTGTTTGCAATTCATTTGTTCAGAAGTTTGGCAAAATGTACTTTGGATCAAAATTATGAATTTAAAGCACTCCTTTTATTCATAAAAGATGGAGGTATTTTAATTTTTTTGTCCAACTTTGAAAAGTTTGGCAATAAATTTTGATTAGACGAGAAGGAATAATATATATAGTTATATTGGATCTGGTTAGATTCGTCTCAATATATATTTTTAAAATACCAACTTATTACAATTTTTATCCATATAAAATTAAAATATTTATATGTTAGATCGTGTTTCGAAGATTGTGAAAAAATAAATGACCCTATATATTATGTAGGGATGGAAGGAGTATTTACTACAATTTTTTTGTCTAAATAGCATACAGGTTACGTGGAAAGACTATTTTACTCTTTATAATTTATCGGATTCATCTTTTTCTCCACCTTTCTACTTCAACTTTCACTATCACCACACCAACTTTCAACCATCACCTTTCTCACCATCACCATCTACCTCACCACCACCATCAACCACCTCCAAACCTTCCCAATTCAAAACCTTATCCCATCAATCATTCATGATATACCTTTCTTTTTCAATTCATAAACCGCCACCATCAACCACCCATTATGTCCCCCGCTTAGACTCACCCCACCCTTTGTTCAAAGGTAAAGAAAAAGATGGTGTAATAGATTATGAGGGACAAAATAGTCTTTTAGGTGACTTCCATGCTATTTAGACAAAAGAAATTGTGATGAATACTTTAAATTCATAATTTTATCCAAAGATATCATTTAACCAAATTTCTCTTCATTTGATACTATGACATGCATAGTTAAAGTAAGTAAATCATTAATGGATAATATTATAATTCCCTTTTGATGAGTATTCACATGAGTTTTCTAATATTTTCATAATACACTTGTAACCACTAATTTTGTATTTTTGGCATTAGCTTTTTATACATCTACTTTATGAGTTTTCCTATTATTTACCTAAACTTAAAAGTTAAATTTTTAAATATGTCAATACTTTTTAAATTTTCAACAATGATACTTTTTTTAAAGTACATACTGATTTAAATAAGTTGTGATTAAATTTCATCATCTTTTTTCTTTTTGAAATTTAGATGAATCCAAAAAAAAATTCACTACCAAATTAAGTAAGTTTTATAGCATTAACTTTTTAAGCATATGTTAATTAATAATAATATGATAAAGAAAAGAGACGAAAAGAATGGAGACAAAATATGATAAAGATAATACAGGATGGAGGGAATATGAGGGAAATGTAAAATAACCGTACCGCTCAATACACCGTGTGAATATATTCACTATTTTGCATTGTGTGAATAATATTTTTGGGAGTTAGTGTATTATAGGTGAGCTGATAAAATACATTTTTTTGATATTTTCACTTTCTAAAATAGCTTTTAAGATAACTGATACGAGTGTTCTAACGAAGAGAAATTTGAAGGAATGCCAAGTTTGAAAGTCTCTTCATTTCACATATTACCTCCCTCAGTACTGACAATCAAGCAAGCAATGACCATATATATATATGTATATCATATATTTTAACTTTATTAATTAGTCTCCTTAAATGATACGGTACATGTTTAAATAAACTTTGGAAGGGTCCAATGAGCTTGCAGAAATCATCAGAGACTAATTACACAAATAATCTCTAGTAGTAGATGACTCGAAATTTGTACGAGTACAAACCCTGTAAACTTGATGCACCAAACAAACTTATCAATTGAATCAAAAGTTTTATGTTGGAATGGCGAAGAAACTTTAAAGAAAAAAGCAAGGAAAAGCTATCAAAATTTAGGAGGGACAAACCATATCATTATTTTAATAAAAAGCAGGATACACTAATATTTAATTTTTTCAAAAAGAATTAGAGGGGTCGAATGCTCCCTTTTTCCTCCTTAGTTTTACCAATGATCCTCTAATATTTTGCTCTGGTTAAATGTTATATATATCCCCAAAAACATATACTCCCTCCGTCCCTAAAAGATTGTCACATTTTGACTTTTGTGGTCAATTACAACAAAATTTGATCACGAATTCTCACTAAACGAAAAGAAATAATATAGTCTTGTGGGACCCTCGTTAGATTCGTCTCAATATATATTTTTGAAATATCAACTTATTATAATTTTTTTGCATTTAGAATAAGAGATATTTGTATTTTAAATCGTGTTTTATTGACCACCAAAAGTCAAATGTGACAATCATTTAGGGACGGAGGGAGTAATATTGATAGAAGACAATGATCATTTATATAACAAATTTGTTTGTCCAAGAACTATCATTGTAATAATGCAACCTATCTTATGAGGATTAATTAAATCTCGAATATCAACCAGAATCGAGACTCCTTGTAATTGTCTCAAAATTTCTAAAAAAAAAACACAAAGTTTAGTAAATATGACTATAAAATTCTACTAGGAGACTTAGGTTTGTGAAAGAGGCCGGTTCTTGTGTTGGTGGATGAGGGATATGATGGTTACTTTGTTTTTTTTGTCAACAGTTATCATACTGAAAGTAAATCCTATACTAATCGAGGATGGAAAATCTATGCTAACAACCGCAGGACCTCTAATATAAAAGTTAGGTCGATAACTACTAAATCAACACCACACGTTGATACTACTTGACACTTCCCTTACTACTTGACACTTCCCTTTCAGTCACAATTAGTTTACCTTTTAGTGGAGCATTGAGGACCACATATTGCATATAGTTGCATGCCTCCAGACAAACCATACTCTATATTGAGCTTAAATTGTACTCTCAACGTCTTGTAGACTTATCTTTTACAGTAGTTGTTAATGTGACGGTTTCATTTTTTATGGTTCATATGTAAAGACAACAAATCATATTGTCGATGTACATGCTCTTTACAGTGTCCACTATGTAAGGAGGTCGTGTAGAAAATAAACAAACCGCTATTGGAAAAAGCACAAAAAACGAAAATAAGAAGCATTTGTCTTATGAGTATAAACGATGATACGTGACAAGCCCTGACATGGCCCAGGTTTTCGGTATTTTGGCTGACAAATAGGACAAGATACAACAAATCGTCCTAGTTTATCTTTTTTGTTTAGCAAAAACTAATTTGAGTTGTTTTCTTACTCTATCTAGATATATAACCATGATCGATTAGTAATTATATTCCAAGTTTGACCACGTCCCAAGCAAGGTTTTGGAATAAAAGATTAATAAATCAAAACTAATACACATTTAAATTAACGAATTTGAGTAGACATATAAGCATTCATCTTAAAAGAACAAACAAATAAATAAAACGTAAATTTAATCAGACAAGTTTGATGTTTAATATAGAATTTAATAAAAGCATGATCACTATTATAATGTTTATGCTTTGACTTTTGATATGATCGAACTGAATAGTTTTTCAAATATTTGAGTTCCAATACTCACCGAATGATAAATGAATATGATTGTGAATGCGTACTAATGTTTTATTAATGTTCGAATATGTTTATTTCGAACTCAAACCGAATATCCGATTCGAACATTTATACATATGTTTTATTAATTTATATGAAAATATGTATATACAAATATAAAATATGTCGATAATTGAACCAAATTCGAATAACTGTAGAAGAGTATCGAATGGAATCGAATTACAACTCGATTCAGTATTCGAATATAAAAATTGAAATTCGATTATGCTCATATCCACCCTTTAATATGATGAAAGCCTAAAGTTATATTAACACATCCAACCCTAGGTTTTCTTACAGTCTTCTTCCCAATTGGAGACAAGAGAAACAAAACACCGATTAAAAGCAGCCCCGCCTTTTCAACTGCCCGGCCATCCTCCTCGCACCCTCAAAACTTCTTCCGCCCTCAACACCTCTTGCTTCCCCCTCAAATTCTCCTGTCACCACCTCAAGTTAATTCCTTTACCACACCTCAAAAATCTATAAATTTATGTGGATCTCGAAATCAATTTTGAATTAATTTTCGTATTAGAACAAACGACAAACTTTGACGAATAATTTAATTAAATATTTAATTTTATATGACTTTACACGACAAAATTTGACAAGAACTAAATATTTTTTGATTAATGTATTAATTAGTTCATACGACAAAGTTTGACAAGCATTGGACCATTCTTTGTTGATTTTCGGGCTTCACACTAAGGACATGAAACGACAAAAGTAGTAAACAAGACGACTTTAATGGACAACTAATTTTATCGTAGCTATAACAAAAAGGACAAGCAAGGACGAGATCCCTTATCCTTTTTGTTAATTTTTTGGGTATTGACTTGTCCGAGAAATCAAGGTAAAAATAAACTCTGCTATTGTCGTCGCCTTTCACGCCCAATTGATTCAGATAATGAAAAGGAAATTTAAAGCCCAATTTTATTATAATAATGTGTAAAATCGTCACATTAATAATGGTCCAATGTATCCTTGCCTTGGAAAGTATGAAAGAGATAGATCACATGATGTGCGTTGCTTGATTAGTAGACTAAAGTAACCCACACAATGCGAGGATGCGAAATTATTATTCCTTAGCATTTTAATTATTTACTAGTTAGAGTATGTCTCCATTATCCCAATTTTAATTTATAGTAACATGTTTACAAAAGTTAGTGTATTGATGATATTGTTTCCACTTATATAAAGAATATATACATATATATACCATGTTGTCATATAGATACCATTTGAAAGAGCATAGATAGGAACCTATCTAAGAGATTAACCCCTAGTCTGTCCAGACAAATTTAGTTAACAAATTAGGGCCTCCTCGTCAATTTCTTAGTTTGGAGTTTGGACCAACTTTTAGGGTATAATTTTTACTTTGGTTTATTCTCTCTAAATACTTTTTTTCTTCGTGGCAAATCCTAATCTTCATATATTGTCTAATCATAACTAATTAAGCAACATTTATTTAGGTGATAATAAATTCATACTACTCCCGGCCCATGTTGAAACTCCATGAAAGGGGGAGAAGAAGGGGGTCAGCAGACAAACCAATTTGAATTATAAATTAATAAAATGAATAATAAATTTCGGTGTAGGCAATTTACTGACATGCAACGTTATCAATTGTGGTGGAAACCATTATAAAATACTCCCTCCGTCCCTAAAAGATTGTCACATTTTGACATTTGTTAGTCAAACATTACAAAATTTGATCATGAATTCCTATTAAACGATAAGAAATAATATAATCTTGTGAGACCTTGTTAGATTCGTCTCAATATATATTTTTGAAATATTAATTTTTTATAATTTTTTCGCATGTAGAATAATAGATATTTATGTTTTAAATCGTGTTTTGTTGACTATCAAAAGTCAAAATGTGACAATCTTTTAGGGACGGA
Source organism: Echium plantagineum (assembly GCA_003412495.2). Taxonomy (NCBI): domain Eukaryota; kingdom Viridiplantae; phylum Streptophyta; class Magnoliopsida; order Boraginales; family Boraginaceae; genus Echium; species Echium plantagineum. The sequence goes on from CM016565.1 coordinate 18,901,116, forward strand.
GGGAGTAAAACATTTCTAGTAGTTTGACTATATATGAAAGGAACCTTCGTCTTTATCATGAATATAAATAGTTATAGTTATATATTGCATTGAGATTGGGAAAAAACACGCTTACTCTTGCTTACTTTCACTAAACCACTCCTATTCAATGAATTTTGTTCAACCATATGTACTCCCCCTCATTTAAATTAATAAATTAAAGGGAGATAAATTTCATTTAAAAATTATTAAAACGAGCAAATTGCTTAAATGGTCCCCGATAGTATGACCAAGTTGCACTTTGGTCCCTAATAGTTATACGGTTGCACGTTAGTCCCCGAAAGTGGCCAAAAAGTTGCACTTTAGTCCATTCGTCAAGTTTCCCACTAACATTTCAGGTTTAGGGGTTAAAATTTGGGTAAAAATATAACTTTTAAGACATAAAGTTGATTTTTTGCTCCAATTGGTGCTAAAATGAAACTCCACAACCCTAATTGGGGTGAAGAAAAAAGGTAATTTTGGCGGGAGGGGGTTGTAGAGTCTCATTTTGGCACAAATTGGGGCAAAAAAATCAACTTTAAATCTTTAAAATTATATTGTTACCCCAATTTTAACTCCTAAACCTGAAATGTTAACGTAAAAGTTGAAGTGGGGACTAAAGTGCAACTTTTCTGCCACTTTCGGGGACTAATGTGCAACCGTGTAACTATTGGGGACTAAAGTGCAACTTGGTCATACTATCGGGGACCATTTCAGCAATTTGCTCTTATTAAAACTATGACAAATTACAAAAGGAGATATTTTATTGAAGATTATTAATGTTAATACAATATAGATAGTATGTTGCGCGGGTTTTATGAGCTAGTCTTCCATTAATTTAATACCGTATCTAAAAAGAAAATGATAAGCTCATCTTAAGCACCTCGCTTGGCTAGTCCATCACCCACCAGAGAAGATGAATCCGGAATATACTTTTAAGGGTTCGGTATTCTATTTCAAGAGTGTCCAAACTCTGGGTAACGTGATACATCTCTCAACCTTATGGGATGTGGCCTTATTTTGCCCCTTGATGAAGAGGTGCATGTCGAAGTAACATCTGGCTTCCTACTCATCTTGTTTCCAATTATTAGTACTCATCCATATATATCTATACCTAAACCTATCTCATTCTTCTTCTCATTATTATTAATTAGTTCCAATGAAACCAACCATGGCTTCACCACTCTCTTTCAACATTCTTTTAACTTCCCTTCTACTATTCATATCCATTTCCACCTCCCAAAAAACACCTTCCAATAAGCCTCATGCCCTTGTTCTTCCAGTCACCAAAGACATCTCCACTAACCTACACATCACACGAATTTACCAAAGAACCCCTGCAATCCCCATCAGCCTAACTCTTGACCTAGGGAAAGCAAACTTATGGGTAGACTGTGAAACTAACTACATTAGCAAATCTTACAAGAATGCTAAATGCAACTCATCCCCATGCAAACTTGCCGGATCCGGGTCATGCCAGAGCTGCTACATGGGCCCTTCACCGGGTTGTAACACCAACACATGCACATCGTCCGTAACCAACGAGGTTAGGGACCGCCTCACCGACGTCGGTGAGGTGGCCCAGGATGCAATATACCTCCAATCCACAAACGGATCCAAACCCGGGAAACTTGTTTCGGTTCCCGGATACGTTTTCGTTTGTGGAGATACCAAGATTTTGGAAGGTCTACCGAAAGGTGTTTCGGGTATGGTCGGGTTGGGTCGAGCACAAATCGGGTTGCCATCTCAAATTTTCAAAGCTTTTAACCTACCCAAAAAATTCGGTATTTGTTTAAGTTCTACAAGATCTTCACCCGGAGCCATTTTTCTAGGAGATAAACCATATGTCTTCCCTCCGAGAGGAGACGTATCCGTTTACCTATATTACACCCCAATTATAACCCGGCCCTTCAGCATCCCGGGTACAAATTTCCGAAACGACCCTTCTCCGGAATACTTCATCCAAGTCTCATCCATCAAAATCAATGGCAAAGATGTCCATTTCAACACCACATTCTTGAACATGAATAAAGAAGGATTTGGTGGGACCAAGATTTCCACAACCAAGCCTTACACAACAATGGTTACTCCAATTTACAATGCATTTGTGAGGGCATTTATGGAAGAAAGAAAAAACATCCCTAGAGTGAAACCAGTGGGTCCATTTAGCTTGTGTTATAACTCTAAATATTTTCCGAATACACAAGTGGGCCCAAATGCTCCATTTATAGACTTAGTTTTGCATCATAAAGATGTGTTTTGGAGAATTTATGGAGCAAATTCAATGGTGAAAGTTGGGAGAAATGTGATATGTTTGGGATTTGTTGATGGGGGGAATAGTGATACAGCTATTGTTATTGGAAGTCATCAAATTGAAGATAATTTTTTGCAGTTTGATATTGAAGCTTCAAGATTTGGTTTTAGTTCAAGTTTGTTGCTCCAACAAACAAGGTGTTCAAACTTCAATAAAAGGTCAAAAGCTTGAGCTGGAGAGGAGGACCAAATATTTGACCGTTATTTGAGTCATGGAGATCGTTGTAACTTGTAATGAAGTTTTATTATATTTGTTTTTATTTTTTTATTTCCTATAATGAAGTTGGAAATAAATAAATTTAAAGTGGACCTTTATTTTTGTTAGATAGTTTTTTATTTGTTGCTTCTATGAAATAACGGAAACGTATAATCTTTTTCACCACATACAAAAAATTAAAACTCCCCTAGATACTTCTTAAATATAAGAATTTGTCTAATTTAATACTCTATTCATTTTTTAAGTTATCGTTTTAGTCATTTGCACATAACTTTAATAAAAAGTAAAAGTAATTAAAAAATACATTGAAAATATTAGAATTGATTGTCACCATATCATTGGATGGTTAATAACTTGAATTAAAAAGTAATCAAAATTATTATTAAAAATGTAACTTACAATTAATTATGCTCGAATGAGAATTAAAATAATTAGACTAAAATGATAATTAAAGAAACGGAAGAAATCCACGTTCATAATAATAACATGAAGATAAGTTGTGACGAATGCTAAAATTTAAGTTTAACCTTTCGTTTACGTATTGATTACAAAATGGAAATTTCATTTTAACGTGCAAGCCCACTATTCCCATGGAATAAATTAAATATTTATTTTAATTTTAAGTTGATGTATAAGCTCACATTTTAAAAAAATATCCAATATAGTTAACAGACTAACAGTCCAAATTGAATAGGAGCGATAACCTATATATCGTCCGATTCCTGAATATTTAGACCGGACCGATAACAGTACGAAGTATACGGTTACGCGAACATCAATTGTTTATTTGTGTAAATAAACGAGTTATAAGTACTCATGATCACATAATTATTTTATAACATTGTTATTGATATTTATTAAATGTGCAAAACATAGATTTCCAACTGAGCATAATAAGAATTAGGCTTAAGTGTCAACACCTCATAAATTTTTTATATCAAATAGACACCTAAAGCATAAAAATGGTACCTAAATTTTTGTTTTTCACATTTTATGAAATTTTCAGATTTTTGACATTTTACATATAATTAACCCAAGGGCAAGTTAGTCATATCAAAAATATGATTTCTTGAACAGAAAAATTTGAGAAAAGTATAGGTGCCAGTAAAAAAAAGGACATTTTATACATCAATAATATAAAAAGTTTAGGAGCCACCATCGACCAACACCAAAATTTTCAGTAATATTTCAGCAAAATATTATGTATTAACTATTAAAAATAAATTATTGTAATTAGTTCAATTTTGTTAAAATAATCATTTAAACTTAACTTTTATATTGAATCGGTTCTAATTGTGTTAGTATCATTTTAATATCAAATTAAGTAATAAATAAATGTTAGAGTAGGAATTACTATCGACGACGTTGTGATACAATCGACGGTTCAAAAAATTCATGGGTTTGTAGCAATTTAGGTGACAACAAGCCTTTTTTCAAAAGTACAATACACTTAAGATGGCTATTTGAATGGCTCAACACTTGACGTGAATATTTTGGAGGTTATGTGCCTAGATGGGAAAAATCCTATACTATTTGATATAAAATTTGATCAATTAATACACAAATTATAGTATAGTAATGATAAGTATTGCATAATATAACTACATTATCGATTATAATACACTCGTTATCGGAACACAATTAATGCTTGTAGGATTAATATTTTGTTTATTCAGTACTCATGTATAAAAATTTAAATTTTTAAATATTTATTTTTTTCAAATATCTCACTAAAAATTTAGGATAAAATTAAATTTTGAAAATATAAAATAATATATTAAATATGGGTATTGAACGAAAGCTCATTTTAATTTATAATTTATATATCGTGAAGAATATTTAATTTTTTCTTTATCTTTGTATAATAAAAAAATTAGAATAATGATAAGTAGTTACTTAATTTATTTTTTATAAAATAGAACATGGGGCTTCACAAAGTAACTTGCATTTGTCCCCTTCCCACATTATATTTAGGGTAGATGACTTAGCAAAACATCAACAAGACACAATGATTATTGACTCTAACTTTAATCACAAGGTTTATGGTTGAATTTTTATTACAAAAAAAACTCATCTTTGGTGCTAGCATTTACAACATCAGTCCCCCTATATTTTTTTTTATAAAATACACTTCTAACCATCAGTTTTCTATTTTTGGTGTTCACTTTTCATCTATAAACTTAAGCAGCTTTCCTATTATTCACACTAACCTAACAAAATTTAAGTTTTCAAATATGTCGATGTATTTTTAAATTTTTAAGAACTACATTTTTCAAATTACATGTGTGATTTAAATAAGTTGTTAATAAATTTTGTTATTTCTTCTTTTTCATTCAAGAGAATTAAATAAATTTTTCAACATCAAATTAAATAATTTTTAAAGCATCAATATTTTAAGAAGAAACTAATCACTACTAATATTTTATATAAAGAAATTGTCATATTGAATGTAAAATTAATGAAAACAATGCTATTTTGATATTTTTGCATTAAATATTATACAAAAGACGAAACTTTTTGCGGGAACATGAGATGAAAAGATGAATATTTAGTGAGAAGATAAAATAAAAGGAGGAAAAAAATGTAACCGCAAAATGGGGAGCGTATAAGATTAGGGGACCAAGGGGAGAAAGTGAATAATTATTTAGGGGGCCAAATTATTTTAGGAGAGCTGAAAAAGTAACATTTTTAATAAATCGAGTTCTCATTATATAATTTTGAGGGTACTGATGTGAGTGTTATTATACGCCCCTCGCCCATTGTTTTTCACGGGTCACCATAAAGCCCAACAGGTCCTTCAAAATGGGCCTTGAAACGGATTGGGGGCTAGTGTTACCTTAGTCGGCCTGTACGGTCCGTTTTCATAACACGCACATGTGGGCCTATCATTTGTCATAAAGTTATCATCAACAAACTCTGTCGATTGGATTACACAGATTCATGGTTCCACTTCAAAATTCTAAATCCTGATAGATATATTTGCCTATCAATATTTTTTCAAATAGCTTAGTGATATCCGACCCAACTTTTCAAGTAAGAAGTTATGAGTTCGAACTTGTTGGAGACAAATTTGTCTCATATTATATACTCTAACCCTCTAGTTAGGAATTTTTATATTCATTAATTGTGATATCATTATAGTCATAATTCATCGTTAATTTATAAAACGAAAAAAAAAAACTCTTTTAACATATTTTTGAACTACGCCTAGTTTAAGCTATCTTAGAGTCCTAGTGCCCCAAAAAAGTTTACATGCAAAATGATAGAAAGAAAATGAAGGCAAGTAAATAGAAGAATGAAATAATTGAAATTAAAGGTTAAAGGTTAGAATCTAGTAGGTGAGGCATGAAATTAGGACACCGTGACCGTGACTCCGTGAGTGATGGCTTTAATATATTGACGTGAGTAAAAGAAGCTCACATGCCTCGCTGACACTCACCGTCAACCCCATCACGTGATTTCATACCCCTAACAAATGCTTATATACAAACCTTAATTATATTAACAAAATAAACTCTCAAAAGGATAATAAACTAAACTCATAAATAATATGGGACTAATAAATACTCCCAATGCCTACAAACCAAGCAACATCCTCAATCCCCTTTTATGTAATAATAAATCCATAGTACATATTAATATAGTCTATAGAATGATTTATATATTAGGCAATACTTAAGCATTGATTATGATAATATTTTTCATTATTGTAATTTGACGGACTATCTTTATTAATGATAAATACGAATACACAAATATATATAATGTTATATAACCGTAATTCTAATAGAGGCACAATTTTTTATTGCGTCTTAAATCATTTTTCCTTGTACAAAAAGTCATTTTAATTCATCATGATTCATGACAACAGTAATGTCATATATACAGATCTCTAAAAGTCATTTTGAATATCAATATACAAATATATTAAGATTGAAATTTATTAGAGAAAAAAAAATACTGTATCATTTAGTCAAGTGCCTGTTTAGTAGAACTTTTTTAAATGACATTATCAAATAAAACAACATTTATTTCTAATCGGAGTATACATCATAAATTCCATGAAATAACCTTATCTTCAATCAAGCATATATAACGATTGGTGAATTTTTCAAGTTATCTATAGGGGGGGTCCATATCACCTAGTTTACATTTATTGGGCACTATCGATCAGTTTTTTATGTCACTTTCTACTTTTGACTTCAAACTTAAAAAAAATTATCGTAAAATATCATTAACTTATAAGAAATAATATTTGTATTTGTGTAGAATTAAAAATATTTACATTTTAAGCAAGATTTGATAATTGTAAGAAGCCAAACCATCAATTTTATACTCCCTCTATTCCATTTTAATTAACGTTTTGGATATGCATGTTAAACTTTGATTACAAATTACTTTTTATTCACTCGTCTGAAAAATATAAAATTTATATCATTGAATAGGTTTTTTAAAATATTTTCATAATATTATCTTATTGTAATTTTCTATAATGTATATGTAAAATAATTGATAATTAAAGAAATATTTTGATAAGCATGAAGTCAATCAAAATGGAATAGAAAATTAAAAGGGATAGAAGAAAGTATTATTACCAGTTACCAAACTATTTCATTTTGATTTCCTACGTGGTAATGATTTAAAAAATGAAGATAATAAAGACTTGAAAAACTTGATTTGAGGGGGACACGTTGAGAAGATCTGGGCCGTCAATTTTGATCAAGTCTAGCTGTAAACGTCGTGCTTATAAATGGATTTGTCTGAGCAAGATAATAAAGAAAAACAGAGGGTGGAAATTAAAATATGAAATAAAGTAATGGTAAAAAATCAAAAAAAGATTATAAAATGAATTTGCACGAGTCCCTAAGCTAAAAAATAGAGCCGAGGTTGGACCCTTTTGCACAAGACGCAGCGCCAAACCTGCTAGATCAATCGATTCCTTATTGATTGATTTTTAGCACAATATTGTTATCAGATACTGCATATTTAATTTCTTACTCATCTGCATATTTTCATTTCAATAATTTTTTTTGTATGCAGAGATTTATATGAAAACTAATAGTACTTCAAACTATTCCTCAGTCTAATCTTTAAAAACTGCTAAAATTGTCTTAGCTTGGTACGTACTGGGTCGTATAGTCTAACCTTTAAAACGGATAAAAGTTGTCAATAAGGACTATTTTCATAGTTGCAAAACATCAAGAGTAGTACTTCCTTCATTTTCTTAGTTGACGTTTTTGTATTTTCGTTTTGTTTTCTTAGTTTCAATTTTACAATTTTAATACAATATTTAATGAGTCTTCCTCAAAACCCACTATTTAAAAAAAAAGAAGAAGGAACAACAATCTTAACGGGCCTGTCGCCCCCGGCTCAGAAGAGACAAGGCGTGATATTACACACTCCAAGTTCTTTGCTACTAGACATGTGCCCGGGGGCCGTATTCAATGTAAAATACCAATATATAAATGTAATTATTGATTATTCATTTTTTTTCTTTCTGTGACTTAGCGATGAGGGGAGTTTCAAACCCAGGACGTTTTGGTCACTAGCAAGGTTATTCATTAGTTAAATATATACAGATAAAGTACTATTGTTTCTTAGTTGATGTGAAAAGAGCGAGATTGACGATTACAAAAAAATAAAAGTATATTTTCGAGAACTATATATATTACTATTACAATATCTAAATTTCTAGGACAAGACAATAACCATTTCATTATAAACGTTAAAATGTAACATGATAGTACTAATTAGTATTAGGTCTGAAACTGATGAATATTGGGATTATCCCTTTTCTCGAATATTTCAAACTTCTATTAATATCAAAATCAATTCTTTATCATCTTCAAGAATGGTTAGGGGTTTACAAACCAATATGATGTAGTTGATGATATTGTACGATTGGTGTACCACTACACTTTTTGCAAACTACAAATAAAAAAAGTTGGATAAAATTCCTTAAATACCCCTGGATGGAATGAATTCTAAGCAAAGGTTTAAATAATTATTGAATTAAAGTACATGGAGGTGATAATAACTCAACCAATGGGTCATGATAATACCAACAAGGACAATATAAGTTGCTTCTCCATGTCTGCTCTATGACTGTGTGTCATGTGTGGGTATCTTTTCTTTTTCTTTTCTCTTTTCCCCCTTTCAGTATTTGCATATATCTACATTTTAAAATATAAATAGAAATTAATTTAAGTTAATAAAATATATATTTGTTCAAGCTAAGTTATGGAACCGGTATTATTGGTTCAAACTGATGGGAAGTAGGACCCTTCTTGGATGAGATAAAATTATATCCCGAAAATAAATGATTTACTCTTATAATTATTATCACTCCGTACTATGTTCTTCAACATTTCTTACAAAGACTTGAACATGTCAACAAATTTGATCGCTTCATAAGGAGAGAGTGAATATTATTATTGGTCCTCATGTAATAATATTTTTACATTTTATTTACCTTGACCATTTGAAGTTTAGAAACCTCACTTATTATCTATCTAGAATCTTCACTTACAAATTTACCCTTTTTTATTTTCAAATACTTAATTACTTATATTTAATAAATTAAAATAGTCTATATATATTCTTGAAATTTGATGTAAAAAATTGTCTAGCACATATATTATCAATTGTCTTTTATATTTGTAGTTGAAAAACACACAAATACACAATACAAGTTGGAGTGCTTATGTGACTCATCATCACAAATAGTTCTACTTTATTTTTTTAGCACTTTTTGCAGAGAATTCTTTTGCTTTTCTTTAAATTTTGTTTATAAATTTTCCTGTTATAAATTCGAGAAATAAGATGGCATACTTGTGAAGCAAAGAATTCCCAACCAATAAATTTTAAAAAAGAAGGGTAGAGAAGTAAAATCAAGCCAAAGTCTTTGTTTCTCTTTTTACTCAAACTTTGATTAAATAAAATAAAATGTAAACTAAAGTAACTTTAATTTACATTTTAAAAATCACAAAAATATCTACATTTTCTCAAAGCCATAATTTCTCCTCTTCTAAATCCATTTTTTTAGGTGTCCGCCTCTTGCCTTGAAACGCTAATAAACAGCCACCTCTTTCCTTCACTTCCTCCACCTCTCTCTCCCCTTCACTTCTCTCAAACTTCTTTATTTCTCCACGTAACAAAAAAACTAGTTTATGTGACAAACATTTTGGGACAAACACCCATTATGGAAACCCCTGAATTCCTTCAAGATACCTACTTCAATAATGACCAATTCACACATGATGATGAAAAAAACCTCTCATCATCATCCGACTCTAAAATTGTAGAAAATTTCATGATTGAGGAACTCTTGGACTACCCTAATGATGATATTAATAATGATATGGTCATCGACGAGGCTATGTCGTCGTTTATTAACAAAACTAACATGGCCGGAGCTAGTGGTGGCGCCTCCACTGATTCCTCCACCGACAACCATAATGTCCTCGGTGGCTGCCGCGGTTTCCCGGACGGACATTTTGGTAGCGAAGAACTTTGTGTTCCGGTAATTTAATTTACTTTTTGCATGCATATTATGTTCATTTCATATATTTAATTTTTTAATTAGTTCATTTATGATTAGTTTGATGTAATTGTCTTTTAAGAAACAGTCTTACTAAAGTGTTACTACTATACATACAACTTTAACGCTTTTCCAAGCAATAATTGAGGAGTATGAGGTACTTGTAATTCAACATTTAAAATTTATTTCTAAATTTTAAAGTGTTATTGCTCAAGATATTAACATATAAGTGAGTTAATTGAATAGTTTAGTGGAAAAAACTCTTATTAGTAATCGGAAGGTCCTGGGTTCGAAACTCATCTAATTGCTAATTTACAACATAAAAAAAGATATTAACATATATATAAGTGTTGGATGTAGAGTATATAAGTGTTTGTGGAATAGAAGGTTAATTATTTGTGTAAATTTTTAATGGTTTATCATGTTACTTTAGTTAATAGTAGGTTAGTATTAATTTGTTGAAGAAATTCTCATTTAAATTGGGAATTTGGGATGGATTATCAGATCATTGAAATGGAAAAGGAGGCTATGAAGTAATAATATTTAGTTTTTCTATTTTGTAGCCGAGAGTAAAACCACGAATGAATAATATCCATAGAGCACACAAGACCCATTCTAGGCCTTACAATAATTTCACTAGTAAATAAAATTATCCTAAGTTTTTTTTACATAAAAAGAAATATATGTGTAACTTGAAATTGTATATATACTTAATATTTCTTTTTTGCTTGTTTTTCTCCCTTTTGCAGTATGATGATTTAGCTGAGTTAGAATGGGTATCAAATTTTGTGGAAGAGTCTTTTTCAAGTGAGGATTTACAAAAGATGCAATTGATTTCGGGAGTGAAAGCCCGAACTGACACATCATCGGTTGGAAATGAAGCCTACCGGGCTATTCCCACTCCAATTTTCAAGCCCGAAATATCCGTCCCGGGTAAGGCACGTAGCAAGCGCTCACGGGCCGCCCCGTGCAATTGGACATCTCGTTTGTTAGCGGTATCATCACCGCCAACTTCTATCACCACCACCACCACCACCACCATCCCCTCCAGTGGTCATACACTGACTGCACCTACTATGTCCATGTCATCCTCATCGGAATCCGACTTAATAACTAGTTCGGGTAAAAAGATCAGCAAGAGCACGAGTAAGAAAAAAGACAACGCGGAAAGTGGTGGGGAGGGGCGGAGATGCCTACATTGCATGACAGATAAAACTCCGCAGTGGAGGACCGGGCCCATGGGCCCGAAAACCCTATGCAATGCATGCGGAGTTAGATACAAATCCGGTCGACTCGTACCCGAATATCGGCCCGCGGCAAGCCCGACATTCATGTTGGCCAAGCACTCAAATTCTCACCGCAAAGTTCTTGAAATTAGGAGGCAAAAGGAGGTCCAACAGGCACAACATCAACAACAACAATTGATTCAACATGGGATGATGTTTGATATGTCCAACGGTGACGATTACTTAATTCATCAACATATTGGGCCAGATTTCCGTCAGCTTATTTAAAAAGTTGAAGAAAAAGTTACCCAAAATTACTATTACTCCATTAATCCTTATAGATTGAAGGATTAATTTCTTTTTTTAACTTATTGCATTTTGCATTTTTTATTATGAGTAAACAATTTTTGATGTTACAAAGGTAAACAAAGAGGTCAGGAAGGAGTAGAGACTAGCTAGAGAGGTGTAGGTAGGCTCAGCTCTAGAGTGTCCTTTAGTTTCATTATTTTGCCGAAAACAACGGCAAAAAACATACAAATTATTGGGCAATTTTGTTTTTTTGATAATTGAGATATATAGAATTTGAAAAAAATGGATTTTATTATTTATCGGACTAGATCGATACATACAATATAGTAAATTATATCACTTTTAAGGTCGTAAACGAGTCGAGTTTGAAATGCTCGCTATAGAATTGCATATAATGATCAATTCTTGTGGAAGTCTAAGAGAAGATGCATGCCACGAACATATAAACCATAGTGGTTTATGAGGACATGTGATACTCCTCAAAATTGTTGGTTGCATGATTTGTTAGTTGATGTGGCCACAATGTTACTAATAATAGTCATTGCTATATACCATTATTTTGAAAGTATATCTAAACTTGACATATTCAAAAACTGAGTTATATATAATGCAGTTGGAATTGATGTCTAGAAATCAAAATTGTGTACTTTACCGTATTTAAACTTGATATACTCAGGGACATAGATTTATATCTAGATGAGGATATATAATAAAAATATAAATGATTGAAAAAGTAAAATGTCAATTATTTTGAATTGTTAAAAATTTATTTAGTAATTTTTTTGTGCAATTCTTTTTCTATTTCTTTTAATTGGTTGGCTCATATATAATTTAATAAGAAAACATATTAAAAGATTACATTTGAAAAATGTAGAGGTACAATTTTTTATATTAGAAAAGACAAGTATTTTTTGAAGGAATTTAAAAACTATGATTAGAAAGAGAGTTAATTGCTGGAATGGTCCCAGTAAATAGGGGTGTGGTGTAATTTGGTTCCTGAAAGTGGCATTGTTGCGAGAATAGTCCCTGAAAGTGTGTATAATAGTGCATTTTGGTCCCTGATCCGTTAACTGACAGTTTTTGCGTGAATAGTTAAGTTTTGGGGCAAAAATAAAACTTTTGAGAATTTCGTTTCCTTAATGGAACCGGGGGGAAAAGTGACTAAATTGCCCCTTCATACATTTTTTTTCTTTTTTCGATTTTTTTCAAATTTTTTCGATTGTTTTTCTAGTAAAAAAGTTCGATTTTGGTAGTTGTTTTAGCAAAAAGTTTCGATTTTTGGCAAAAAAGTTTAAAATAAAAAGGTGCGGTTTACATAATTTTTGGCATCCGAAAATCCAACCTTTTTTCCAAAATCGAAATTTTTATCTAAAGCAACTACCAAAATCGAACTCTTCTTACTTAGGGAAAAAAATAAAATAAAATTCGAAAAAAAGAATTAAAAAAAAAATCAAAAAAAGAAATCAAAAAAAAGAAAAAAAAGAAGTGTGTCAAAATATCGGGGGTTAATATAGTCATTTTGTCCCTCTAAGTTTCATTAAGGTAACCAACTTCTCAAAAAGTTTCATTTTTACCCCAAAACTTCACTATTTATGCCGAAAACTAACAATGTTAAAGGATCATGGACCAAAATGAACCATTATACACACTTTCAGAGACTATTTTCGCAACAGTGCCACTTTCGGGGACAAAACTGTACCAGACCCCCACTTACTGAGACTATTCTAACAATTAGCTTGTTAGAAAGACAAATAAAAGTTAACAGATGAACTATATAACGATAGGATTTGTGTAGGAGTTAATCGAATAACCTAGTGGAAAAGTCTCTTGCTAGTGACCAGAAGGTTCTGGGTTCGAAACTCACCACATCGCTAATTTACAAAAAAAAATAAAAATAAGATTTGTGTAATGGTTCTACATTTAATCTAAATTAATATGTCATCATTGTAATACCTTGAACCAAAATGTGCAATGTTGTAAGTGTTATTATGACTTGATCAGTGTCCCTCTTAAGAACAAAATACATATTTTGTATCAATTGTGTAATTGATAATCCTTCAAAATGACGATCATTTTAATAAAATTGAGCATTTCACTTATATATAGTCGTGTTATAGGTTCGGATACGGGATATCAAAAAGGCCATGTCCCGCACGTTAAAAATTTCTTATGGTTCGGAACCGAACCGATAACAAATAGGTCCAAAAGTTAGATACAAATATACAATATGGATTTGGATGGGAACCAGGGGTACCTGGTCCACTGGAAATGAAAAATCAGAAATTGAAAATTATAATCCAAAAATATTAAATGAGAATGATATAGAAATTCAGATTCATATAAATAAATATAAAGTTGAAGTTTCGTTCATAACAAATAAGTTCCATTTCACGACTATACAGGGTCGATTCAGTATAAATTATCAAGGTCTTATAATTGAACAACAGTCAAAGCTAAATCACAATGTCCTTTAACAAATGAGGTTCAAATTCACACAAAGATAATTTAAGATTGGACCAATCTCTTGTTGAATATACTTGGTCCAATTATTTTCCAATCAAATCTCGGATAATTTGCGGATTATCCTTTCCAATAACTGTTATAACGTCGAAAGCGAATTAACAATTGAATATGAATTTTAGACAAAGAATTACGTAAAGTGTACGAAAGTAAAGAACATCAAGAATTAACATGGTCTCCCTAACAACGTGTTAGGACTACTTCACGGGCTCCAAGCCACGAATAATTCACTATAATGGGAAGATCATGTTACAAAGTTGATCCATCAGATCTCAGACGAATAGAATCAGTAGCCTACACTATTACTAGAATAAGATTATAATACTCTCTATTCCAAGATTGCTAACCTATGCGTCTTGTCTCATCGCTATGACTTCTAGCTCTCAGAAAATAGAAAACATGAAATATATTATCTGAGTCTTCTTTTCGGTTCTTCTCAATCTAATGAGCAAGTCATCTGTTTATATGTCATCAGAAAAACCTAAATAGATTAGGAGAGAAAGTCTAAAGCCCATCAAAAAAATGCCACAACTCTCACGAATTCAAATCCGAGACTTGAAAAGTTCTAACCAAATCCCAATTAAACGCAAATTCAAGATATATTTCAACAATAATTATACCACTCATTAATAGCCGACGCCATGAATTTCAGTGAAGAAAGATATTTGAATGAATGGTGAGGTAACCCAAACTTATTACAGAGAATGTTAAAATGAAATATCGAGGAGTTAATTAGATTACCGATAGCGTATAATTTGTACATCGTTTTCCGATATCTGAAATTCGTTAACATACGGAGTATCTCTTTGCACGAACTTCAACTCACAGCCACCACCCAAACCTACCTTCTTGCTCCTTCACAAACAGACAAACGGAGATTAACAATTATAGTACTAATAATAGTCCATATTACTTTCATTTCAAAGAGATTATTTTATTGGATGTAATAGTAAATTTGGTCCTAAAAAATATTTTCTGTTTTTAAATGATTGGTACATTTTGACTTTACATGGTCAAATTTTAAAAACTTTAATCAATAATTTCATTAATCAATAAGAAAGACTATAGTCGTATGATATATTGTTAGATTCGTCTCAATATATATTTTTGAACTATCAATCTTTATAATTTTTTCATATGTAGAATATGATATATTTATATTTGAAATCGTATTTTTTGTTGATCATGAAAAGTCAAAATAAATCAATCATTTAGGGACAGAACCATGAAAAGTCAAAAAGAAACCAGAAGCCGTTGTAACATGAAACAAATAAGCATTTAATTTATTTAAACAATTTTTTACACTTTTCAATTGGTTTATATATATATGATTATTGTAAAATATTCAAAGGTATGATCTTTTAATATAATTCAAATTATAGAGATGAATAATTATCATTTTAAAAGAGAATTGAATTACTTTTAAACTCCTAAAGTCCTAATTATAATAAAATGGAGTTACTAGTACACTTGTATTATACTATAAGTATAATTTATTTGGTTCAGTATAGAGGCAGTCAAGCAGTGTAGAGGTCTCTAAGTGCTCTGACTAATTGTCAATAGTTAATTCATTTATAGAAATCCCAATCAATATTTTTAAAATTAGTTAATTGCAAGTATTAACACTAGTACAATAATGCTCCTATGCATGAGGGGAATTTCCATGTTATTTGCCTTTCCAAGGATTAATAATTTGTTTCTGAAACGTATAAGATTTTTTTTTATTTTATTAGGATGATAACTGAAAAAATAAAATATAGAACTTCAAAATAAATCTTAGAAATAATTGCCTATGTAACGTTAGAGATCATACTTAATGGGTTGTGAGTGATCAAACTGGCATTTTTTTAAACGTTAGTGATGTCAGCAGTCATTTATCCATTAAAATATTATTCGTTTCATTCTTAAATAGTGAATTCGTTACGCTAACGACACTCATACATCTTCTATTCTAAAGTATACGAAAGAGGTAAATCACAAATTATGCTACATTGGCACACCTGTTTAAGTGCACACAGGTACTTTTTGAACAAAACATTGAGAAAATCTTTTTTGGTTTAAATTTACATTCACAAGCATTATTGTTAAATATTAGTAGTGATATCATCAAAAATATTAGAATCGATTTTGAATACTCATCACTTTAGAATATCTAAATTCATTAGTGGCTCTTTGTAAACCGAAAACCCACACTACATGAAGAGACTAGGATTGCTAGTAGTTAGCTCTTGAGATGGTCTATTAAGAATTTTAAACATGTTATTATTGGTGGGTTCCTTCTTAGTCGAAAATCAAAATCTAAAAACCAATAAAGAAAAACCCCCTTTGATTGTGGAAAGAGTATGGAAGGGGAGACAAGAGAGCTATGAGGAAGGACCCTTCCGTAAGGTTAGGAGACATAGAAACAACCTTCCTCACCTCCCCCACTCCCTCACGTGCCACTTCAAATTGCCCACTCTAATTGACTAATTAATTATATACAAAAATCAATGATACTTTTGGCATTTTCTTCGGGTGTAAAAGTAGAAGCACGTGCCATAACGTTCTTACTAATATATACTGATATGATGCTTCATCTCTAAGAATTTATTACGCAAAACAAATTCTTAATCAACGAAGTTCTTGTCAGAAACAAGACACCAATCCTGGGTGCTTAAACGCAAATTAACAATGTTTGTAGTGATTCAAGTAAAAACGATTGTTTACTGCAAATAAATAATAACTGAATAATTTTGTACCAGAACTCAATAATTACTGCCAAAGCATGTTCCGAAGAAACAGGTAAGTGAAGTTCAGGGATAGAAACATGTTAGCAGGGCCGGCTCTTTACATCCATTTTTTTCAATTTCGAGTTGATTCCGGTTCCACTCTCGGACTCGGTTCCGAACCGAGCGAGTCCAGGTATAGTAATAGTCGGACCAGATGTCACTGGCTATTAAGTCACCGGCGAGAGCATTAAATCAATTTCTAAAGAATTGTATTGCATCTTATATAATTCTTACTCAATACACATTAATTGTAGACAGTAAATGAATGGCAAGTATGGGTGCATGATTGTAAAGAGACATATTTGTTTGATGAGATGATACACAAGCAAATGTATTGTCCCCCTCAATTCAATGCATATATATTGTTGAGTTTTACTCATGGTAGTCATGTAGCTATAGATTTGGTACACCAGAGGTAATATGTTCATTTACTCAAACAGGAAGTCAGCATGTGTGATATTTGAAGTTTTGTTTTCATCAATAGTCTCAACATTCTTATCTTTTGAATTGGAATTGTGTATATCACCAACAAACATGATAGCTTAGGACACCTGTCAAGAGGTGTTACCCCAGAGACGAGATAAAGTGCGTCAGAGCATTCGCACTAAATTCTTTATAAATTTTTCCTAAACTCAACTTCTCATATCATTTTATTAAATTTAGAATCTACTGTTAACGTTTCGTATAAAATCAGATTCTCTATTTATCAAATCAATCATTATTATATTTTTAGCTCCAAGTTGAAGACTATTCCAATTATTTAAATATTAAAGACAAATTCAAATTATTTTAATATGAAGATGAAAATTATAAAATTTGAAATAATTAATAATTAGGTTTTTATTTTAAAAATAAAATAAAATAAATGAAATTTAAAATGAATTTATATTTTTAAGCTTCAATGTACTCCCTCCGTCAATAAATGATTGGTACATTTTGACTTTACATGGTCTAACTTTGAAAACTTTGATCAATAATTCTCATGCATTAACCAATAATAAATAATATAGTCATATCATATCTTGTTAGATACGTCTCAATATATATTTTTGAACTATCAACTTTTTATAATTTTTTCATGTGCAGAATAGGAGATATTTATGTTTAAAATCGTGTTTTGTTGACCACGAAAAGTCAAAATGTATCAATCATTTTGGGACAGAGGGAGTAATTTTTTAGTTCCAATATGAAATAAATTTATAGATACAATATATTTATAAAAATAAAATGAAAGAATATAATATTTTATTGTGAAAGTACATTTTTAAGAATGGTGTAAAAATAGGTTTGGTGAGAATATTTTTTGAGAATTTTTATAGAATAGGAAATCTGATATTTATGTCTTTTTATTATTGTTACAAATTCACTACTCTATATATGAAATAGAAAGTGATTTGAGGCGTCTATTGTGAATGTTCTCACACCCTGCTTTCAACTATTTTAAATCATTCACCAAAGAGTAAATTGCTACTATAAAATTATCACCTTGTGCTTACAACCTTAATCCTCATTAAAATGGGAAGATGTCCTAAATTTGGGATAATAAAAGGGCTTTGATTTTTACACTCCAAAAATTGATTATGACACTCTAATTTTTCTATTTTATCCTTCAATTTACTCTATAAAAAACTACAAAAAGTGATGAAGTAGAGTGTGGTTATGAAATTTGGAGTGTAAAAATCAAAGACCTAATAAAAAGCTCTTACAACATTTTCACCTGTTTTTACGAAAATGGTAAGTTCATTATATAATTGATAAAATTTGATGTGGTTTGATTTATTAATGTTCATTACATGAAAAAGGAGATCTGTATGAGTGTATGAGCGCATTGAAGAGGTTGAATCTCAAAATAAATTACATACCCAATTTGGATATTGGGTTTGATAGATCGGTGACAGTTAACGAGTTGTGTATAAAATCTCACTGAATTTTCGAAACAAATTAACAAAATTTTATATTTGTATTTTTCTTTTATAAATTAGTAATGAAAGTATTAGTATAAAAATATTACAAATAATGAATACAAACATTATTAACTAATTGAGAGCTAGAACGAAATACATAATTGTGTCCAATGAGACTTGGACCCAAAACCTCCTACATGAAAGCTTGGGTCAGATGCCACCAAGCTCATCGGCAATAAATTTTATATTTGTAGTGAAAACAATTATCTATAGTTAAGTTTTGTAAATTTGATCACCAATTCAATAACTATGGTACTAAAGGAGCCGAGTTGTATAGTTAGCTTAACGAGTGATTTTATAGAGTTGGGCAGACTACTAAAATTTATCCCGTTGCCTTAACGAGTCGAATACCGAACCTGAACTTGATATCTTATCAAGTCAAGTGGGGTACTCCGATACCTGATCCCACAACTCGTTTCCAAGAAATAGAATGTTTCATATAAGTAGATGTATATATATAGGAATTTGATTTGTTCACACCATTCATAACTACACTCCAATTTTGATGTTATATTACATTTGTACCCTTACTATTGTTCATGTTTAATTGCAATGTGACTTCTTATTAAAAAAATGAAGATTAAAAATAACAAAATAGAATGGAATTATCAATAATTGGAGTGAAAAAATTAAAACCCAAAGAATCAAGCTCCGTTTGCTAAGAAGGGGGCAAACGGCCCATGACATAAGTTCCGTTGGCTATCATTTCCTATTTTTCCAGCGGATGGGTGTTGAGCGAAGCACTTAACAAATATGGGCTTAGATTGTCCGGTCCGTGGCCTCTGTATCGGTGGATCAAACGAACCGGCTGCTTGGCACAATGGCACTTAACCACACCTAAACCGGCTCCACTAAAACACTTATTATTAGTGTTTAAAATTTACCAACACGATACCATATATATATATATATATATATTTTAAATTAGCAATGAGGTGAGATTCGAATCCAGAATCTTCTGGTCAATAACGAGAGCCTTTTCTATTAGGCTATTCGATTAATTCTAACACGATTGACGATTCTATATAAATGAGATATCATTCCTCCATAGATTACATAACCTAAAAAAATAAGAGTGACTAGAAAAAATGTAAAGCTAAGGTTGCGTCTAGACTAACATATCTTTTAACTTGTGGGTTATGCAAGTAAAAATGGTAAACTACATTCTATAATTATACCATCTTTTTCCCTAATCTATTATTACTTGCCTTGTGGAGAAGGACAACCTTTGTGAAACAATCCAATCCAACGTTTGCCTTCTTCTTCAGACAATATTACACATTTAACCCTTCTCACCTTTGTATAATCCCTCACGTTTCTAGTCAACCCTACAATCATCTAAAGAATCTCTTCCTCTATTAATTATATTCTTCCTTCAAAAACTACCATATATCTTCCATGCAACCTACACAATTCACCACATAAATACCATATATACAGCTACTTCTTCCAAAAATACCATACTCCCCACAAATCAAGAAAATTAAATTATCGAGAACTCAGTCTCGCATTGGTTGATTAATAATTTCATGGCGGAATCTGTTGACTCAAGTTCCTCTCATCCTCCACCTCGACGCCCCCGCTCAAGATCACTACCAATACAACCCGATGGAGAACGACTAATCCGAGCCCTCCGGCACCGTCTCCGCCTCCTCCACCGATCAGATTCACTCTTCTTCATATTAGGCGCAACAGGAAATGTCTACACAGTAAACCTAACCACCACCCCCTCATGTTCTTGTCCGGATCCCTCAAATCCATGCAAACACATCCTATTCGTCCTCATCCGTGTCTTGGGTGTCCCCCTCGATGACCCATCTCTCTGGCGGCGATCTCTTTGGCCGTCGCAGCTCCACCACCTACTTTCGTTGCCTACATTGACTGAAGCCATGGCTGCCTCAAACCTCATCGAACGCTTTCATTTTCTTTTCTTCCAACATAATAGTAATAAGAAGTTCTTGAGTTCATCTTCGATCTCGATCGAAGATGGAGCGTCGTGTCCGATTTGTTTGGAGGAAATGGAGGTGATGGAGGAGGGAAAGGAGGGGGGGAAGAAGATAGTGGCATGTAGGACATGTAAAAATGTGGTGCATGAGGAGTGTATATTGGAATGGAAAAGGAGGAGCAAGAAAAGGTATATTAGTTGTGTGCTTTGTAGGGCAAAATGGAGGTTTTCACAAAATCAAGAAGATAAATATTTGAATCTCTCTGCTTTTATTATAAATGAAAATGGTGATAATAGGGTTGATGATATTAATGGTGCTAGTGGTTGTGGCACATAATATGATTATTACAAATTACAAGTGTAGGTTGATTGGATCTTGATGATCATCAACAAACAACTAACCCTGATGATGATGTATTTATTTATTTGGAGGAAAGTGGAAAATGATAATGTCAATTCTTTTTATCTATTGGAGTTAATCGAGTGGATTTGGTCTTTCCAATTTAATTAGATTATTCTAGGTTTTTGAAATTCACTTCATTGATTGATAATTTACTAAAAAGATTTGCTTACTTATTACAATATGTGAAATCAGCTCAATAAAGTTAAATATTGTAAAAATAAATCCCATATTGAGTACATGGTGATGTTAACAATATATACAAAGGCATATATAGGCAAACAAATTCATTTCAAAAATAATTTGACGCACAATAATGGATCAATAATATTATGATATCTGACTCAAGCTTTCAACTAGTATGGATTTGAATATTGTTACACAATAATTGTCTCATATTTAATTCTAACTGTCTGTTAGTTAGTGATTTATGTATTTATATACTATTGCCTTCATACTTTCAGCGCTAAATTACAAAACAATGTTACGGTATATATGTATAAATATTTTATCTATATATCACTGTCAATAAGTAGTTTCTTTCGTATTTATCTGTATATCACTGTGAATAAGTTGATAACCACATTGGGGTCGTCGGAAACTCTATTCTTGTGCTGATGTTGGTTCATGTCATCGATTAAGGCTCCAATTCCTTTAATTTATTTAATAATCCTCTACCATCAATTAGGTGAAAACAAATGAAAATTATACTCAATTAAGCTCAAATAGCATTAATATATAATAAATTAAACTCCAAAAATGTTATATATTAATTAACCACTCATAGTATCTCTAAGCATTTTGCGTCTTCTAATTCATGCTCGCGGGTGGCTCCTGAGGAATCTCTATTATTCCAGAATGTTGAGAGGGGTATGTGAATCGGTTGGGGTTGGGATAAGGTTGAAGCTTGTAATTTATGTATTTGACCAAAAATAGATTTCAAAATAAGTCAATATATATTAACATAAGGGGATTATTTGAAAAAAAAATACGAGAAATATGTTTGAAAAGATAAAAAAAAATAAGGCGGGAGAAAGCAAATAGACCTTTAAAAAACGTACAAAATAAATACTCCTAGATTTCGTCATGATTGAAGTAAAAAAAAGAAAATTATACTGATTGCGATTGGTTGCTCTATGCCTCTATCTTGTTTAGGTAAGCAAGTCCGAGCCCACCGCATCGAGAATATTCGTGTGTTTCTAAATACATCAAAGTCATCGATATACGGCCAAAAACTATTAATAACTCCAAAATTGAAATCACTTAACAATCCAAAAGAAGCATCAATGACCAAAGTTCATAAAGTTTAGGCTTTTGACCGTTTGCCTTTGACCTCCAACTATCAACTTTTTTTATATATATTTTCTGAACTTTTTATTCTTTAGGATATTTTTTTAAGTTATTTTTATTAAAATGACTATCGTAATTTTAATATCATTGCAACAAATAAAGATATATCTTAAAATATTTTACATAATTGAATTGAACTCTCACCTCTTTCTTTTTCAACACATTCCATTCCCCTCTCTACCCCTTACCTCGACACTTCATCAATATCTTTCTCCTTCCGATATCCTTAATTTAAGTTTATACAAAAATGAAACTTAGTAAACACTAAAATATAAGTTTGACAATTTTTATTTGTTGAGATTTATCTTCCATAATGAATTTAGAATAAACCGCCATAACAATCACCTATATTTATAAAATATTTTCAGTTCATCGTTTATATTTTAAAATATCATTACCAATCACTCATGTTTAAAATGTCTCAATACATTACCTAATCTATCAACCAGTCGTTAATAATGTCATGTGAGGGTATGTGACTTGTCAATAAGGTTATTTCGATACTTTCGCTTAATATATTTTGGTTTAGAAAAATCTAAAGAAAAATTTGAGTTAACTCACCTCCAATTTCGAATATGAAATAATCCACCCCAACACACATTTAACCAAAAAAATTGACGCGTAAGTAAGATATATTTTGAAATATAAGTGATTGACAAAAACATTTTAAAACATAGGTGATAAATTGAAAACATATCATAAGAATATGTGATTGTTGCAGTCATTCACCTAAAAGATTTATTTTTGACATAGACCTTATTTTCAAAAATATAATACTCTAATTTTATCGTTATTTTGATAGTACAGTTAAGAAGTTGTTTATGATCATTTCATGCAATAAAATCTCAAAAAGTTATTAATTTTATCACGTGCAATCGCTTGTAACAATAGAGAGGTAATTGTCATTTTATTCCATTACGTATGACCTAATTTTGACAATATTGCAGATTTATTTAGTGAAAATGTACATTAATTATAAATGATACTCTGATTTGGTTTCCAAAAGAAGGAGTCCCTAATAATTTTAATCGAAAAAGGTCATTCGATTAAAACCCGGCATTTATATAATTAAGTTTGGTCCAATTCAGAACCAAATTATAAAGTTGTACTATCAAATGCTAAATTCATAATATTGTCACTTACTCAGGTCACACCTTACCAGTTAACTCTAAGGAAATAGATATTTTAATAGTGTCAAATCGTCATATTAACGGTTTTTATACCTCTTGTTTTGGAGTAAGTGAAGGAGGTAAATCAAGGTGTGTGCTTCACCTGATCACGGACTAGAGCTTGTCTGTTAATTATTTTGAAATACAACATTTGCTATCAATAAGAATCAAACCTATATTACATTTTAGTTTTTTAACGGTTGAGCTATGCCCGAAATAAGAAAAGAGAGATACTCCCTGTTATATTAAACAGCAGACAAAATTTGGCAAAATGATGCTCTTCACAGAAACTCATACAAGCTCTTTCAGTATAAATCATTCCAATAATGAGGCTGTTTGGTAACAAGGAATCTAGAATGGCATCTGGCTGTATTGCCCTCCAAATTACTTGTATTCATCCCAAAGCTTCACTCTCTCAAAAATTGAATCAACTCAATATCTCATATTCATCTTCTTTCAAGGTAATATCAAAACTATTTCATTTTCTAACTCATCATCTTATATATATTCAAATATTCTTTCTTGAAGTAAAAATCCAAATTTTGTTCAGACAACGCTGAGAGAATTGCAGCAGAAAAATCCCATTTTAAATGTCCGAAAACGATTGAAGGAGGCTTCAGACAAGTTATTAGATGTCTTTGTAGATTCCACGTTCTGTTTTGTTGATCAGCCATTGCTCCCGTCTCAGGTTTGTCAACTTTTCATACAACATAGAAGAAATCGAATGTTTACAGTATTACTATTATTTAATTTAAGTGTGTTAACTAGTAGTTAATTTCACGTTAACTATACTAGCATAATCAAATTTATTGTAAAAATTAGTAAGATTTAATTAAAACAGGTTGATCAAATGATTCAGATATAGTTAACACACCTAGTTAACACAAAAGAATTGACTCCAAATCCCGACACATCAATAATTGTAATAATTTGACAAATTAAAGTATCATGTTTAAAATAAAATATAACCGACTATGTTAATATGATATAATAACGATTTGACATGTGTGTTTTAGTATTTCGGCATTGATTATGTGAAATGTATAAAGTCAAGATTTATTTGGCGTAATCAATTATTTAGAAAAATTAATCCAAAAACAAACTAAGCTTTGCAACATGTAATCTTATATCAAAATTTTATAATACGGAGTAGTTTTTTTCAAAGTTGTATATACTTATTTGTTTTTATTTTTTTAAACAGAGTAATTTTGCTCCGGTAGAGGAGATTGGAGAAGCTGTCCGTCTGTTTGAGATTGAAGGGAAAATTCCAAATGAGTTTCCACTTGGAATTTACATAAGAAATGGTGTACACCTCTATCTTTCTTGTTTCAATTTCAATGACATGTTAACATTTTGCCGACATGATTCTCATTCCAACAAAATGTTTTTTTTGCTAAATTAATAATTTCCACGAAGATTATTTACTTTAATTTTTAATGATATGAATTAATTAACTTCCTACATTTGTAATAAAAGTGACTATGTTAGTATTAAGTATATCATAATTGGTCGTGAGTCCAATTGCCTACCAATACTTTTTTATCGAGCCTGTTACATTGGATGTCGTCTAATTTGATTTAGTGATGTTATTGCATTTTTTCAGGTCCTAATCCTCTGTTTGGAGGGCTGAAATCAACAACATCCATGTTTGGAAAATCAAGTAACACATGGATAGAAGGTGAAGGGATGCTCCATGCTTTATACTTCGACAAAAACGAAGATGGCAACTGGACTATTCATTACAACAACAAAATTGTCCAAACGGAGACTTATAAACTCGAAAAGCGTCGAGGAAAACCAGCATTCCTTCCAGCTATTGAAGGTGATTCATTTGCCATTTTGTGGGCTTATTTGCTAAACAAGGTAATGATGATTACTTTTTTAATATTTTTTTGTTTTTACCTATTTTATTTTTTACCAATAAGTCATTCATATATAGACAAAATGTGAAAGAATCAAATTTAAGAATCTTTTATTACTTGGTGTATTTATTGAAGGGGTCCATAATTTTATTGTTATTACATGTAACAAGAAGATATAATATATGCATATAAAATGATCAATAGGGTAAGCAGTCTAATGTTGAATTGATACTGCCAAGGCCATCATCATTCACTATAATGATGCTTTAATTGACCTCATAATTTTATAAAGACATTGACAATTACCATCAAGGTCGCGCCAAAATAGTTGACGTGAGTGGTCATTTTAATCCACGTCGCAACCTTGAAATTACTTCATTGATCATTTTTATCTGTTTCTGCCAACAACATCTTCAGCAGGATATTCACAACACTTGTCGTTGTTGCAGTTAAGATTCGGAGAGTTCAACAAATACTTGAGCAACACAAACATTTTTGAGCATTCGGGGAAGTTGTACTCAATTGCTGAGAACCATATGCCTCAAGAGATTGATGTTCAAACTCTGCACACTTTGGGAAATTGGAAAGTCCCTGGAAATTGGGATCGTCCATTCACTAGTCACCCGAAGGTTGTACTTACTTCCTTAAAGTTCATAAACATATCCCTACAGTTAGTTGAATAGGTATAGTTTAAATTTTGATTTATGTTATACTTATAACTCCATTGCCACGCAGAAAGATCCTAGAACTGGAGAGCTTATTTGCATGGGGATCGACGCACAAAAGCCTTACTTTGTATTAGGTGTAATATCAGGTAGACTTCTACCATTTCATGTTACGACATGGACCAAACTTGAGGGTAGGGTAGGGTGGGGGGATCGTGGCAAAGAGTGTAGCATTCGCGCCAGTAGATATTTCAACATTCTCAAAATTGTCTTAAATTTTTTCCAGCAATGAAACTTAGCAGACTTTGCCCCTAATGTGTTCTGCCATGACTCTGTTCTTGATCAAAACAGAACTCTAGGCTTCTTCGTTGATAGTATATAAGATTATCAAATAAATTTGCATGTATTGTACAATTACATAATCAAATGGAGTAGTATGCTTTTGAGCTCCTAATATATTCAAATAATTGGTTATTAGTTTTGGTGCATGAACAATCATAATATCCCTAGACATGTCCTTGTTTAAGCGTATTACTTATAAATTATCTTGAAAGTTCGATTTGATGTGACACAACCATACATTTCCTACTATGGTTTCTTCGGATTATCCAACTTCTCTTGCTCTATCCCCTTTCGTTCTTAGTTCTTACAATGCTAATATATGCTTATTTCTTTCAGCTAGTGGGAAAGAAATGGTACATAAAGTTGACTTGAAATTCGATAGGTGCACCCTTTGCCATGAGCTAAGTATTACACAAAGGTTAGAAAACATGTAAAAAAATTTCCTGCAATATATTTTATTGCTCCTATGAAGTTTTTTTCTTTTGTTTCTCATGAGTATTAAGTTTCATGTGCTAACCTTGAACAGTTTAAATTGAGATTCTTTTAGACAACGCCAGAATCAATTGTGTCTATCCTAGTGATAGGCTTATCATCTTGTTATAATTTGAAGTAATATATGAAATGTATGTCTTCCTGTTATGCAGATACAATGTCATCCCAGATTTTCCGCTTACCATAGATATAAATCGACTTTCTTCAGGAGGCCCGTGAGTATATACAATTTATCTGTTCGACATTTTTTCGTCCTTAACAAATGAGTTCTGATTTGGTCACAATTCATGTTGGCATTTGTAGATTGATAAAGTACAATCCAAAAGAATATGCAAGGATAGGTGTGATGCCCCGTTATGGAGATTCCGATTCCATTCATTGGTTTGAAGTGGAATCATGTTGCGTTTTTCACATCTTAAATTGCTTCGAGGATGGTCATGAGGTGCCCCTTTTATTATAAGCATTTAAACAATAATCTCTGTACTTTCATGTTAATAAATCGAACCAAACTCATTAATACATTGGTGTACATGTTTGTATGAGACAGGTTGTAGTGAGGGCATGTAAATCGAAAGGGTCAATAATTCCAGGACCGGATTTTGGCTTGAAAAAATATGAGTGGTTTTCGAAAGGATTCAAAAAGAACGACAACGCGATAGAGGAAAATAATGGAAATGAGTTAGAAGGTGGGTTTCTTTTTTCGCGAACATGTGAATGGAGGCTCGACTTAAAGACTGGAGAGGTGAAGGAGAGGTTAATTACAGGAACTACATATTCCATGGATTTTCCTATGGTCAATGAAAATTTCATTGGCATGAGAAATAAGTATGGTTATACCCAAGTTGTTGATTCAAATGCAAGCTCTATAGCAGGTAAATAATACTTCCTTCATCTAGCTTAAAATAAAACTCAACTTTTACTTTTTGTCCTTCAATTAATAAATTTTGTGTATTGAGTTTACACTTGCCACTTTAATTTGAATCAAAATTGTCACTAAATGTTAATGAGTTAGTTGCCAAAATTGTCTTAGTAAGCAGGGGGTCTAATGCAGTTTGATCCGTGTAATGTGGCATTATGGTTGAAGTGGTACCCGATAGTGTGTATTTACCTGCTTTTGTCCATAAATTTTTTTCAACATTTTAGTTTTGCCCCAAAAGTAAGCTTCTTTCAGCAACTAATGTTAAGTTTTAAGAGAGAAGTCATGGATCAAAGCACACATGAATACACTCTATCAGAGACCATTTATGCAAGAGTAGCACTTACAGGGACCAAACTACATTATCTAGACCCCCACTTACTAAGACCATTTCGACGATTATCTCAAATAATATATAACTGATACTCGAAACTGGCTTTGTTATTGTGCTAGGCATGGCTAAATACGGAGGATTAGCGAAACTTCATTTTGAAGAGCAAAACGTAGAACCCTCTTCGGTAATTATTTTTATTTCAATTAATCTTAAATGAAAAAAAAATGAAAGATAGAAAGTTGAAGAGGCAAATTGAAAATTTGAGTTTAACTCGAGGGGTCAAATAAAATTAAGATTTTATTTTGAGAGGCCCATAAAGTGTGATCAAAGTTGTGTTCTAATCCTCGATAATTAATAAATGTTGGGATTCAATCCCTGAAAATGGTTGTGCGATGTAGTCTCCAAGTTTGGTCGCACACAAAGATTATGGAATTGACGCCACCATGAAATTGGAGCAATTTTTGTGAGACTAAAATCTTAAATTTTGAACTATCGGATATCAAATTATAACTTGATCGCACTTTATGAGACCAAATCGGAAATTAATTCCTCCGGTTATGAATACATAGGATGAGAAACAACATGATGATGTGATAAAGGTGGAATATCATATGCTTCCTCAAAACACATTCTGTTCGGGAGCAGCTTTTATTGCTAAGCCAGGAGGCCTTGACGAAGATGATGGTTGGATTATTACATTTGTTCATAATGAAGACAATGATATCTCTCAAGTAAGTTCACCTTACATCACCAACCCCTAACACAATACATAATGATTAACGATTAAACCGGTTTGTTTTGGGATCCGAATAGTTTAAACCTGTTCGATAACAAGCCTAACTACGAGTTGCTAATAAAAATCAATGCAGTCAAAGAGAAAACGATTGAAAATGAAATGCACTTCTGTTATACTAATGTTTAGTGTTATTTTGAACAGGTATATATAATTGATGCCAAGAAGTTTTCAAGTGATCCAATCGTGAAAATAAGACTCCCATGCCGAGTTCCTTATGGTTTCCATTCATCTTACATACCGAAGGCTAATTAAGGGCGCCGGCCGCCGAGTGATGATGTTGTTCAAGGCCTCAAGGGGCATCATCATCATCCCCTAAGGTATAATGTAATTACTGATGAAATTAAGTCATCTCAATTTTGGACATTTTGTGTTTTACAAGATCATCAGAACATAACACTTGCTTAATACTAAATTTTTGTGAATATTAAAGATGGAGCTAATGTTACCCCTCTTATGTGATGATGATGCTCAATTTTCCTTGTTTTTTATTTTATTTTCATAATTAGTTTCATTCGATTAATTATTACATGCACTTCAATATATATATCAAATTTAACGTGTATTTAAATGGAGAAAATTGCTGCTTTGGTCCCAGTAAATATGTGCAACTTGCACATGTTTACTGGGACCAAACCGACAATTTTCTCTATTTAAATGCACCGGACGAGTGGGGCTTCAGATTCTCGTTTTTTTGCACAAAATTATTAACTCCCACCATTTCCTATTTCTTCTTCAATTTACTTCTTCAAAAGTCACAAGATCATTGGATGATCTTGCTTTGGAGCTAGCATATTTTATGCATGAGGTCATAAATTTAAATTTCATTATAAGAGAACAAGATTGAGAATTAATGTACTATTAATTATTCAAAAAACAAAATAAAAATGTTTTTTCAGAAATAGCCACCACCGCCACTCTCTCCATCATCCATCGATGCCAACACCGATATCCTCTTTGTTGCAATATTCGACATCGTTCCTAAGGTGACGTCCAGTTTTACCACGCCTACAGGGTATATCGATTGTCCTGTGAGGCCTGTCAATGATGTTTGGATAGGTTTAAGTGAGGCTTGTGGAGAAGTAAGGAAAACTAATGATGCTAAAGTATTTTTGATATCATAAATTGGTGGGATAACTTACTTAACCATCAAATTCACAATATCGGTTGCACAACGATCACCAACTCCCCCTGACCCATGCATATTTCCAACCCTCCCTCCATCCCACAACCTCTTGACATTGGTTGATTACTTCATAAAATAAAGGTATTAAAACATTCATTATTTTTAATCTAACTTTCTTAAAAATAAATTATTGAAATGGTCCCTGATAGTATAACAGAATTACACTTTAGTCCCCATTAGTTACACGGTTGCACGTTAGTTCCCGAAAGTGGCAAAAAAGTTGCACTTTAATTTCCACGTCAAATTTCCTTTAACATTTCAAGTTTAGGTGTTAAAATTGGGGGTAAACCACTTTGCTATAATCTATTGAATTTCATAAAGTTTGCATTTTTTTAAGATGTGAGTTGTTATTTGATATATTTCTGAAAGGTATGTTATTCCTTTGATCATAGTTGCTTTAGCATCATCATATTCTACATTCTTTGCTTTCTTGCTTTATCTAGTTTTCTTACCTGTAGTATCTTATTTGCAGCCGTTAATTTTGTTGGCAGATTTAGTTTTTGATATATTATAAGAAAAATATAATCTTTTTGTTGAAAATGGTGTACTTATATATCTTCATTTCCTCCAATATTTTTTTTATTAATCAATCTATTAAAAGGTAAGCTTTTATTATGCAATGACTCAAAGCAACATTTTGATATTGTAAGTAATAGTTGTGGCATTCAGACTAAGTGATTTGCTTAATTTTATATATATCAAAAGATTAATAAATTAGTATGATTCACATTATTGACGTATATGTTACCATGCATGCCACTTGTTATTAAATAATGATGTAGATTAAATTAATTTATGATGAAAGTTGAGTCCTTTTAATGTCGAAGTTAAATCTATTACCTAAATTGGAATTAAAGTAATAATTGGATATTTAATGAAAAATATAATAATCATTTTCCATTTTTCTTCATTAACTCTTCCAGGTATTAGTTTCATAAGAATATTTGATAATTAACTCTTTAACAAGTAGGAGATACCAACCTCTCAATTAGTATTAATTAGAGAAATAAAAGCAAAGTTAAATAATTTTACGAACACAATTGAAAAGTATATATTGTCGAATGAGTTGATCGATCAAAAATCATAATATATACTTTCTCTAGATATCAAGTACTTCAACAAATATGTAATTCTCTTCTTTTTTTAAGAAATGTGTAATTTTCAGTTTTACAATCGACTGTTTAAAAGTTTTGTTATTATTTTGAAAACACTAATCGAAAGTTTTTTTTATTGTCAAATTGGTTGATCAATATAAAAGTAACTTTCTCTAAATGATCAACTACTTTAAGGATTTAAGGAATATGTATTTCTCTTTTTTCAAGCACTATATATTTTTTCAGTTTTGTAATAATTAATTTTTTAAGAGAGTTTATTATTATTTTAGTTTTGATATAATGGACAAAAGTTACTAATCATCACACATGTTTGCATCTTCAAAAGTTCATTATTCATCACTCATATTTCAAAAAATGGGAAAAATTATTGTGTTGACATTTTTCTGTTAAATGACAATTCTATTGGTATTTTCATCATTTTCCTTGGAAAATAAGTGTTTGTCTATTTCTCACTTTTAAT
The DNA here is from genome assembly GCA_003412495.2 of Echium plantagineum. Lineage (NCBI taxonomy): Eukaryota > Viridiplantae > Streptophyta > Magnoliopsida > Boraginales > Boraginaceae > Echium > Echium plantagineum. The sequence goes on from CM016565.1 coordinate 18,933,020, forward strand.
ACTACTATCTAATAACAACTTATTAACAAGTCATTTGATGAGCATCTTTAATTTATTGCTAGTACTTTTTTTTGCCTACGTTTTAGAATTCATTTGTTGCTCCCAGAATCCTAGCTCACCTAATTTGTTGACCTTGTTTATGAATCATCAGTATTTAATGCTTTTTAGTATTCACTGCAACATTATTATTTCATCATTTTTACAGTACTAGATTTTATCATTAATTATCCAATCAAGTTGCACCACTTCTAGAAAACAATTGTAAACACGTCTACAACCAACACTATATGGTCTCTCCCCATTTTTTTAATCGACGTTTTAGACTTAGTTTTTTAGTTGACGTTTTATAATTTTTATAATATTTAATAACTTTTCCCCCTTATTTTCCTATTTAATATATTCAATGAGAATACCGATACATATATAATTGTTGATTATTCATGAATTAGGAATATATGTGTAAAGGTGATATTGTTTTTTGATTGATGTGAAAAGAACTGCAATGACAACTAAAAACGTATGTATGCACTCTATTCATTTCAATTTTAACTTCATTGAGAGATGGATTTAACAAGATGTCAATCTAATTTTAAAGTTAAAATCCATTTGTTCAATTTTGTATGTAATCTTATTAGAATTAAATAGTACTCCATTTACATTTTTAGTTGATAATCTAACATAATAAATTACATATATTCTCAATGTATTTTTTATTGTATTTTTTTATTTAAATTATTAAACAATAAATATTATAATTTTCACTATTTTATCATTTTACATTTTTAATATACTTTTTGCTTTGTCCTCTCCTTAATCCGTCAATTAAAAAAACGGAAAAAGTATACCTTATCACTTTACAAATCAGAATGATAAAGAAAATATTTTAATAATATCAATTTACTATAAATACAAATCATTGCTAAATTCTAAATTAAATTGAAATAAATGTATTGTTTTCATCCAAATAAATGAGGTTTGGTGGGAGCACTATAGTAAATGAGAGGGTCATATAAAGCTATAGAGAAAGAGAAGGCTCTCCAGTTTGCCTTATATATTGCAAGCTAGTTTATCTCTTTTTTTGTCTACATTCTCAATTTAAGAAAGGGGGAAAGTCTCTTTGTTTGATAAATAAAGTGGTTGCATGTGAAGAAATTACAATTGTTACAATGAGGAATAATAAGCCAGAACAAAATATTGAAATAGGCAGTGAGAATCACAAGATTGAAGATGAAGAATTTGATGATGATGGGAAGCCCAAGAGAACTGGTTTGTTTTTATTTAAAATGTTGTTTGCTTCATACTATGATTTTACTAGAATTATTTTTATGTTTTCATATTTACTTTAATAGATGTTATATATATGATGAATTTTCATGTTTATATTATCATGGTAATTTGGTGTGAATCTTCCATTTCATTTAATTAAGAAATGTAGTTGTGTTCCTTTATATTTTTTGGGAACTAGTTGGAATGTGTTCCTATATGTTAATAGGATTTTGTTGAAATGTTAGATATATTTAATAGTACTTTTTATAAATATTCAAGAAGAAAGCAAAAGAAATACTATAATTGAATTGATGAAAGTAATTTTAGAAAATAGTCAAAAAAAAAATATTGAAATTGTTGAATTATAATTGATTGAAATATATGATTGGTTGTTTGATAATTTAAATAGAAAAATAATTAAAAACTACATTGAAAATAAGTGTAGGAACACAATTTATTAACGATAATTTTAAAAACAGAGGGAGTATGGTATCATATAAGTCACATCACATACTCTAAAACATTTAAAACGCCCAAATCGAAGGTTTTATTGCTTTTAAGAAAAAAAATTCTACCACTCTTTTACTGTATGTTAGTAGTAGTAATATAATATTTAATCTTTCTTTTATTTTTGGTGTTTTCTAGTGTTTTTCCTAACAAATGTAAGGTGCAACAATTTACTATGTCCATCAATTAATGATACTCACCTACTAACATCAAATTAGCTGGAAATTACTCTTACTTAGATATTTATTACTATATTTGGACATCCTTTACTTTATTCATTTTTTAATTTTATTTAATTTAGTCAATTAATTCTTCTAAAATAAAAATATAATGAAGAATCGGAAGGTGTTGTTGTTATAATGAAGCTTCAACTATTAAGCATGTCATGGATGTGCACTTGTCTACCCTTTATAAAGACGAGATTTCTTACTCAAATAAAACTCCACAAAATTTAAAAGAGATAGTAAACGACTAAACAAGACGAACTCACTACCACGATTTCTTCGTACCTTGTCATATTCTTATATGAAGAAGAAGAAGAAAAACTAATAAATTAACTTGAGATTTCGCATAATAATATATAGGGAAATACGACGATTTCGTCATACTTTGTCATGTTCTTATATTAAGAAAAAGAAAAACTAATAAATTTATACAGGGACTGTTTGGACAGCAAGTGCACACATAGTAACAGCAATCATAGGGTCAGGTGTACTTTCACTAGGATGGGGAGTTGCACAACTTGGATGGATTGCTGGAATTTTGACTCTCTCTGTTTTCTCTGCAATCACACTCTACACTTCTGGTCTCTTGGCTGATTGTTACCGAGCTCCCCTCACTTCCAAAAGAAATTACTCTTACATGGAAGCTGTCAAAAATAACTTGGGTAATTTTATTTTGAATAAAACGATATCTATCTACGACAAAAGTCGAACAACTTGAACATAACAAGGGATTTTCTATAAACGATATTTTATACTTCGAACATAGCGAAAAAAAATTATAATTGTTGTTAATGTAGGTGGAAAGATGTACAAGGCTTGTGGAGTGGTTCAATATGTCAACCTATGTGGCATGATCATTGGTTACACTATAACTGCTTCAATTAGCATGGCGTATGTATTCTTCGAATAATTGCTCCGTTCATTTCTATTTGTCATTCTCGCACAGTACATTAACATTTTATGTATATCGCATACCTGTTAATGATTGAAAATATCTAGTTATGTTTACGTTGTATTTGAATGATATATGCAGGGCTGTAGAGAAATCAAATTGCTTTCACAAGAGAGGTCGAGACTACCCGTGTAGCGCCTCTCACAATCCATATATGATTGGATTGGGAATTATTGAGATTTTTTTGTCTCAAATTCCCAATTTTCATCAAATATCATGGCTTTCTATAGTTGCTGCTGTCATGTCTTTTGGCTACTCATCTATAGGCTTTGGACTTGGCTTGGCAAAGGTCATCTCAGGTACATATAAATCCTTTTTTTTTCGGGTTTGGGTCGATGTAATTCGAGCTGAACTCGACCCTTAAAACTGTTGGCAGGGGATACAGCAAGCACATCATTAACTGGCATGGGAACAGGTTCAGACACATCTGATAAGACATGGAAAATGTTTAGAGCACTTGGAAACATTGCATTTGCCTACACATTTTCTCAAGTTCTAGTTGATATTCAGGTGCCATGAATGGGAACTGTAACCACATCCTAAAATTATTTTCATTAAGTTCTAAATTCTCTTTAGGAATGCCATTACTCAAGTTTTTTCTTCGATCACTCTAAATAAAAACCGTCAAGATAATGAATCACCATGTTTGAAAAACATTTCAACTAGGTACATTATTCTTCATTTTCCTAATAACAATTTCGTGATTGAAGTTGGACGGTATTTAACTAGAGTGATCGAAATGGAAAAACAAAAGGCATCAATTCCTTTTTCAATAATTTTCGTTTATGTTAGCGGTTGATACATTATTCTTTTTATTTTTTATTAGGATACACTTAAATCGTCACCCCCTGAGACGAAAGTGATGAGAAAGGCTAATGTGATAGGATTGTCAATATCGACATCATTTTATATGATGTGTGGCTGCTTTGGTTATGCTGCATTTGGGAAAGATACACCAGACAATTTGCTCACTGGCTTTGGTTTTTATGAGCCATTTTGGTTGGTAGATGTGGCTAATCTCTTCATTGTCATCCACCTTGTTGGAGCCTATCAGGTAAAAATAAAATTTATAACTCATTTTTGCGTTTATAAAATAAAAAATGGATTGTCGCTGTTTTTTAGTTAAAAAAAGGTCGATCATACAAAATGACAATCGAAGCCATTGCCTAGCGAGAGTTGTGTATAATCTAGTGCCGAAATAGATTTGACCCTAAAAACTAGTGTGCCCCTAATATCTATTGAGAAAACAATATTTCAATGTTCTCAACAGGTATTCATACAGCCAGTTTTTGGTGCGTTCGAACAATGGGCAAGAAGTAAATGGCCTGATTCAGATTTTGTGACGGGCGAGCATTATTTTCAATTGTGCTTCATGAAGGCTCCTTTCAGAATTAACTTCCTCAGGTTAATTTATTAACTATACTTGATACCTCATCCCTGTGATATTCATGAAGGTGTGTATTTATCGCTAGAGCAATTCGATGTTCTCTCTTTCAGGTTAACATGGCGACCTGCATTTGTGATACTGGCGACGTTTGTAGCAATGCTAATGCCCTTCTTCAACTCTGTGCTAGCCTTTCTTGGCGCGCTGGGCTACTGGCCGCTGACAGTGTATTTCCCCATAGAAATGTACATTGCCAAGAAGAAGATCCCGAGGTGGAGTAGCAGGTGGCTTGGTCTTGAGCTCATCAACTTAGTTTGCTTGATTGTTGCATTAGCTGCAGCTTGTGGATCAATTCAAGGACTAATCAAATCTCTCAGTACTTATGAACCATTCAAAGTCGAAGACTAAAATTACCATAATCAAGTAATCAGAAACATGTTTTTTTGTAGTAGTTCTTACCATTATGTAAGTCTAAACAACCATAAGCTTGCTAGTGAGATTGTGTTATGATGTTATTACAGTGAAAACTTTATGTTTACTACAAAGAAGTCTTTGTTTGTAAATTATGGTCAAGACTAATGGTCAATTGAGTCTGCTCGAACACAGCCTCTCTCTTTTTTCTGAAAACAGACTATTTTTACAGAAATATGACTGCAATTATCCGACCCCTAGTACTCCGTTTAGGCGAGAGCCATTTCAAGGGCATTGAAACATGTATATTTTCTCTGATCTTCTATACCTCCTCCTTCAATGCGAAGAACCAAATCTAGCAACAATGCACAAACTGCTGTATTTATTTCCTCATCTTATATATAGAGGGAGCTGGTACAATGTTTTACACTTCAATATCGACATAAATTACTAGGACTAAATATAAATACATTCTTCAAATTATCTAACTTACAAATATTAAAACTACAGCCTAACCTTTCCTTGCCAAAAATGTGCATTGTACAGCTTAATGTGCTCATGCTTTACTTGTTGCTGGATTCTCCATGCTTATCAAGTTGACGTGGCCAAGGCCATGTTAGGATCATGACACACAGAGCTCCAGCACAATCCAAATCGAGTCTCTCACCAGTAATCCCCACAAGAACAATTACCACTTTGAAAATGATGAAATCTGCTACCATCTCGTACAGTAATTCGTCTTCTTCTAACCGAAGACACCATTTTTATCCAATTGTGGCAGTCGTTACAAATCCTGTGGCTCTGCACAAGTTGTAATGCAGTTGAGTCGGGAGTGCTTACTAATCCGAAACAAATTGCCAACTTTTCGCTATGCAAATGCTGCAACTGCTCTTCGTGTTCCTCGACATCAGAGAACATAGACATCCCACCCGGAACATAACCATGGACCAAAAGTTCTTCAGTAAGCTCCCCCAACATTCCATAGATCTCCTTGGTTTGAACATGGCCTTTGTCTCCAGAATGGAAAACATGAGAGTTCTTCTTGATCTCTACCCAAGTACATGCAGGTAATATTCTCAGACCTTTTCTTTTCAATGTGTGGACTACAGCTGCTGCTTCCTCCAACTTATTGGAGCAATTATAGATATTTAGCAGAATAATATAATTACTAAGCTTTTCTGGGTCCATCGCATATAGCTTTTCAGCAGCAAATTTTCCAAGCAAAAAATTCTTGTGAACCCTACAAGCAGTTAGCAAAGCAGCCCACATATTCACTGTAGGCTTAAGCGGGGCATCTCTTATTAATGCAAAGGCTTCATCTAGTAGTCCCTCTCGACCCAATAGCTCAATCATACATGCATAGTGCATTGCTCGAGGCTTCACATTGTACTCTCTACCCATTGAATTAAAGAGATCCCACCCACGATCTGACAAACCTGAGTAACTACAAGCTCCTAAAACGGCCAAAAAGGTTACATGATTGGGCACCATTCCCGCAGAAACCATGTGATCGAACAGCTCAATTGCTTCAATTCCTCTTCCATGGTTACCATATCCAGCTATTAATGCATTCCAGGAAAGAACATTTTTCTGGGACATTTGATTAAAAACATTCCGGGCATCTTCAATTTTTCCCCACTTACAGTAGAAATCAACAAGGGCAGTATTAGCAACCATATCTAAACCAAATCCATGTCGAACTAATCCTGCGTGAGATTGTTTACCATCTTCCAGTGAAGCTAACCTCGTATAAATTCTTATAATAATTGAAAATGTGAAATGGTCCATTTTGACACCAGAATTTTGCATCGCATAATACAAATTCAAGGCTTCCTCGCTATACCCATGAAGAGCATATCCTGCAATAATAGAATTCCATCCTACGGTGGATTTTTCATGCATCTGATTGAACACAATCCTTGCGTCATCAATTCCTCCACATTTGCTGTACATATCAATCAAAGCACAAGAAACATAAACATTGTCACATAAACCCAACTTCAAAGCACATGAATGCAACTGCATCCCAGGAGAAATTAGTTCCAACCCGGAAGAGGCTCTAATCATAATAGCAAAAGTCCGTGAACCTACATCACCGAACTCCTCCCACATTTCCAGAAACAACCTAAACGCTCCTAAATGATCTCCCGATTCCACCAGCCCGCCAATTATCATGTTCCAGGATACTATATTCCTTTCAGGCAGGTCATCAAAAAGCATCAGAGCATCAGTCATCATCCCGCATTTCACATGCATCAACAACACCCTGTTTTTCATATACATATCCAATTCGTAACCAGAATCTAGTATTGAACTAAACACTCGTTTAACTCCTCTTACAGACTTCAAACCAATGCAAGCACTAATTAATGCATCGTAAGTGCTATTATCCAGCTCAAATCCAACTTCACATTCTAAAATCTCAAACAACTCAAGAGCCTCGCGATATTTTTTATGTAATACTAATTTCTCTATCTGGCCACATATTGATCCACAATCACTGACTTGTGTATATCCAGGGAAGTTCTTTTTCATTTCAGTCTTTGGAACTGGTCTAGCTAACAAGACCTGGTCTATGGAAGAACACTTCACACCACAAAAAGTATTGTATTTTTTCTTTTCTCTCTTAGACAAAAATGAGCTCCCATTAGACTTTGTTGAGATATACGTAAATCTACACCTACTGTAAAGATGATGATCTAAACGCAACGAAATATCCATATGGGTAGTGTACCAACTTGCATCAGACCTGCATCTCTTTAAATGTGAATTCTGGTCACTTCTACTACAGAGATGCCCTTCAACTAGGGTCTTGAGACACCAAGTACTTCTGAGATATAATTACCTCTTCAAGACCAAAAGTCCTAAAATATGAAAATTCGAAGGGTGAGTTATAAATGCCAAAGTGAGGAAAGACCATATACCACATCTAATACCCCCAACATGACAACGCTACGAGACACGCATTAACAGAGTTTTACAAGACTAAATATTTACGATAACAAAATTGTCTGCTAAGGAGAGACCAACGTAAAGCACACATCTAATTGTATTTACATAAAGGCTCAAGTACGTACATTCATATTCAGCTGCACATAAGTTCAACTAGGATCAATCATATTAACGCAAAAAAGTTCAAACTTAGGTAGTGTTTCCACTTGGTTAACTAAATAAATTGGATAACAGTATATCAGCTAGGGTCACATATGTCAGCTAATTCAAATAACATTGCTAATGGCATCTTAATGTTCAACAAGAACAGAGCTAAATATCATGAATGTTACCATAACCTCACACCAGATGGGGTGCTAGTTAAATTACCCCCCTGGCCTGACACCAGACTGACAAGAAACAACAAAATCAGCCTGAAGGAGCATAGCAGTGAGTAGCGGGATATAGCACAGGAGCAGATCATAAGAAGCTTTAGAGCCTAGTGGCATGTCATAGTGCAGAAAAGAGAAAAACAGAGTGCTACAAAACATAGTGCACCTCAGAGTGGAAGCATAAATAGCACTCTTTTATTTAGGCAAGAGTGCAAAACTACAATTTTGCTGACTATTATCGAAGAATTTTATCTGGACTAGTATACAGAAAGGGGCGCATTCCTAGAAAATGGTGTTGAAATCAGAAACCAACTGAAACTGATTCCAAAGCAGCTACTAGTCCAAAAAAATTTACCTTTAGCGTAATTTGGATATAAACAGTGAAGGATAGGAGTGGTGAGTGCCATAAATCAAGAAATTTAGCATAAAAATCATTGGCCTTAGTTCGAGGACAAATATCAATAGGTTGGCCTATATGCTTTACCTGACAGAGAGCACCGAATTTAACTCTTACTGAACCTAGACTCTACAGTTTCAACAACAAATCCACATAATTGAAATTTACACCATCATCACATTAGCAACTAACGAAACTCTCACATATCAATTATCCATCAACAAAAATTTTAACAACCAATTTATCAGCTCACATACACCATCAAGATCAACATGCCAAATGCCTTTGAAGAGCCCCCCCGCCTAAACAAGGTCAGATAGTACGCAGCATTACCCATGTGATAACAGGGGGCTATTGCTGAACTGACTGAAGAGTATCAACTCAGGTAACATTTTTCAAATATTCAACTTACTAAATTTCAATGCTCGAACAATTGACCATTACGCTTACAACATCCAACCGTTAACAACAATTATGCTCACTTATTGAAACTCACACATCATCTTATACTCGACACTAGCATTAATCAACCTTTTAAACTACTGACTAAAGAGACAGTTATAAAACAATCTATACAAATCAAGCATTAATAAAAATGTAGTTTCATTACAAATTAAATTCTCTCTTTAAAATTACTAGTCCAGAAAACAAAGTTCTTTAATTAATTTACACTACATCTTCTATATTCATAACTTCTACATTAGTAAGTACTATATTGACGTTAATTTCGAAATTCAGTATGATATTATAATAATTATTTTTAACAATATATATAATAATCACCAAAAATGGGAATTTTATGATGTTATAATAATGCTCAAAGGATATACTCCCTTTATTTGCAAAATATAGTCTAGTTTTGAATAATAATGATTGAATTTCTATGCTTAAATTCAAATATTGTTGTATATAACAAAATTAACTTATCTTTTCTGGTATAATATTATTAACCATTAATAATTTAACTAGAACTTGAAAAATCAAATTTAATTACGTTATTTAATGTTACAAAGTTTGTTAACTTGATAATTTAACTAGAAAAGCTTTTATGATACCTGAGATATTGAGCAGACTAAAATGGGTTTGGACTGTTTGTAGGTGGAGAGGGAGCTCATGCCAGGACTCGATAATTTAATTTAATTGACTATCTTTATTTTTTCATATTAATATTACTTGACTTTTTGTTTATTACTGTAGTAGGTTTTTCATTGATATAAACTATCTGGTTTTGATTTTTGAATGAGTATAATTGATTAAAGTGGATTTATCTCAATAAAATTACATGTAATGTAGGATAAATAAAACAATTTATGAACAAAAAAGAGTAAAAAGAGGTCATTTTTATGGGTTAGAGGGAGTTTGGCATTGATGATAGATTTTATTTTCACTTGTTTTTATCACTTTTTACATGAATATTTAAAAATAGATTCAAATTAATATTACAATATAAGGAGTATATTAAATATTTGGAAAAATGAAAACAAAATTTGACAATTTTTATAAACTGAAAAGAGACATATTGTTCATATCAATTAATTCTGAACCAAGAGACGACGGTAAACATCTCAAATAAATTACGGTTCATCATCAAAATTTCCATAAATCTAAATATTTAATACTCTATATTACTCCATTTAATGAATTTGCTAGATTTGTTAAACAAAAAAATCATTCTTTTAACCCACCCAATAAAAAATCTTCTCATTCTTAATGAAAACTAGAAGAAATCCGGAGTGGTCGATGAATCCCTTTTCTTGGGTCTCAGCCTCGCACTTAACAGAAATACGGATTCGATTACTATTTTGACTGATGTTTTCTCATCACATGTTCTTGCTAGAAGAATGGTTGTCATTACCACTTCAACAATCTGGGCAGATTTTTGGAAGGCAACCGCGGAAAAGGATTAAGCCTCACCTGGAGGCCAATTTTCACACCTTTCTCCACGAAGTTTTTAATTACATTAATCTTTGTTGTAGTTTTACCATGTCTTTTATTTATGATGATAATACTAGTATCTTTTGGAAGAATTGGGAGGGGAAAAGCATGTATCTTCCTCTCAAAACTGCTTTTTGTTAAGTATTGTTCTCATCTATAAAAAAAAAATCAAAAAATCATATTTTCATACAATATTTTAATCGAATTATATGTAATGATCTATAAATTCAGTTAAGTTCTCTATCTACACTTATGGTGTGTTTGGATCGGGGTGAATCAATGGGAGGAGAATTCTTTAAAATTATTCTAGGGGAAAGGAATTAGTGGGAATCAGGGACTCACAGGGAAAATATATTTTCCTTCCAATTATTAATCAATTGAATATCGACAAATTAAAAAAAAGTTGATTTCTCTGTAACATCGATCATGAGATAATTCCTCTCGTCTACTCATGTTAAAGAAGGTTGTCTATTCAGTTACTTTTTGTCATTTAAATTATCATAGTAATTCTTTTTAGGCAGTTACATAACACATATACGCAACAATTCATGTACATAGTTACATAACACATGTGCACGAACAAAAAGGTTATTGCACCTGATGACACAAACATCATTTGTTATAATAAGAACACGAAAATAGCTATTAGATTAAACTGAGGAACATAAGTCAAATTGAAAGGTTGACAGTATTGACGTAGTCTTCAACAAGATACAAAGAAAGAAAACAACACCTTCCAAAAAATTTATCCAAAATTATCATTACACAAATTAAATAATCCCAACAAAAATGATATTCAAATGGGTTATGAATTACAAAGGCTTTTCTCCAAGCAGTTGGAAAACTGATGCTGTTACGCTCAATTAGCCTAAGAAAAAAGAACAAAAACTACAAAAGGACAAAAAATATGATTACAAGCACCATATTCTTGAGACCATTTCTTAACATGTGTACCTGTAGAAATAAATTCTAACCACTTAAATTACAAACATCATAATTAAGGATGGTAGCTAATGGCCAAAACTAACTTAACTTTAAGGGTTTCACTTGTATATCTCCCATCACATTGGGAAAAGGGTTTCGCTACCAGTAATAATCTCTCCTCGGCACATCGCTACTATTGTTTCCGAATCGAGAAGCTGAGAACCCATGCTGATAATTTTTGGAGGATCCATATGGATTGGAATTACTATAACCATGACGATGGGATCTTTTTGATGGACTTGAAGAATGATTATTTCCAGCATAACTGTTATTCTTAGTTTTCCGGCTGCTTGGTGTGACAGGAGATCTCCAACCATTGGCTTTGTGTCCACTATCATGGAAATCTCTAGGATCATCGGCCGTCCACCCACCTCTGCGTTTCGATGTATATGCAGAACCATACCAACCCCCATGATGTTCCTGAAAATCTCCCGAATCCTCAGTGCCCCAACCACCCCTGTGTTTCAATTTAGAAGCTGATGTGAACCCCTCATCATAGTGAAATTTCTTCTTGCGTGCCTTGACAAGATCATTAGGAACTGATTGGGGTTCATAGTCGTTCTCTTTGTATCTATTTTTCTTGGGGGTTGACAGTTCACGGTTCCTTTTACCAACCTGGATCAACGAAGCAGTATATTGATGAGGACAAGCAACAAACAGGTAAATAACCACTCTAATTATCTAACAAAATAAATCACCAACTACACAGGTACCATACTTTAGTTGAACTGGTGCATTCACGTGCAAAATGGCCTTCCTCACCACATCTATAGCATGAACTAAGAGTCCCTGCACCAGAAGCCTCTGTGCGGAACCCAACGCAAGCCTGTATGAAGAAAGTATAAAGTTTTATAAAGCATAAATTTTTATAAGTAATAACAAAGCTAACAAAATGTCTGCTAAGGTTCTATTAGAAAAAATCATACCGACTTCATTTTAAGAGACGAACAAAACAATGGAAAAGCATGTAACAAGCTAAAAGCTAATTTAGAATATCACGTCAAAGCATGATAAGAAGCTAAAAGTTATTCCTCTGAACCCAAAAAGGAAAGTATAAGAAGCATGTTTTCATTTCAACCAATTTTTTGAATCTTCCAACTATCTTGTCCCAGAAACTCAAGCATTACCAACGCTACTGAAGATGGTATACAAGCATGAGTTATTCACGATAAAAGGATAATATGCAGTATATACTTCCTCCATCCCATTTTAAGGAGCATTTTGATCCACACATAGTTTTATGCAAATTTAAAATGATTTCACAACTTAAAATTCCTGTCCATTGCATAACTCACAAATTGGTCAAAATAAGAAACCTTTTGGGATTTCTATGATTAGAAAAGCTCCCTTAGAAAACGGGAAGGAGGGAGTAATAAAAACACATATAAGATTGTGATGTTCCCCTTTTCTCAAATGTTCTTATTTCCATTTTGCAGGTTGATAGTTTCTTGAAGATGTCTCGTACAATTTCTTTTCTCTAGATCAAAGTTGTGAATAGCTTTTAGCGGTCCGTAGCGGCGAAACTTCAAAAAACCGCTATTGCGCCGCTATTTGCCGCTATTTTCCGCGACGCGATGTAGGGCTAAGCGACCGCGACGCGCCGCTATACCACTATTGCGCCACTATTTTCCGCTATTCACAACTTTACTCTAGATGTAACCAAATGATTGCTACAAGGTAACAGAAGTCTTGTATCAACCAAGAATCACCTGTGCTATAATAGGTATTCACAAAACTAATCCCAATATTTGGATACAATGAGGGACATGGACAAGCCAAACAGAAGATAAGGCTTTATGAACACTCATGGCTTCTCAGAGGCTCATTACAAATGATCTTGTCCTTATCAATAATCTGTAAGTTTGGCAGATTAACTGATATGTCTAGGAAGAGGAATGAATGTAAACAAGTCGTCAAAAATAATTGTCAAAATAAAATTTATTTCGAAGATTTCCAAAGTAACAAATACCATAAAATGATCAAGTAACTTTAAGGCTCGACAGAAAAAATTAAGAGGCTGGACATACCAGGCCAGTGTGACCAAGTTGGCCACACCTGTAACACGAGAGTGCTGCAGGACCCCTATCAGTATATTCTAGACAACAAAGATGACCAAATTTCCGGCAAACATAGCACTGAATTTCCTGCAGAGATGAAGATGTATAAATAAGAAAACACAACATACACCCGTCATATTGGATATATTTCTAGCAGCAAGTCATCTATATTGGAAGTGGAGAAAGAAAGAAACAAAATGCCTTCAGATCATCAGCACAATAGCTGCTTCTGCATGAAAACATATCATGGCCAGCATCTCCACATTTCAAACACATTTTTTCAGTGTGAGGTTCTCCACTGTTTTTTCCAGGGCAATCTTTAGCAATGTGACCACCCTTCTTGCAAATGTAACAATCTTTCCGCTGCCACATTTTAAATGAAACATGAGAGCACTGGTCAACAATTTGAGTTATAACATTTACCAACAATTTTTTGGGTTTAGTAGTGACATGAGGCCATGATCTTAGATAGACAAAAGTATCCATTTACATCTCCACTGATGAAAGACTGTACTACAAACCTTAGCACAATTCTTGACATTGTGGTCCAAACTTCCACATACAAAGCAAGGTTTCACTCGCTTCGCTGCAGTACAATTGAAAGCTACATGACCTTCTTCACCACAATTATAGCATGTTCCCCAACTACTATCTGGAGGATCGAAGTACCTTGGGCCCCTCTGAGATCACAATTATGTAATATGAATGAGTATCTAAACTAAAATCAATAAGAGCTACAAATTCTTGTATGTTCTAACAAATCATAATAAATTTATATTACTTCCACTCACAAGAAGCGTTCGTAACACCGAGTTATCAGATGACTCAACAGGATCTGTGGAGACGGGTTTGACGTCAGTCTCAACTACCTTCTCAGATTCTTCCTTCTGTTCATCCTTCATATCACCCACCAAATTTTGCAAAATCAATGTAACAGAAGATCAGACTATGCACACTCATATTTTGTACATAGTGGAAGGAACATGAAACTTCTAATTCCCCCTGGGGCCCTCACAACGAGCTAAAAGAGACATACTTCGTAGTCTCTCTGAGAACATTTAGCCACAGCAACATTTGCATTCTAATTTATAATGAAATTTCAGGAACAATATGTAACAGAGTATACTGTCTCGTATGTGAATGTAATACTCTCAAGTTGCTGATCATGTATACATCTTAAACCATCTCCAAATAAAGCAACAAAGGTTTGAAAAGTGCATTTGAAACTACTACCTCCAATTCAATTTAGTTTTCAGGTGTCATACTTTGACCTTTAATTACTTTCTAGTAATATTATAATAAACTAAAAGAAATATTATTGTGAAGGTATATTAAAGACAAATCCAATGATATCAAAGTCAATGAGAAATGTATTTACAGAGGATGAAGTATTTAATAAAAAGTTACCCGACTACATCGTGGCTATGTTCTCCAAAGTCACTGAGATACAATAAGTAAATAGAAGTCCAACTGTAATCATTAACTGTTCTAAATCACGTTAGCCAACAATGAGCAGATTACACGTACCAGAAACAATTCACCGCAGAAGCTTTTGAAATTTGTATCTAAATCACATAAGACCTGAAAGTTCACATCAGCATTGTTCATTAATTTAGCTCAGCCCACACTCTACTCAAGTATACATAAACTAGACAAACTATATATACATATATGAATCACTTCGGACTTACTGAATTGCTGGACTCCTCTTTCTCCTTGCTCTTTTTCTTTGTAATCTTCTTCTTTTTCTTCTTTTTCAGCTCACCATCATTACACTCTCTTAATGTCGTTATCATCACTTTGCCATCATCCACAGCAGTGCCATCATGATTATCATGTTCTTGTCGCAACATTGCCTTCTCAATAATCTTTAAGCTAAGATCCTCATTTGCCTCAACATCTTCATCATCATCGTCTCCTTCATCAACAAACCGCCCTGTCATCTTGGGCTCTTGATCTAGCGAAGAAGAAGATGTTTCGCTATCATGTTTCAGTCGCTTCACATTTTTCGACCTCTTTCCCATTATTGATCCTGACATAACAAAACTAAGTTAATATCTATAGCAATCGACCAAACAAAGCTCAACACTTTGAGAAACCAGCTTCTCCTTTTTCTTAAATGATCCCAACAATTTATTACATCCTATTATAATACCACTTAATTATAAAATAACTATATCAAAAAGCCTTTACTCCCTCCAGCTAAGGAAAAATTGTCCAATCTGATTTCAAACCTCAAAATTGACAAACGTTTTTGGCTTAATTAACACATAACTTCGATTTGAATCAAACTACTTAAACACTAGCATTAAAATTGCGTTTAACCAATTCTTATACGCATACATAACAATAATTGATTTCAAAAAACACCACAATTAACAAAACGCACAATCTTTTAGGGATTTGAGCATAAAATATTAAATCTTATCAACAACTTCTTTTAGCTTAATACTACAAAACTGCCAAAAAAATCTATAATTTATTTTATCCAAGTGAGTTGAATATTTTTGCAGCTTTAGAACATATAATGTATAAACGGACATTGAAAATATGTTTAATCCTGCAAAAAAAAAACTACAAATTTCTAGCAAAATTAACTTTAATACACACATCTAGGAATTTGGAAACATTAAATTTAGTTTTTCTTATTTAATCGAAAAATTAAACAATTAAACCTGTATTTTGGTGGCTGCAGGCTGCTGGGATTCTTTCAAGCAACAGAACGGAGGCTCCT
The DNA here is from genome assembly GCA_003412495.2 of Echium plantagineum. Lineage (NCBI taxonomy): Eukaryota > Viridiplantae > Streptophyta > Magnoliopsida > Boraginales > Boraginaceae > Echium > Echium plantagineum. The sequence continues at coordinate 18,949,194 of CM016565.1, forward strand.
TTCCTTACGAGAAGAAGTATATACTGGGCTATTGGATGGGCTTCTATATTGGGCTATGATGGATTGATACGACGCACCTGTTTACCAAAAGAAAAGTGAGATGAGTTATTATTTTTCTTGTCTAATTAGCATTTTTTGGAGATTAAACGGTTGTCTACCTATTCTCTAAGCATATTGAATTGGAAAGTTTCGATTATAGATAAAATATTTAAAGTTGACATCTTATTATTATTTTTACGTTATTAAAATGATGTTATTTGTTCACGAAAAATATATGATATACCTTTCAAAATCAAGAACTTATATTTACATAAAATTTGACCTCAATCGTGAACATTCAATCCTAACAACTCCTTGTTTTCCAAAATCTAAACTCTAGCTGCTTTGTTACTCTAATTCGTTGATTCACCATGAATCACGACTCTATTTTTATCTTTTCGTTAGTTGCAAACCCTGGCTATTCGCATCTTTGACATGTTATGTTATATTTCGAATTATTTTATTATTTTGGTAGCAATTATGATGCATATGCTGGTTCCGCTCATATGCATTAATAGATAGACTAGAAAAGTTCACAAAAAATAAAATATAAATCAAAATTGAAAACACAAATTATGAAATAACAGATGCAAAAACATAATTTATATAAATAATTAATGATAATTAGTTAAAGAAGGGAAACCATAATTTGAATGTAATATGAGGTATGTGAATTAAGAAAGAAAGAGGGTAAGCTTTATCAAATGTGTCGATCATTTACGGATAGATGGAGTATAAGTTATTACCAAATCATGAATTTTTATCATATCAATGCATAAGATTTTTGCTATACCTAGTAGTCACATTGTTAGTTAGAAACGTGACTCATAACCCGATCAGATCCTTAGATGTATACAATTCATAATTCATAATGCAACTCGATTCTAATACTAAAATGTTGTTTGGTATGGGATCTATCAATGAATACGCACAAATATAACGATTCAAAACTTCGACTCTACTCGACGAGAGAAAAATAGTAGTCGCTCGTATATGTTTAATGTTTTTGAAGCCGTTTGAAGTTCAAATGTATCACTTGAATACTCCTAACGGGACCAAGAAAACGCAGACCTTTTTCTTGATCTCACCCTACACATTCACACAAATTTCTTGAATAACCTCACCCCACCCCACCCCACCTACACACACACACAAAATCTCCCGCCAATCAGCTTCTGTTGATCTCCCCCTCCACACTATTGTTTTCAGAAACTCCAAAACTCAAAAAAAGAAATAAAGATTATATAGTTTCTTGATTAAAAATATACTTCATCATTCAAGAACAAATTTGGACTTGCTTCATTATCACCCGTAAACCTTGAGCTATCTCAAAATTCATGACCAGTTGATCATAATGGCTCCCGCACCAATTGATGTATGTTCATTTTTGTTAATGTTCTTTATATTATGTATAGCATTTTACGTCGTGTATATAAGTTAAGTTTTCTTTATTTTTGTTAATGTTCTTTATATTGTGTTAAGTTTTGATCATTTGCATGATCACACTGAATTTCTTGGTTAAAATGTGTAAATTCATGTGGTATGAAGTTATTTTGTTTCGATGTAATTCAGGGAATGCAGCCTCAACAGGATGAGGAAACGCTCGAACCCGAATCTGATTTAGTTGAGGGGACTGGGCAAATGGAGGGTAATTCAATTTGGTTTGATTATTTTCGAATTGCTAATGATGATCTCTCCGTGGTTACTTGTATTTTCGATGTTTATTACACTTGAACAGTTGAATTGATCTTGACGTTGTTTTGAAGTGCAACTACTGTGTTTGATTGAGTGAAAAGAGGGTTGTTTATTGATGCAAGTTTCATCAGCTTGACCTTTGATCGACTCGTTATTAGTTCGATCAAATGTCATTTAGATATACCATTCTTCTGTTGAGTTTCTTATAAGGTTTGGGGAAAAAGAATAGTCAAGGGTCTGTATTAGTGGTCAGAGATAGATAACTGTAATTGTTTTTTGGAAACGTAAGGGAGGTGATGGTAGGAGCTTACTTTATCGGATATTTTCTTTTGCTTCATGTTTGTGAGTCTATCTGTTGAAGGAAAATTAATAGATTTAGAAACCTTAAAGACTATATGAGTGACGTCTTGTCTTATTATACACCCTGAACAGATAAGTGTACCGTTGACTTCAAGATGAGGGGTGCATGATAATTTATGAGCTTTGATTTACTCCAAGAGTAATACGTAGATTGACGTGATTTCATTTGTATTGTTGAATATTAAAATAAAAATGTCTGATGGCAATCTTCTGTTGATCATATAAGATTTATTGTATTGTGATTATATTTTTTAATATAGCGAAATTAGGAGGTCATCTTGCTGGGCTTGTGGTTAATTTTTCTTTAACGTCACTGGACTAAAATCAATCAGATTCTGAGTTGAGTTTGTGAAGATAAACTGCTAACATTTTCCTTCTCTCAAAATTAGTTGCATTGCAAGCTGATTCTGGAAATTCCATGAGAAACCAGTCATCCAACTCACAAACCATAAGGTTTTCATGGAAAATAGAGAGTTTTTCCAAGCTGAACACCACGAAGCTCTATTCTGAAGGGTTTATTGTCGGTGGTTATAAGTGGTAAATATATTCCCCACGCACATTCATGATATGCATTTACTATTTACTAATTTTATCTGTCCCAAATTGTTAGATGATTCCAATTAAACTTGAAGTGCCAAAATGAACTATTATTGTTTGCAGGAGAATTCTTATCTTTCCAAAAGGAAACAATGTCGATTATTTATCTGTGTATCTGGAAGCTGCTGATACACAAACAGCATTGTATGGGTGGACTAGATTTGCCCAATTTAGTTTAGCGCTTGTTAATCAAGTGCATAACAAGTACACACTTATAAAAGGTATGTTAATAATTACAAAACAATATGCTACATCATTGATAACAATCATAATTCATCAATTAGTAATTACTGGTGTCTGCAGAATTGCTCATATATTGCATGAAGTAGCTGTAAATTCATCTCCATTCAGATGGATATTCTCAGTTGGTGATTTTTAAAAATTTATTTTGCTGTGGCCAAACTTCCTGATGTAGCTGTCTGTTTGAGCTGGGTAGAATAGTCCATTGATCAATTCACATCTCTGAATATGTAAATTCATTCAGAGAGTAAGTGTTATTTGTTCACCTATTGGTAGTTCTGTTGCATTCAAACAATCTAATATTCAGAGATGTGATAAACGACTTGATTTTGGGATAAGATGGACTGCGTTTGATAGCTAAATTCATGCAAGATTAACTGTTGTCGGCGTTATAAAAAAATTAATGAGACAAGCATCATTGTGTGATTTTGTTAAGTCAGTAGTGTTGGAATCCCCATGTTTTCCTACGGTGTCCTGTTTACTTAATGCTTGAACTTTGAAGTTCAAAATTCGCTTACTGTACTCTTTATCTTCTTTCCTCGTCATCCTTTAGCAATGTTTCATTTTGTCCATAACTTAATTGTGTGCATACCTGAAACCACTTGGTTCACCAAACATGGCACATGACTCGGATATTTTATGAATCAACCCAAAAAAAAACTGGAAAATAGTAAGGACAAGAACAATCCATGGTCAAGACCTAAAAGTTTAAGAAGGTGGCAAGTATTTGATCTTGTATTAAAGTGCAGCTTTGGAGCTCTCTTTTATCTTGCTGTTGTGTTGCTGATTATTTTCGTATTTGTTCATATAAAGTTGAATAAGTCTGCTGCTATTCGGGTATTGATTACTTGAAGTATAAAGTATAAAGAAACTCCACAATTATAAAATGAGGAGCCTTTTACAACTCCACTTTCTTCCATGCCCCACCGTGATACTATTATGTTAGAGCTTATAAGTGGAACACTTCTAGAACTTGCCTTTTTGGTATCTTAATTGAAAAGGTCTTGCATATGCACTGGTCAATTTCATGGAACTTATAAAGTATCCAGAAACTGTTGCACATTATGGAGGGGTGATAACAAGTCATGCAATGTGTCATTGGCCCTGTTATACTGGCCATCTTGAGTATTGGTTTCACATTATGGAATCAGAACTTCTAATGATTGCCTGTCCAGATACTGGATACTAACTTTAGACTACCTTGTTTTGTCTTCTCCTATTTACAATCTTCTATCTATAGGTTGCCCATAACTTTCACCAAAAGCACAAAACTCTGTCTCATTTGTTACACTCGTTTTGCAGAGGCAAAACACAAATTTAATGTTCATCAGTCAAATTGGGGTTTTACATCCTTTATGCCACTTAGCGAACTATATGATCCCACTCGCGGTTATCTGATCAATGATACATGTATTATTGAAGCGGAAGTTACTGTCCCTAAACATATGGGCTACATATATGATTCCAAAAAGGAAACGGGTTTTGTTGGTCTTTTAAACCAAGGAGCTACTTGTTATATGAATTCTCTTCTTCAAACATTGTATCATATACCCTACTTTAGAAAGGTTAGTGTCTTTCTATCCAGTCAATTGAGTTTTGGCGTAGATGGAATTTCTTAAATTCACCAAGTAACATGATTACCCCTTTAGGCTGTGTACCACATGCCCACCACTGAAAATGATACACCGTCTGCTAGCATCCCTCTGGCTCTTCAAAGCTTATTTTACAAGCTTCAGTACAGTGATGTGCATGTTGCAACAAAGGAGCTGACAAAATCTTTTGGTTGGGATACTTATGATTCTCTCTTGCAGCATGATGTGCAAGAACTGAACAGAGTTCTTTGCGTGAAGCTGGAAGAAAAAATGAAGGTGCTACTATAAATTCTAACCAAAAGAGCTGACAAGTTTATGTTGATCTGCGTCATCTCATACTTATGTTTGTTGTGATTGCTGGCATTAGGAAACTGTCGTGGAAGGCACCATCCAGAAATTGTTTGAAGGGCACCAAATGAATTATATTGAATGTATTAGTGTGGACTACAAGTCTACAAGGAAGGAATCATTTTATGGTTTGCTTTCTACATTAAAAAGTTTCAGAACAGTTCTGTGTAAGCATAATTCAAGCACCAAGATAGAGAATTTACAGATTTGTTTCTTCATGATTACACACTAGCATTAATCAGGGAACTCCCTAGCTTGGTGCTTGAATTATGCTTATCTCTTCCCTTCTCTCTAATGGCTGGCTACCTCCTTATAATCAATAATTCTTCCAGATCTTCAGCTTGACGTGAAAGGTTGCCGTGATGTTTATGCTTCCTTTGATAAATATGTTGAAGTTGAGCGTCTTGAGGGAGAAAACAAATATCATGTAGAACGTAATGGATTGCAGGTTAGTTTTCCCCTTGGTTATGCAGGAAACAATTTCACAAAACAATTGAAATTGGCAACATCATGTTATTATTGAGGAACTTTTTAATGGATAACCTTTTGCTGAAGACAATTACTCCAGTACATTGGTAAAGACCAGGGCAAGGCTGTGTTGGACCAACTCCCATTATGGTCCTACCCTTCTTTGAGCTGAAACACAGGGATGACGTGTTCTGATATTATTATTTCATGAACATGATATTCTTGCGGCATTTAATTATATCTTGGTTTACATTGTTAGTCTATATCCTCTTCCCGTGGTATGAATTGTGTAATTATCTGATTAGAGCCTTTAAGTTAATGCATCAGAGTGTATATTTGTTTATTTCAGGAGGCCAAGAAGGGGGTATTATTCATTGAGTTCCCTCCTGTCCTTCAACTTCACTTGAAACGGTTCGAATATGATTTTTTGCTGGACAGGATGGTGAAGGTCAGTTCCTACTATTCCAGGTCTTCTTGCTGGCACCAATCTTGTTTGAGATCTTCACTGAATGTTCATCGTCCCAGCAGATAATTTCTGGGAATTAGTTAGTGGGCACGATTTATCTTGCTTATACATGTGCACAAACAAATTTATATTAGTTTCGGACTGTTGTAAGTACTGTGAGAGGAAAATTTCTGTTGGATATCATCACCACGGTGATGTTTCCTTTGTGTCCATTATCTGTTATTTTTCTATTATTGAACAGTCAATATTTCCTAGATTTCATTACCTATTTATTTCACTTTGACTATTGTTTCCCTAAATGGTCTCCTTCAGCCATAGTAGCAAATACAGAGAGGAAACTAGTAAGAGGGTTAGTTGGGGTTATAGTGCATAGCACAGTGCATGCTATAGTTCTAACCTGATCATAAACAATGCAACACAAATTATAACAAGAAGAACTTTTTTAAAATTTTAATTCAGTTTCTCACTTCATCATCATCTTATCCATCTGTGTTAGTACTGATTATACATGAATATATGGAAGACATTGATTTGTAATAGAAATGGTCTATTGTACTATAGAGGAAATATGATCAGATATTTGATGATTTTCCAAGTCTCTTAGCATTCAATTTGGTTTTGGTGGGACTTTGCAAGGCCTTGAAATGTTGACACAGTGTCCCCCTTTCCTATGGTTGCCAAAACGGAAACACTTTGGAAATAGTCTCTTAAGTGTTAAATGGTGTAGAAAGTAGAAAAACCGTGTTATCTGCACTATGTACTGTTATGCACCTTTTCTTACTCTCTGCGCTATTAAGAAATAGTGCTCTCTATGCCTTGTTCATCCCCACTTAGATAGCAGGAGCAGGGAAGTGGCTAGTTTAGCTGCCTTTTATTGCCGTCTATTTGTTGCATGTTACTAAACATGCATCAAACACTAAAAGTTGTTGTACTGATGCCTTCATTTGCTAATTGTTTCTCTATGTTCTGATTAGAAAGTTAATCTTGCCTGAGCTTTTTAAACTTCTGGCTTTGTTAGCAGTATGGTATTTGGATGTTTTACTTCACTATTTTGTTCAAATAGTTGTAGTAAATGATTGCGTACAGTTCGTAGATGGGATATTTATTATTTGCATCTTAATACATCAGTTTCATTGATGCCCCTCAGATAAATGACCGGTATGAGTTTCCCCTCCAACTTGATTTGGACAGAGAGAACAGAAAATACTTGTCACCAGAAGCTGACAAAACTGTTCGGAACCTCTACACACTGTATAGGTACTAAACTGACTCTTTTGATCTGAAACTTAAGTTCTCTCTTTGAAAAAAGTTTCAGACACACGATGATAAGTTATGTTTCTAAATAATGAATCTTAGCGATGAGGTTTCTGTGCACTTAAGTTAGTCTATCTGAGTGCCATTCAACATGGTGCTGTGTTGCTAATGCTAAACACAATGTACTAGTATGACCAAACTATCACTTTTTAGTGTATATTGCCTTGATTTCTGATTTAGAAAGAAGATCAATAGTTTGTTCCTGATGGTGGATGACTTGAAGGAACTCTTGGTTATAGGTGAATGATCAAACAATTAAGTCTCCAAGTTGTCTATTATATTCTATTGTATTTAGTCTAACAATGTAATTGAATTGTGGGTTGCTGGATTTGTACAAACGATGTTTCATGTTTATTAAATTGATCACCTTAATACCCCTCTTGATTCATATATTTTGTCTTTCGTGATATATCAATCATTATTGACTAACCTTGACATAATTCTGATTCGGTGCTCATTATTGAAACTAAAACTCTTCCATTATATATTTTTGGCATTCTTTCACGAAAACAGCTAGATAGTTAACTGTGTATCTTACATTGATGGAACTCACATGATGTCCGTAAGATGAAACGTTATGCTTCCATATATCCTATATGTGTACTAGATTCTTAAAACAGAGTAGCTCCTCATATTTCTGCTCAATGCTCTATCTATTTAAGGCTTTGTAAACCACATGTTCATTTTAGATCTCAAGTCAAGGATAGCTCCAAGTAGTAGGTTTTAAGCAATAACGGTGATTACAGATTGAAAGTCGCTCACGGTTTTTAATGTTGACACACAGATTGACAATGTTTTGAAAGCTTGCAAATTCTATGGAGTTGTTCATGATAGTGAATGGCCCATGAAGGAAGTATCATTACAACTTGACATGGAGTAGTATCTATTATTTTCTAACTGTAAAATTGTATACACCATTTCTTCTAACATCGTTTAAACTGATTGCAGTGTGTTGGTACATAGTGGGGGTGTTCATGGTGGACATTACTATGCATATATAAGGCCTTCATTATCCAATAACTGGTACACAAATTAGAACAATGATTAGTTTTCCAACGACAGTATTACACTATTACTTCAGTATTTGATGTCTATTGGACTTCATTTGCATCCACTCCTTTTGTTGTAGATTCATACTAGCTATCAGTGCACAACGATGTAAAGTAATATTTTGGTTATACCAAGTGTCTAATGCATACCTTAAGAGTACAAACAACCTGTGAAGCTTCTGCATAAAATAACATGTTCCCGAGATAATGCAACTTTACGGTTCGGTTTTATTTCTTCGTACTGTAAGAATATAATGGCTTTCAGGTACAAGTTTGATGATGAACGAGTAACCAAAGCACATACGAAATGGACTTTAGAAGAGCAGTATGGCGGTGAAGAAGAAGTAACCTTTTTCCCATTTTTGTTTAATTTATATTTTTGCTCTTCTGGTGTATTCATTCTTTCAAATGTGATTTCGACTCTATGTTTTTCTCGCAGCTGCCTCAGACAAACCCAGGATTTAATAACACTCAAATTAACTTCATAAAGTATTCAAATGCTTACATGTTGGTGTATATTCGTGAGAGTGACAAGGATACAATAATGTGTAATGTTGACAAGAAGGATGTTGCTCTGCATCTGAGGGTAATGTGTTAAATACTTAGTCAGTTCTTGGAAATGCAGCCTCTCTTCTGACAAAAAAGTTTACCATGTTTACAACACTTCTCTTTGGTACAAGTCGTTTTGTTTTCTGTGTTTTCTATTAAGTGAGAAAGAAGATGCACTGGGGGACATTGAACAAGTTGCATGCTGCAGGAGAGGTTTAGGAGAGAACAAGTTGAGGAAGACCAGAAAAAGAAACATAAGGCAAAAGCACATCTATATACCATCATCAAGGTCATTTTCAATTTATCCTTGCATCCCATGCTACATAAGATATTTCTTTCTTCTCAATATTTATCCTTCTTTGATCACCATCATGCTTGTTATAGGTTGCTACGGATGTAGACCTTTTAGAGCAGATTGGAAGAACTATTTACTTTGATCTGGTGGATCATGACAAAGTTAGAAGTTTCCATGTTCAAAAGCAAACACCTTTTGTCCTTTTCAAGGTGAATATACCTTGAACCATATCTGTTTCTGACCTGAACCTTGTCACAGTTGCATGATATATGATCTGGGTTCATGTAAAACTATAATGTAATCGAAAAAGAGTCCTACCGAACTATACCAGAAGTCAAAATGAAACGGCCATGGTCCACGCCGTTGTAATGTACTGAAAAACTAAGTTGAGATACTGCACATAGAAGTCGAAACTTGAATATAATAGATATGAATACTCAAATGTTCAAGATATCATGTACAGTTGAAGAGAATAATGAATATGTGAATTAATAATGAGATAAAAATATTATTAGCGATACTTCATATAGCTTTTGTGTCATAGTTAAGGACCGTAATTCTAGTATCGTAATATATGAAAGTTCTGGATGTTGGGAAAACCTTTTCTTGGGAAATAAATATTAAAATTCACATCTCCATGGTTCATGCTTCAGTTGGCTGGGACACCTTGTGCAGGAGGAAGTTGCTAAAGCCTTTGGTGTGCCAGTTCAATTCCAGCGTCTCTGGCTATGCGCAAAGCGCCCGTACCATACATTTCGTCCCATTCTGCCTTTGACTCATCACCAGGAAACCCTAAGAGTAAAGAACTTTATTGTCCTTAAATTTGATTATTTATGATGTTAATGAATCAATGATACTCCATCCTTCCAGTTCCGTAAAAATGGGATTTTTTTTCTTTTTTACCTATTAATTCTTATGTCTTTACAAGCCGACCTCATTTTTTACTGGAATAAAAATCCCTATACAACTTATAGGTTGGAAAACCTCTGTATTTGTTAGATTTGAGCACCTAAGGCTATTTTTTACTATTGCTAACCCTTAGAATTAATTTAATATGATTATTCAGTCCTGGTGCTTAAGTTACGCTTATTGCCAGGCAGTTGCTTTCCTTTAAAATCATTGTGATTTAATCAATTTGTAGGTTGGGGAATTTAGAGAGTTTTGGAACAAGTTGTACAACACAGAGCTGAACATGTTCTTGGAAATAGAGCTTAGCCTGGTAATTTACCTTCACTACATTTGGATTGGTGCTATATTGATCTTCTTCTCTCTTCAGAAATATGAACAACTAAATATGATTATTCAGGATTTATTGCCAGCTACTCCACCACCGAAGACAAAAGATGATATTTTACTATTTATCAAGCTCTATGACCCTTGTAGAGAAGAGTTAAGGTGATCATAAAAAATCTCACTGAACTATTGCTCTATATGCTAAATGGTTAATCTTATCAGGGTTGTCTGGCCACAGTTACATTGGAAGGATTTTCGTTAAGGCACTAGGAAAGCCAATCGAGATCTTGAGTAAACTAAATGAGATGGCTGGTTATGCGCCTGCTGAAGAGATTGACCTTTATGAGGTTTGTTGTGGTGAATTGTAAGCTGGTATTTGTCTGAACTGTATTTGTTTGTCAGTGATGGTAAAAAGACTTACACTGACTAGAAAGGATATATGTTATGTAAATCATACAGCTCTCCTATTGTTGGAGATGATTATTTATCGATTTTCATTTTGATTTTTTTGCCGCATCACTGCAAAGTTAGGAATATATACTGTATTTTGTAGTTACAAATGCCACTTAACATGTGGGATCCAAATATTTTGAACATGAGGTAGTTTCGGTTGTGTTACATGACTGTTGAAGCATGTTGTATAGGATACATTGTTTAGTTTTGTTATGGGAATTAATGTCATTGAGAACATTAGTGTAGTCCAAAATTCATTCGATGTATATAGGAAGATTAAAATGCGGGGAGCTTGGAAGAAACTTTGTGTATGTACTCATCAATTTGTTATGTGTAATTACGTTATCCTTTTGTTTTGCTTTTATTAACTGAAATCAGGGGACAAATGTGAATTTTGTTTCTGTTATCTTTAGGAAATAAAACTTGAACCAGAAGACACGTGTGTGCCTATTGACAAGAAGATTGCTTTCAGGGACAGTGAGGTAGGCTCGTGCCATTTATGGGCAAAATTTTTATTTTCATGATAATTTTCTGAACCTATGTTTGCATTCTCATGCAGCTTGGGGATGGGGACATAGTCTGCATTCAAAAATCTCTTTCAGCTGGAAGTCGACAACAACTCCGCCACCCAGATGTGCCCTCATTTCTGGAGTATATGCATAATCGCCAAGTACTGTTTTTGGAATTTTGAATGACATGTTTGGTTAAATAAATGAAGTATATCTATTTTTCAATGCAGTTTATCAGATGAAGAGTTCTATACTTCAACGAAAGAACCTAGCTTTGTAAAATCAATTTCTAATTGTTAATTAATTTATTTATTTATTTTTATGTTCTTATTGTATTGAGCTGTAAATTTCTCAGATTGTTCGTTTTCGAGCTTTGGGGAAACCCAAGGAAGACGACTTTTCTTTGGAGCTGTAAGTGAAGAATATTGGTCAATGTTTATCTGATTTTGATTTGTTTGTCTCCCTCGTTAAATTCTCTTTTGAAAGTTTATGTTTCTTTGCCATTGAGAACATAAACACTATTTTGCAATAATTTTTGTGAATATTTTGGTCATGTAAAGGTCAAAGCTGTACTCATATGATGAAGTTGTAGAAAAAGTAGCTCAGCGACTTAGTCTGGAGGATCCATCTAAGATTAGGCTCACACCTCATAACTGTCCCTCTCAACAACCTAAGCCCCAGCCAATAAAATATCGAGGAGTTGATACTTTGTCAGATATGCTAGAGCACTACAATCAGGTGAGTGGCTAACATGGCCTATTACATACATATTTCAGGTGATAACCTTAATATTCTTGATCTGATTTTCGGCAGACTTCTGATATCTTATACTATGAAGTACTAGACATGCCCCTACCAGAATTGCAAGAGTTTAAAACTCTTGAAGTAGCTTTCCATCATGCTACCAATGATGAAGTGAGTATGCAATGATCTCGCGTATTTCTACCAAATCGTAATATTTGGTGTTCTTTACCAAGTTATTTTAATGGGTCTTTGTGAGTGTAGGTGGTGATTCACACTACTAGACTGCCGAAACTAAGTACTGTAGGAGATGTTACTAATGAACTAAAGACAAAGGTACTTGGTGGATCGAATGATCAAGCTTTGCTTTTGATATTTCCCAGCCATCTAACCTTGAAGTATAATACGCACAGTATGCCTTTTCCTTCTCACGTTTGTACTTTCTTTATTGTGTTCATTTTATCGCATGGATGAAACAGGTTGAGATGTCTCATTCTAATGCAGAGCTCAGATTGCTTGAAGTTCATTACAATAAAATCCACAAGGTTTAGTTTCATTTTATATATATTATATATGTGTGTGTGTGAGTGCCTATGAAGTTTTATCTTCGCGCACCACAAACTCCCAACTTTATATATACCGAGTACTTCTATTCTTGGATTCTGTATTTTATTTCAGTGTCAACAACCCGATGTTCATATAACAAAACAATTATGCAGATATTTTCAGTCAGCGAGAAGATAAACAACATAAATGATCAATATGGGACCTTAAGAGCAGAAGAGGTAGTATTTTGTGCAACTCTTTGTCCTTTAAGAAAATATGTAGTAGCATATGCAACTCCTTTTCCTCTAGGAGAAGAGGTAGTATTTTGTGCAACTCTTTGTCTTTGAGGCACGGTTTGCTCATTGTATTTCCACTGGCTGTTTGTTTTCTGCTTTTTGGCTGAACTTGCTTATTTGGATGCTGAATTTCTTTTACGATTGTACCCATTATTTGAATATGGTTTGAGTTAGGGCCTGTTTGTTAAATCTGAAGTCAGACTGACTATATAAGTGACTAAAACTGAATGCATGTATATGAATTATACCTAGAATCTGAATACGAAAATATTTAGGTGCTCAATGACAGTTCAACGAAAAAGACTTTAACATAATTTTATTACCAACTTTGCCTCTACCTTTGGTTCATATATATATGAACAATATATAAAGAAATAATGTTACACTAGATAAATAAATAATACTAATAATTAAGAACTAATACTAGTACTAATAATAATAACAATAATAGGAATAATAATAGCTGCCTTAAGCTGAACACATCATTCTATAATTGGATAATTTCAGTATTTCACTCATGATGGTCTGTTGCTGATGGTTAAAGGATTTAGGATGAATCTCTGTTGACTTGGTTGTCAATTTTTTTTGGAAGTTAAATGATTTGATTTTCTGGTTGGACCAGTTGAAGATTATGAACATCTATGTGAACCCCAATTATCATTTGGTATAGTAACCATAGTAATACCTAAAAACAACTAGTGTGTTTTACTGCTTTTATTAGTTTGTTACAATTAATTTAAAGATGGTATATTAGCTAGACAAGTCAACCTTATTACCTACTTGAGCCGATAATAATTCTGAAAATAATACCTCAAAACCAGGGTGATATTCTGTAGATAAGGTTAGTTAGAATGGTAGTTTCACTAGGGTGTAAAGATTTCAGTAGCTGTCATGTATATTTACTGTTGAAACTAGGGAGTTATATTATATATATATAGTAAGAGGTTCGCTATATTGCCATTGCTTTCTGTGGTACTCGTAGCCTTTCGTTATTGCATGGAAATGGATGCTTCCAGTATACATTAACGTTTAGTTATTGTAACTATGTCTTCCTCGTAGACTTAATTGCATCGCTGGAGCTGGATTTAATATTTATTGTGTCATATGATGAAGTTATAATAGTTCAGAATCCGACTTTTTTCTTCTTTCTGAACCACCTAGGTTTGTAGTGCTAATTTAACTTGTTGCAGATACCCGAGGAAGAAAAGAATCTGGGTCCTGGTGAACGCTTGATTCATGTATACCACTTCACAAAGGAGACAACCCAGAATCAAGTGTTATCCTTGGTAACTTCTATGTGAACCATACATGACATCCCTCTCCCATATCTCTCCTCAAACCAAAAAAATGATAATCAGAAAGAAAACCTAGTAGAAACTTGAAAACAAACACCATTCTTGAGAAAGAAGAAAGAAAATGAAACACTGACCATGCAATGACAGAAAATGCACCCACACACATAAATACCCAAACTATAAAGCCAATTGTCTAGCCTTATCTTGCAAATTATTCATTATCTGTGGAGTGCTTGGGATCCTTTGTGGTTCATTCAGTCTTCTTACTCAATTGTTCTCATCAATAATCTTTTGACTAGCAAATTCGTAATTTCGGAGATCCATTTTTAATGGTCATCAACGAGGGTGACACGTTAGCTGACATCAAAGTCCGTATACAGAAGAAATTGCGGGTACCAGATGAGGAGTTTGCTAAGGTTTGTTCCCACTATATAGGTGGAAGTCAATTCCATTTAAACTTGTGCTTACATATATGACTATCCTCTCCAGTGGGGCTCTGCCACTGAATTATGATTCTATACTAATGCTTTGGATGTTATACTGACCAGTGGAAATTCGCCTTTATCTCGCTTGGTCGACCAGAATATCTAGAGGATGCGGATATTTTGTTTGGTCATTTTCAGGTACTGTTTCTCGTATCATCTCTTTGAGCGTGCTTTCTACATTTTGGTGTATGACAAGTTCATTTCCAATTCACAGAGTAAGGACATGTACGGTGCTCGGGAGCAGTATCTAGGACTGGAGCACACTGCTTGTGCTTCCAAAAGACCATATGCTGCAAATCAGGTAGTGGTGCTAATCACTTAAGTTTCCACTCTGAAAGTCTTGACAGATATATAAGAGAATGGCTTCTGGGTCACACAAACTAGTACATGATAGTTGTAGGTGGGTGCATAGTTTTATATTTCTCATCATCACCCAATATTCTGCTGAATTATCTACAGATTGAAGCCTGTAAAGACTTGCAACTAAGAATAAGGTAGCAGAGAGATCTTTGCCTGTGCCGTGGGAATAAATAATGGATCAAACTCACTGCAGGGGATCGTTGATTGTTCGGTTAAACTGGTGTGCATTGGTTCATTGAGTATCCAGTCTTCTAGTCATTATTCTATGCTTCGATTTGTGTCTAGAAAAGAATTTGCATTATGCGTTTGTACAAAGGTAACCTTGGAACTCCAGCTACTGATCCACGTATGTGAATAGTTTGTTTTGTTTATGAAGGTTTTTAGTCATACAAAGTTTTGCAGACATTTTTATAGTAGTAAAAATGCGTCTAGGCACATTAACTTTTTGTTTATCTTGCCAAATTGGTACGTATAGTGTTTATCTTGTCAAATAGGCATCTGATCCTTAAATTTGACAATAAACCTTCATTTTTCGACATTTTCAGAATTTTAACTTTACCCACGGGAAAAGGGAATTATAATTTATCTATTGAAGCTACGCCATCTCCTTAATTATAGAAAGATAAATTAATATAATTATAGTATTTAATTTTTATGATATTTTGTATAATAATTATTCACTAATATCATCAAATATATTACCTTCATCTTTTAAAAAATGGCTTAATAAGGATCTTAAATTATTTCACACATCAAATTTTTATAGCTTATTTAAAATGAGTTAAATAATACTTACATATAATATAAATATAATAAGTAAATTCGAACATGTTAGAATATGCGGAAACATCTAATTTGGATAATTCTTAGAATGACACTAAATCTTACATCCTCAAATTCGAAAAGATTGTCTTTCTTATCTATTGAGAAAAATGTAAAAATTAGAAAATTATATCATGAAAACAATTGAAAAACGGTTTCAAATATATAAATTTTTTTTATGCTTAGATTTGTGTCTAGAAAAGAATTTGCATTATGCGATTGTAGAAGGGAACTCCAGCTACTGATCCACGTATGTGAATAGTTTGTTTTGTTTATGAAGATTTTAATTCATACAAAGTTTTGCAGACTTTTTTATAGTAGTCTTTTCTGCATCTAGGCACATAAACTTTTTTTTATCTTGCCAAATTGGTAGGTATAGTGTTTATCTTGTCAAATAGGCACCTGAACCTTAAATTTGACACTAAACCTTCATTTTTCGACATTTTCAGCATTTTAACTTCTAATACAAGGGAAGAGGGAATTATAGTTTATTTATTAAAGCTTCGTCATCTCCTTAATTATAGAAAGATAAATTAATATAGTTATAATATTTAATTTTTATGATATTTTGTATAACAATTATTCACTAATATCATCAAATATATTACCTTCATCTTTTAAAAAATGGCTTAATAAGGATCTTAAATTGTTTTACACATTACATTATTAAAGTTTAGTTAAAATGAGTTAAATAATACTTACATACAATATAAATGTAATAAGTAAATTCGAACATGTTAGAATATGTGGAAACATCTAATTTGGAGAATTCATAAAATGACACTAAGGGTGCGTCTGGTAGCCTGGAATGGAATGATGTAGGAATGGAATAATTGAAATTCATAAATCTTACATCCTCAAATTCGTAAAGATTGTCTTTTGTACCTATCGAGACAAATGTAAAAAATTAGAAAATTATATGATGAAAATAATTGAAAAATGATTGCAAATATATAAATTTTAGGGCAAATGGCTTCTGACATCACTCACGTTTGGAAAAAAAGCCAGTTACATTACTCATGTTTCAACCCAGTTAGATCACTAATGTTTAAAAAGTCACTCATTCAGGTCACTCCATCAGATTTTTTAAGGTATATCTGTCCAAACACATTTTTTCTTCTCATAAGCACCCAATTTAACTCTTATTAACACATTGATCCCAATCCTGATATTACAATTTTTTTCGATTTCTTTTTAGATATTTTTTTCGATTTCTTTTTGAATTTTTTCTCGATTTCTTTTTAGATTTTTTTATTTCTTTTCCAATTTTTCTCAATTTCTTTTTTAATTTCTTATTGAAAAAAAATCAAAAAAAAAAATCGAGAGAAAATTGAAAAAAAGAAAAAAATGGTGAAAAATTGAAAAAGAAATCGAAAAATAAATAGAGAAAAAATTGAAAAAGAAATTTAAAAAAAATCGAAAAATCGAAAAAGAAATAAAAAAGGAAATGAAAAAAAACCTAAAAAATTGAAAAAAGAAATCAAAAATAAATCGAAAAGAAATTAAAAAAGAAATAGAAAAAATATCGAAAAAATATCAAAAAAGAAATGGGAAAAGATTGTAATCTCAGGATTGAGGTTAATAAGAGTTAAATTGGGTGCTTATGAGAGGAAAAAATGTGTTTGGACAGAAATACCCTTCAAAAATCTGATAGAATGACCCGAATGAGTGACTTTTTAAACATTAGTGATCCAACTGGCGTTTTAGAAACATGAGTGATCTAACCGACTTTTTTTTTCCAAACGTGAGTGATGTTATAAGCCATTTGCCCAAAATTTTATTTTTTGAGCGATGGATTTGAGTTTCGAACAAAGAACATTTTAATCACTAGCAATCTAGCATGAACCTCTTTCACTAGACTATTTGATTAACTTTATTTTTTATGAATAATAAATAATTAATAATTGATGACCTAAAATTTCAAAAAATACAAACCGCCGTCTATTTGGATTAGAGGCCGGAGGAGTTAGAATCCAAGTAGGCTTTTAATGTGTTTTGTAGCCCACGTCTATATAAAGACCACATCGGCTCACATAAGGACTACTTACTTTTAAATTTTACGTTCTTCTTTTTCACTTTGCCATTCAACATATTCTCCTAATATCTTCGTAACTAATGTATGTTATTAACTCTATAGCTTCATACTTTTTCTACATATAAATTATTGTTTTGATTATTGATCCTATTATATTAGATACTCCCTACATCCCTAAATAATTGTCATATTTTGATTTTTTATGTTCAATAAAACACGATTTAAAATGTAAATATCTATTATTTTACATGTCAAAAAATTATAAAAAGTTGATTTTTGAAAAATATATATTGAGACGAACCACAAAACTACATTATTTCTTATTGATTAAAGATAATTCATGATCAAATTTTAGTATGTTTAACCAATAAAAATCAAAATGTGACCATTTTTGAGGGACGGAGTGAGTATTAGAGTATTAGATTATCTGTTTGCATTGTTTTTATGACATTCTTTTTCTTCTTCTTTTGATCATATATCCAGTCGAGTTTTTTTCTTAGAACCTACCTTAATGGGGTTAGGAAAACCTAACTTTAAATCTGGACCATTAGATATTGGTGGTTATTATAGTGATTTTGTTGAGTGATTTATAGAGATTAGATATTGGTGGTTGTTGTAGTAATTGTTCATAATGTTAGGTTCTAAGTACAACTATATTCACTCGATCCCTAAAGTGACAGACATCGAAGACTAAATAGTATACTTTTTAACAAGTAAAATGACTATTCTATTCCCCTATTTACAAATATAGTGTTTCTCGAAGTTTTATATAGGAATAAAATAGTCACTAAAACCCAATAAAGAATACTCAGTAAATAAGTTTTACTTCGTACATTACAAGAATTAAAATCCAATTACAACTTGAAGTGTACATGAATTCATAGGTATTACAAGAATTAAAATCCTTTCGGATCAACAAAAAAAAAAACAAGAATTAAAATCCAATTACAACTTAGAAGTCGGTTGGGCTTTAGTATTTAAGGTTACTACATTCAAACTGAGAAACTGAGTACTACAATTTCTATCCTGTCTTCTGCCTCTTCCTTCAACCTTAACCCCTTAAAAGTGTTAAGCTGACATTGATTTTTTTTTTTGGTGTTTCGCAGAGTACGATTTTAGGGTGTAACAATGTTAGAACAATTACTAATATTTACTCGAGGGGGGTTGATTCTCTGGAGCCTTAAAGAGCTTGGGAATCCTCTGAGAGGATCACCAATCGACGCCTTAATTAGGTTGTGCCTTTTGGAAGAAAGATCTGGGGCTTCATCTTACGACTTTGATGCTTCGTATACAATGAAGTGGGTGTTCCACAATGAACTAGGCCTTGTGTTTGTCGCTCTGTATCGGAAGATTCTTCGTCTTCTGTATGTTGATGATTTGCTTGCAATGTTTAAGCGGGAGTTCTCCCAAATCTATCATCCAAACCGGACCGCCTATAGCGACTTCAATCATACTTTTCAGCAACTTATGAAGGAGGCTGAGGCTCGCGCTGAGGAAATCAAGATATCGAATCAAATTAGTAAACCTTACAAAGCGGGTAATGATAAAAAGCAAGGGCAGATGCAGAGAGGACTGGTGGATGGAGGAGAGAACAAAAGAAGCGTTGAATCAGGGCGTGTTTCGATGAATCAAGTTTTGTCGAAAAAGAGTAGTGGTGATAGCAAAGAGATTGGAAGTTTTAATACTGGCGCTTTTGATGTGAGTAAGTTACAAAAGCTTAGAAATAAAGGTGCTAAAAAACCTGAAAAGCCCCAACCCGAGAAAAAGATGATAAAGAAGAAGAGAGTTTGGGATGATTCGCCTCCAGAACAGAAATTAGACTACTCGGTTGCAGTTAGTAACGATGTAGATGAGAATGTAGCTATCGTAGCAACTGATCATGGTGAGAGCATGATGGACAAAGAAGAGGTCTTCAGCAGTGGTAGTGACATTGATGACGAAGATGAAATAGTCAAGGATGGGAAGAAGAATGGCTGGTTTTCATCCATGTTCCAGAGTATATCTGGGAAGGCTAGCTTGGATAAGGCGGACCTGGAACCTGCTCTGGAGGCTCTGAAAGTTAGGCTCATGACTAAGAATGTGGCCGAGGAAATATCTGAGAAGCTTTGTGAGTCTGTGGCAGCAAGTCTTGAGGGTAAAAAGCTAGCTTCTTTCACGAGGATCTCGTCAATTGCACAGACTGCAATGGAAGAGGCTCTTGTTCGTATCTTAACTCCCAGGCGATCCATAGACATTCTGAGAGATGTACATGCTGCAAAGGAACAAAGGAAGCCGTATGTTGTGGTCTTTGTCGGGGTCAATGGAGTTGGGAAATCTACCAACCTTGCAAAGGTTAATATCGATCTTAACAGTCTTTCTGGTGATATTGTCTTGTTAGGTGACTAATTTCATGTTCTGTTGTTCAGGTTGCTTACTGGCTTCAGCAGCATAAAGTCAAGGTCATGATGGCTGCATGTGACACATATCGCTCGGGAGCAGTTGAGCAATTGAGGACACATGCCCGTAGGCTTCAGGTATTACCTAGTGGCATAACATGTCATGTTACCATGAACTTTATATGATACTCAAGATTGATAATGATCATCTATTCTATTAGATCCCAATTATTGACAAGGGCTATGGGAAAGATCCTGCCAGCGTTGCTAAGGAAGCCATCCAGGAGGCCAGCCGCAATGGTTCTGATGTTGTTTTGGTTGATACAGCTGGGCGGATGGAGGTTATTATTCCTTGGATACATATTTAGCATACATAAGAAAATGTGTATCGGGATTGCTTGTCCTTGTTAATGTTGAAGATGTCTAATGCTTACTGGTGAATATCATGTTACAGGGTAATGAACCACTGATGAGGGAATTGTCAAAGCTTATATATGTTAACAATCCCGATCTGATCCTCTTCGTTGGTGAAGCACTTGTGGGCAATGTTGCAGTTAAACAGCTATCGATGTTTAATAAGGTTTGATCTATATAATAATGTAACAATTTATTAATACTATCGTGGATATGATGATCGAACATTCCCCTTCTCTGCAGAATCTGGTTGAACTTTCACCATCACCAAATCCTAGGCTGATCGATGGAATACTGCTCTCAAAGTTTGACACAATCGACGACAAGGTAAAAGCTAAAAAGCCTATCGTATGATACAGTGTGCATCTGCAAAGCTTACATATATCTTGTTCATTTGTATTGACTCGGGAAGAAACATATATGATATAGGTTGGAGCTGCGCTTTCCATGGTCTACATATCAGGATCTCCAGTCGTGTTCGTCGGATGTGGACAGACCTATAAGGATTTGATGAAGCTCAATGTGAAGACGATTGTGAAGACTCTTCTCAAGTGATCATTAGTTACTCCTTGCATGTATTATCTTTCTGTTGATGTGCGTCTCTCCCTGAATGAAACTGTAGGTGAATTTTGCATACAATGTTCATTTTGTGAAATCAACTTATTATTACTACGGATAGAGTTAATCGAATAGCTTAGTAAAATAGGTCTTGCTAGTGATCACAACGACATACAATTGTTACATATCGATTTTAAATTCTTTATACATCAATTTTCAAAGTATTAAAAAATGCATAAACGTTTCTTTGTTTTATATAGAAATTCAATAAAAACTTGAGGAAATAATAAATAATTGAAAAATGTTGAATGATGTTATCAATTAACGGTAAAAGTGAAAAAATCTAATATTTAACTCGAAAATTGAACAAATATAAAGAACCCACCAATTTCTTTACACGGGTTCGAAATTGAAAAATCAACTTAGAGAATCGATTGATTCGGTGCTTACCCCTATGAAGAACATCTATATAGCTTCGATTTAAAAAAAAAAAATCAAACTAAGAACAAAGATTTTAGAGATTAACTTTGTTTTATGAAAAAACCCGAAGTCAAAGTACAAAAAAAAAAAACCTAGAAACGCACATTAATTTTGGTTCCTACCCCTTAGACTACTCACAATAGAGGTTAATTGGAGGACAATGTCCTTACAATAGGGGACAATCAATTGATGACATGGAGATTGTACCCAAACAATCTCTTCAAAAATAAGATTATGGATACCACTTGAATTTTTTTATTCCACTTTCTTTACTTTTGAGTTTTGACAATTGTAAATTTTTTAACAATTTGTATCTATCATCTACATTTTTAAAATTGGGAAGGCGTTTATATAAATAAATTTGTTATTTAATATTAATGCTATATTAAGAATAATTTTGCACAACCTGTCAAGTCGACATTATTAACCTAAATTGTTATACACACAAACAATGTTAAATAGATTTTTTTTTAATAATAAAATAACTATATTACTCCCTTATATTTGTAAATGTCTTTAAATTAACTTGTCTTGGTTGGTCATATATGGAATCTCACATCGAACGGTCCAAAGACTAAAAAATATACGCCCTCCAATTCCATTTTTGTGAACTATCGCATTTTCTAAATTTGTGTATTAACACTATCCTTTCAATTTGTCCTTTAAAATAGGGTTAATGACGATGTTATCGGTTCGCTGTAAATCGATAAAACCGAAATTTTACCGACTTGGTTAGGGAAAAAAATCACACCGAACCGAAGCGGTGCGAAAAAAATTCAAAACCGACAAATAAATTTTGGATTTCGGATTTAGTATAAACCGAACCGAAACCAACCGAATATTTATATATATTGTTTAAAATATTTATATTTGGGATATTTCTTAATATTTGTACTTAATTTTGATTTTTTTAAAAAAATTATTATATTATTTATATAATTTATTAGATTAAACTTTAATATTTATCCTATGGATCGAGTATGAAGTGTCCAAGACCCACTTTAAAATTTCATATATAATATACTCACTTTAAAACCTAATAATCTAACACTAATCGGTTATGCGCCTCTGTCGTTTCCTTCTTGCTGGCTCCATATGAAACAACCTAACAACTAACATCCAAGCTTTTACTCCTTTGATTTTTGTCTTTATTTGTATAGATAATGCGGATGGCGGTGAACCGGATTTCTAGCATTTGGAATCTTAGCACGGGAACAAATGAGCTAGTTTTTGTTTCTTAATGTGTTACATTCTTATGAACTATTTCTATTTTGTGTTTGAACTTCCCGTGGACGTGTAGACTCAATTTATTTTGAAATCGTGGACTTTCGTTTTTTCTTTGTTTAAAAACTGAATAATCGACCGAACCGCACCGATTTTGCCTCAAAATCAACATCAACCGAACCGATTTAAACCGAAAGAGTTTTCAACCGACTTGGTTCGTGTAGTTAAAAAACCGTAAGATCGGTTTCACACAAAAAAATCGTAAAAACCGACCGGATCGAACCGATAACATTCCTAATGATCGGAGATATCACTTACCTTTTGTCAATATCATGAGTTACTTGCTTATCTTTCAAATTGTCTCAATTGATCACTCACCTTTTGAACTCTTTAAGAGATAAAATGAAAAAAATAATGTCATTTTTTAAATTGGCTATCCTAACAACCTTTTTTTAGTTTAGAGTAGAGTATTTTGGGTTGAATATAGTCGTATTACTCATAACTACTGAACATATTGTATTTTAGTATACTTTTTAATCAACTAGAAGGTCGATACTCTAGTTCGGTTGTTAACCTTCAAACCAGGGAATTATTATGTAGGGTGTCGAGCAGTGTGATGAGTTATCCAGTCTGCTAAAACTAAATATTTAATTAATAATACCATTAATCTCGATGATCTTGCTGCCGGTCATAGCGAGTGCATAATCATCCAACAACTTTTTTAGTGCAGTGATTGGGTGAAGTTTTTTATACGAGTATAAGTGATTAAACAATTGATCTTTTCTACTATTGCCTAATTAGAGAATTAAAGAAGAGATATTTTATTACTAAAAGTGGATATGAAAACAATCGATTGATTAAAGAGAGAATATATTTCTTGCAGCACAAGACGACGTTTTTTATAATATACGTTACTTGAAGACAAATCAACCATGTAAAAAGGAAAATCTATTAAAGACCGTATTCATTGGAGTGCAGGACAAGAAGGTGGTTGTTTATTTCCATATTGTTTTATCTTGGAGGCACTCTACCTAGCCTATATAAAGAGGAGCTCACACACATTAAAGACAACTCTTGAAAAAAATACATAGCATAGAGGCGTTTATTATTTAGTGTTGAGCAGCAAGGTAGTGTTTGTGTTAAGAGCCTTACCTTCGCTATTAACTGAATGTACAGTTGTTGTATCACCCTGGTGCAACAACAATGAGGTTTTATCTCAACCATACACACACACATACACTTTATATTAATCAAGCATCGCGATGATGTTGTAGTTTAGTATCGGGAGATACACTTAGGGACATTATAGAAGAGTATTGGTTAGGGCATAGACTATGTGGGGCATACGTATAAGACCCTCCTTGTAACATCTTTTCATATAGTGGATTTCCCTTGGGCGGGATGCCCCCGAGACGTAGGTGCTGAGGACTGAACTGGGTAACAATCTTTGTGTGTTTTTACTGTTTGTTTATGTTGCTGCTGTTTTTACTATTCTATTTTTTATTATCGTACTGTTAGAACCAAGTGATATAATAGGTGGAAGAACAGTTGGTGATTTTCCTAATCTGCACGAGTTACAGTGTGGACTGCATTAACAAGTGGTATCAGAACAGGCACTCGACATACAGAAGTGATTATCCTTGTAATTCGTGTGCAGTATCGGTTCCAGTGTGTTTGGTGATAATAATTAGAGATCAACCTGTTAGAAACCAGCTGCTACAACATCCAGTCTAACAATGTGCAACACAGATTGTATTTGAAGTACATCATAAA
The DNA here is from genome assembly GCA_003412495.2 of Echium plantagineum. NCBI lineage: Eukaryota > Viridiplantae > Streptophyta > Magnoliopsida > Boraginales > Boraginaceae > Echium > Echium plantagineum. Next base: position 18,973,805 of record CM016565.1, read on the forward strand.
CTTTTTGCACTATGGGAAAAGGTTCAAAAGATCACCTACCTATTCTAGATGGGTCAAATTATGCATATTGGAATGTGAAGATGATTGCTTGCCTTAAATCTGGTGATACCAAAATTTGGAGATCTATTCTATCATACTGGATTCCTCCACAACGCACCCTACCTAATGGCACCGTGGTTATGAAACCTGAGTTGGATTGGAAGGGACTACAAATTAGAAACTCAGAATCTCATTCAAAGGCACTCCATGTAATTTATCATAGTGTGGATGCGAATACTTTTATGTTGATCCGTACATACCCAGTATTAGTATACCAGTCGATAGTAACTGTTAGTCTGAAACTTGGTATCAGCGAAATACAAAAGTTAGAAAGGAATTGAGTCAGCAACCTCATGAGATCCAGTGTAAAGACTATGGACATGGTCAGACTGAATATTTGCTAAATCTCCGAATAATGAAGAAAGTACTACCTTGAATGATGAAAAGAACGATGATGTTGGGATGATGTGTTTGTTGGCATCCAAAGCCAATGAAATTAATGAGAGGATAAACGTAGAGTTCACTAATGAAGAGATTCGCAACCTCATGGATGAAAATAGATAATTACATCATTATTGCAACAAGCTATTAAGTGAGGTCAAGAAACAAAAGAAGGAATATGAAGATCTCACTAATGAAAATAGTAATAACCTCACTATTATCTCTGAATTACGAGAGGAGGTTAAGAGATTGACTACTGATCTAGAAGCCACGAGAAAATTCATTCGTATGCTCAATTCTGGAACTTCAAAGCTGGATGAAATCCCTTCAGTTGGGCAGTCTTCGAATGACCATACTAGCTTGGAATATGTTGCTGGAAACTGTGCTAAATTATCGAAGTTTGTTCCAGCTGCAAAAGTTAAAGAATCCCGAATGTTATACCAATTGTTACCGACAAATGGTCCAACAGCTAGTCACCAGCAGGTTAGAAAGCAACCCAAGAACATAAAGAAGAAGAAATGGGTATGTCATCACTGTAGAGAAAAGGGTCATATTAAACCATATTGTTTCAAGCTTTATAGGTTGAGTCATCATCAAAGTGATCCAATTCCTCGTAAATTCAAGTCTGAAACTGTTCCTCGTAAGGAATGAAGAGTCAAAAGTGTTGGTTCGTGTGTTGCTCAGAATATAGTATGGAGGATCAAAAGGGAACTTAGAGAAAATGCCAAAGAAGTAAAACATAATGTTGTATCTATCTCGGATCCTAATCAAATGTCAACCAATGCAACTGCTCAAGGTGAACTTAATTTGCGTGAAACGGGAGAATATGCTAACACTGTGGGTAAGAAAATCCATGTAAAGAAACATCAGATCGTTGAGATTAAAGATATGACGAAGTCTGCCAATCTAATTTGTGTTCATTCCACTTCTAACACTTCTGCCTGCCGGATAAAATGTATGAAGAAGACAATGCGCCAAACAGGGGGAGTAACTCGGTCTACTTCCTTCTAGACCCGCAAATTTGTCTTTGGGCATGTTTTTATGACAAATAGGGGGAGAAATGAGTTTGTTCGTGTCCACTGCTATTGACAGTGGGATTGATATCCGATTTGCCATGAAAAACTTACCCAAATGGGAAGTTTGTTAGTGCAGTGATTGGCTGAAGTTTTTCATGCGAGTACAAGTGATTAAACAGTTGGCCTTTTCTACTATTGTCTAATTAGAGAATTAAAGAGAGAATATATTTCTTGGAGCATAATACGCCGTTTTTGGTAATATACGTTATTTGAAGACAAATCAACCATGTAAAAAAGAAAGTCTACTAAAGACCGTATTTCTTGGAGTGCAAGATAAGAAGGTGTTGTTTATTTCCATATTGCTTTATTTTGGAGACCACTCTACCTAGCCTATACAAAGAAGAGCTCACACACATTGAAGATAGCTCTCGAAAAATATACATAGCATAAAGGCATTTATTATTCAGCGTTGAGAATCTTATGTAGCAGTGACGGTCACGAATCAGTGTTCTCATATTCCCTAAGAATCCACACATCTACATACTCACTTCTGTAATTTCATATAACATAAACTCCCTTAGAATCCACACATCCACATACTCACTTCTGTAATTCCATATAACAGAAAGACAACCTCCAAGGATTTTCAACTTTAAGTCCGGCTAACCTACAGACTCCCGGTAGTTAGGTTGTGACATCATGCTATATTCTTATATTTCTAGATTGAAGACGCCAATACAAATGTCATTCGGAATGCTCTCAATTACAGGAAAATGCACGACTCCAAGTGAGCAAAGTTGGCTCACTTGGAGGCTTCCGATTAGACATTTCAGATTTGCTCCGATAATCACAAATAGTCCGCTGCTCATAGAGACAGAAGCTCTCTTCCATTTTTGTGGTTCTCATAAGCAAATTTTGATCTTTTTCCAGAAACAAAAGAAGTTCCTGCTTTTATGTGTTGCGCTGGATTATGTAAACCGGCCTGTGAAGTATACAAGTACGCCTGAAGAATGGGATTTAGTGATGGCTGCTCTTGACTTCTATTTTGATCATACTTATGCAAACCAAAAACCACCATGCCCATCACGCTCAAAGTGGTTGTGATGAGCTTCATAAGCAGGGGCGGACATAAGGGGGCGTGGGGTGGGCACCGGCCCCCCCTAGTTTTTTCAGTATCGTTATATTACATATGCGATTTTTCGAATTTTTGTGATATATATAATAAAAAGTGTAGGTAAACTAAGTTGAAGTCTAGCTTAGATGGTGAAGTCGATAGATGTCAAGTGTTCAAGCCCTCTAAGCTTCATTTTTAACATATTTTCAAACTTTTTTCTAAAACATCTAAATGAAATAATTTAAGATATTTAACAAAACTACTGAAGCTTAAGTGATATTTTTCAAGCTTGAAATCTCTAGAAATATTGTAGTGAATCCCTAAGTCAAGGTATTTGGGTGGTAGAAATAAGTTTAAATTTTCAACTTTTCTTACAAACGTTAAATCTAAATTAAATTCATTAATAATCTAGAAAATATATGTTTAAATAAACAAAAATATAACTTTATATAATGATTTAATATAATTACTTCATAATTTGTTTGCAATGTGCACATATATATATAACATATATCTCACACTTTGAACGTGTCAGATACTTACAATTGTCTATTCGTTTTTTTAGATCTAAATTTTTCAGATATATTTACGAATAATATTAAATGATGTTAATAATCTATATAAAAGTTAAACTTTTTGTAAGAAAAGCTTTTTTCAAACTTTTAGTTTTATTTAATTTTCTTTTAACTTTTACAACTTATCTTAATTTTTAATTTTTTTACTCGTTTTGTTTCTATAGTGTTTCCTAACATTTTTTATTTTTATCATTTCGAAATCATGTTTGAAAAAGAAATTTTGAACCATGGCTATACCTTAATGGTAATTCTTAATTGTATAATGTTTAGAAGTTTGTATTTAAAATAGACTAGTGGAGATCTAAGTAGTTTCGTGGATACCATAGAAGAATCTAATAAACACACGTGCACATTTATTATGAATTCTAGTGTTGTTAACGAGCCGGTTTCGGCCTAAGCTGGTTCGGACCGTAAATCAAACTGGTTTCACTTGCAAATCGGTTCATTAATAAACCGGTTTGAATTTTCAATTTGCAATCGGTTCGAAAAAAATTTGTTTAAAACCGTTTCGTTAATCGAATCGTATAAAGCGCAAAAATCGGCTCGTTAATTAGTTCGAAAAAAAACCGTTCGCTCAGATCGCTAATCGGTTCAATCGTAATCCGTTTTCCACCCGCATATCGGATAGTTAGGCTTTGCTTGACATAACTGTTAGACAAAAATTAATATTATAAACGGTTTTCACGAGCGGTGAACGGTTTGCAACGAATTACGAACGAATCGTAACTGGTTCGAATTAAAATGGGATTTTAATAAATGAATTTTATAAGCAGTTTTAATGAGCGACTAACGAACGAGTGGAAGTGGTTTCTGACTTGGCAAACCGAATCGTAGCATGTTCAAAATTCAAACTGAACGAGTAAACGAGCCAGATTTAAAGAGTTGAATTACGAACAATTTACGGTTTGTTCAATTCTAAAATAGGCCTACTCTATTCTAAATACAAATTCTATCCATTATTTATAACTAGTCATCAACATGTGTTGATTCTCATTTTCGTATCTTTTTGGGGGTTTTTGGGTGGTGATCCCCCTTCAATGATGTCCCCATCTCAATCCCAAAACCAACGTTTACAAGTATTCATATCATATGTGAGGCAACGTCGAGAACCTAAGGTGGAATGTGTAAGCAACTCTAATATGCCTTTGAGCCTTTCCAGTAAATATCAATACAAGATTTCAATTAAAAAATTTCGATTGTTAATATGCTAAAAGTTGCTCAAAAATACATTTAAAATTTAAAATGGCAATTAGTTATCATTATATTATTGGTTAGTTGATAGTTACAATGTAAAAAGTAATTAAAAAATACTTTGAAATGTAAAAAATACATTAAAATTGAAAACGTCAATACGTCATAAAAAAAAAAGACAAAACCAAAAACCTAAAATATCGTATTAAAAAAAATTGGGGAGTAATAAATTAATTTTATGTCCCTACATGAATTCTATAGGTATTAGTATTCCAATTACAACTTGAAGTAAATTATATAGTCGGTTGGGCCTCATTTTTTCTGATTGATACATCTTGATTTCTATGGTCAACAAAATACGATTTAAAAATAAAAATTTTTTATTCTATACTGAAAAAAGTTATAAACAGTTGATATTTCAAAAATATATATTAAGAGAATATAACGTGATACACGTGACTATATTATTTATTATGATCGAGTACTATTTAAGGTGAGCTGACTACATTACGATTCTGATCGTTTCTTCTTCCTCCTTAAACCCTAACTCCCGTGATTCCCTATTTCTCGAAACTCGATCTCTTCCTCGAACAATTTTGATAATGGTGTTAGCTGAATTAGGGGGCAGCATATCTCGTGTCCTCCGGAATTTGAACAATGAGACTATAATAGATACCCAGGTTTTGAATAATTGTCTGAACGACATCGCTCGAGCTCTCATCCAATCCGACATCAATGTCCGCATTGTCAGAGATTTGCAGAATAATATTAAGAATATTATTAATTTCGATCAACTCGCTGCTGGCCATAACAAACGCAAGATCATCCAACAGGTTTCTCCTTTTATTAACAATTTTAATTGTTTTTTAATCTATTATGTGTTGATTTACTAAGTTTATTCAGGTTTAGTCATGTTGGATTAATGTTGAATTTTGAATTCTGAATTAGATACTTTTGTATGGGATAATGTATTTGGTGAAAAGATTCCGTTGTTAAAATAATTGGTATTAACATTAATATATATGTTTAGATATGCTAATTAGTTGAGTTCCAGAGGGTACCGTGTAGGCAACTTATCCTGCCGCTTGTTTTGGGTATCCAGCAATAAATCGTACTCGAGTCCTGACTCTATTAAATTAAACTTAAGGGAGTTTTGAGTAGAGTATTTTGGGTTGAGTACAGTCGCATTACTCGTGAACTTCTTAACATTAGTGATAATTGGCTACAACTAAAACCCAAACTATGTGAGAAGTTGGTATCCTTTCAAAATATATTATATCTTATTCTACTTTTTTGATCAACTAGAAGGTCAAGACTCTTGTTCGGCTGTTAACCTTTGAGCATGGCGTTGATTGCATGCCGGGTTACCCAGTCTGCTATAATTAAATATAATATTAATAATGGATATGTTGAGTTACTACCTCCATATGCAAAAGTTTGTCAAGTTTAAGTGAGTTAATTAGATGACTTCGTTGTGTAATATGTAGTTGTATTTCATATGTTGCTATACTCAGAAATTTATCCGCATATAGGCTATTTTTGACGAGCTTTGCAAAATGTTGGATCCTGGAAAGCCTTCATTCACTCCAAAGAAAGGAAAAACGAGTGTTATTATGTTTGTCGGTTTGCAAGGTATGTTGTGGCATAGTTGGCAGCTTCCTTTTATTAACATGTGCTGTTGTTCAATATTTTTGATAGTTAATAATAGGGGGAATCACGTGGTGTTAACTGAATATGTAATCTTAACCGACATCCATATTCATGGGGTGTTTTGACGTTCTTAATCAATAAAGAGATACAAAGATACCAAATCATATTTGAGAAGACATATATGCCTCTGGGGTGCTCTTGTCATTCGCCCTTTACTAATATGACAATGTAGTATGCAATTCAAGAATTAGATGAACATCTACTTTTTCTTCTCATAACTCGCTATGGTTAACTTATTGTGTTTGGGTTGTCTTTTTGTTTTTTCGCTTCTCCTTATATCATTAAATGTCTTCTGTCTCTTAATGTATTGTAGGGTCTGGCAAGACAACAACTTGTTCGAAATATGCATACTACCACCAGAAGAAAGGCTGGAAACCTGCACTGGTGTGTGCAGATACATGTAGAGCTGGGGCTTTTGATCAGCTGAAGCAAAATGCCACGAAAGCGAAAATTCCATTTTATGGAAGGTAGCATTTCTTTCCCTGAGTGATGATTAATGACTCGTAATACAAGTCTCCCATTAAGTTATTGAATGGCATTACTACATGCATGCTACAGGCGCCTCAAACATTCTATATAGCTAGGGATACTAATGAAATAACTGAGGAAAGCTCTGATGGGCTGTACATATATAAAAAAAACTCTATAGTTTCTTTCTGTGTTACAAATGGATGGAAGCATGTACTATATTATCACTTTCTGTATATTGCACTTCTTCTTAACAAGTAGACTTTTACATACCACAGTTACACTGAGTTAGATCCTGTCAAAATTGCTGTGGATGGTGTCGACACATTGAAGAAGGATAATCATGATCTGATAATTGTGGATACTAGCGGGCGTAATGAACAAGATGTAGCTTTGTTTGAAAAGATGCGTCAAATTGCAGAAGCAATAGTATGTTCTGATACACCATTTGTCTATGAAGTTATAAATTTTTCCTTATGTAGCTCAAGTTTCACCCTAATTCTTCAAATTTATTTTTTAGAATCCAGATCTTGTCGTATTCGTTATCGATAGCAGTATCGGTCAAGCTGCTTTGAAGCAAGCTGAAGCTTTTAAGCGAAATGTCGCAGTTGGTTCTGTTATTGTCACCAAGATGGATGGTAATGCAAAGGGTGGTTGCGCTCTCAGTGCGTAAGTTATTCACTTCATTTAGAAATTTAAAATTCGATTGATTTCTCCATGCCTTGGTATAAAAGATTCATTTCTAGAACGAATAGTTGTTCATTGTCTGAAATGAATTCCGATTTAGCAATATGGATCCAGAACTAAATTACATGACTAAATGTGATGAGCGTGGGTGAGTCATAAAGTGTCCATTCAAACCACACTGAGACTAGATAGCTGATAATTAAATTACAAACTGAAAACACATGAAGGTTGTACCAACAGTAAAGGTTATTTACTTTTCGATCTCACATGTCTACAATGGAATATTTCAAAGGCGTGGAGAAGCTTGCATATATACTGTGATGTTATTGTTTTCGAAGTTGTCCCTTTAACTCAATGCTTTAGTTATTTGAAGATATAGGTTATTATTTGATAGTTTACTTATTGTATTGTTTTTTGGATTGCTAATGACATGCTTATCTCTTTGGATATGAAGTGTTGCTGCTACAAAGAGTCCTGTAATATTTATGGGAACAGGTGAACATATGGACGAGTTTGAAGTTTTCAACGTCAAACCATTTGTTAGCCGTCTGCTAGGTTTGTGTCTATTTTCATTGTTTTCTTGATTGACTTCCTTTTCATGTTCGGAAACTCCCTTAATCTTCTCTTTTTTATTTCTGTTATCAGCTTTTCCTTCGCTTAAAGAGTTGAGCCTTTCCGATTATATTGATATGTTTCATCTTCACTTTACCAGGAATGGGGGACTTGCCCGGTTTCATGGACAAAATTCAAGAAGTTGTACCAAAGGATCAACAACCTGAGCTTCTTCAGAAGCTTTCTGAAGGAAATATTACCTTGCGGATTATGTATGAACAGCTTCAGAACATGTTAAAAGCGGGCCCTATTAGCCAGGTTGGTTGCTTTGACGCTTTTTGTTGGTTAAATCTTCCCTTTTCTTCTTTAAGTTTCAAGACCTTGTACTATCATTGTTATTCTTGTTAACTTTTGTGCTGTCTTATATTGCATTTCAGTCTGACTGATACTCTGTTGTTACTTTTTACAAAGTCAGAGTAATACCAACTTTGAAGGAAAAATTGTTTATGAAATGGTTATCAGTTCTATATGATGAAAACGATTTTGATGGTAACAGTAAATTAAAATTTCCAAATTATGTCTGTTTTAGTACTTAGCTAGCCCTCTTCAACCTCCAGCAAAACCGTGTTAAAACTTATAATGCTGATTGCTGAACTGTCAGTGCTCTGATGTATTATATGATTCTGTTTCGATCACTTTATATTCAATATATCTATTAATGTGGAGAGTAAACCTCCTGAAGTCCTGAACCATTTTCTAGGAAATATGTTGTTAAATGACACACCAGAGAAAATTCAGGGTCTGATATCGTACACCTTGTTCCTGAGTTGGCTCTTCTATTGTATAGACTTTTGGATATTATGATGCTCATATATGCCCACCAATTATTTCATGTGCTATGAAATACTTATGTTAGTGTATGACTGTCCTTTTTTTTTAAAAAAAAATTAGTGTATGATTGTCCTTATTTTCCTTATTAGACGGACTTCCTGATAAAGTTAAATTTTGTGTGTAGTTTGTCTCTATGCTTCCTGGTTTTAGTTCGGAGTTGATACAGAAAGGTCAGGAAAAGGAAAGTCAAGCTAAGATAAAGCGCTACATGACAATGATGGACTCAGCAACAAATGAAGGTAAATTTGCTTTCTTCTTTCCTAACTGTTGTTCTTGGTTGTTGTCTTGGCACTAGAATTCTGAATGTTTTGATATTAACAGAGATGGATAGCTCCAACCCCAAGCTCATGAATGAATCCCGAATTATGCGGATAGCTAGGGGTTCAGGCAATCAAGTGAGTGAAGTAATGAAAATGCTCGAGGACTACAAACACCTTGCGAAGGTTTGGAGTAAAATGAGTGCTTTGTCGCGGAATACGAATGCAAAACATAAGAGGAAAGTCCTTCCTCCGCGGATTGGTGGCATGGGTGGCTTGCAGACCTTGATGGAGCAAATGGGCAACGTGGGATTTCAACTTTCGTAAGGCAAAATAGGGAAAGGTGTGGATAAATGGAAAAATGAGAGGAAGACAGAAAATAATACTCATTAATAACATAGAATTTCGATATGTAAGGTCTTATTGGAGGTGGTGCTCATAAGTAAAAAGTACATACTCGTAGTCGTAACAGGACAAACAGTTATTACATATTTACATATCACATTTGTCTCGTTAGAAAGTAAATACATAACCTTGCTTCTGCATATGAATACTAGCGATTGTTAATAAACAAGACCTCTTCCTCATTTCAACAAAAAAATTAATCAAAGTTAGAAAATTTATCAAAAAAATTATAAAAGCTAGAAAATTTATTATTAATTTTTGGAATCTTATAAAATCAAAATCTGGAATCTCATAATAACTGTCACTATCGAGTATCTAACTACTTTAAAAACTTAAAATTACCATTTTTTTTTATAGATAAAGATCAAACTTACAAAGGAAGGTAAATAAAATTACCATTTTATTTTTGAACAGATTATGTAATAGATCTATTTTATCAGTAACCAGATACTTTAACTGCTACAAAGTGTGGCCCACATTGTAGCTAAACAACCAAATCTGTCCTCCAGCCTGGCACTTAGATTAATCCAACCGAACCAAAATATAAATGTACTTTATACATAATTATAAATAAATAAAAATCAAAGTAAGTACTGTGGAATACTTATTTGGTATTTAATAATTTTAAATTGAAAATTATAGATTGATAAAGTAATTTGGAAGATAAAACTGTGAACATTTTATTTGAAAGTATATTGTTCTTGTCTGCTCAACTATAACATTCTTCTTCGTTGAATCATCATACTATAATGCATTCAATTTACGTCCGAAAACTATTATTTTCTCAAAATTAATTTCCACAAGTTCTAAATAAAGTTAACAGATCTTTTTTAGCAAAAGAACAAATTATATTGGGTACTAAATATTCGAAAATATAATAGTATAACAAAAAATTAAAAAAATATAATATTACATCCGTTATTTTCTCAATCACTATTTATTTTTGTATAAAGTTTAGAAAAAATTTAAATTTATCTTACAATCCTAATAATTCGTTCATTTTTCTAATATCAAATAAAAACTTAAAAGTATTATTTTAAAAAAGTAATTTTATTCAATGAAGCGAGGCTAAGTACATGTAATTCTATTCAATGAAGCGAGGCTAACTAGTACTGTACTCCTTAGTCTCGCTCCATTAAATATGATTAGGATTAGGATAATACTTTAAAAAGGTAATTCTACATCATATATTATTTGAAAAAGTACTGTATTATTTTAATTACTTTAGGAATAGGAGTATGTAATATGTGAGACTAAATTGAAAAAGAACAACATAATTGACCGGTAATAAAATAATAAAATAAGCCTAAAATCAGATTACTACGATATATTATGAAAAGCCCAATAAAAATCCTAATCCAAATAAAATTCAATTAACTTCCTCCACCCCAGTTTCTCCCTATATTTATATTAAATTAATTCGGGATCAATTATTCGATTCAATTCAGTTTTTGAGTGGCATTCGAATTATTCGGTTGTGTAATATTGAATTGAAATTCGATCATATTTAAAAATCAGAAAACTAAGTTAAAATAAAGATGTTTAATGGGATGATGGATCCTGAGTTGATGAGACTCGCGCAGGAGCAGATGTCTCGTATGTCACCCGATGATATGGCCAGAATTCAACAACAGGTAATTCATATATATATTTTACTTTTTTAGTAATTGCTAGTTTTTTTTTTCTTTTCGGTAATTGATATGTATTTTTGGTTTTTTGGTAATTGCTATGAATTTTTAGTTTAATGATTAATTACTATGTGTTGCTTTTGTGTTTCTTTTGGTAATTGATATGTATTGTATAACATTGTCTAGTTTTATTTTATTTTGATGGTTAAAGTTTGAATTTTGAACTCGAATTTATGTATTGATGTTGCATTATTTGATGAAAATTATAGAGATTGATTGTATTTTTAATATAACTTTCTATTAGATGATAAATTTGATCTAATGAAAGTTGTAAGTTCCAATTAATTCAACAAAGTTTGTGAAATTTGACAATTTTATTTTAGTTCTTGATTCTAAATGGTCAAAATTTGTAGCTTAATTGACATGCATAACTTTGATTCGTAAAAAGATTGAACTTTAGTTTGGATTTGACAGGATTAATGCTGGATAATGTGTAATTATGACTTCACATCTAGGAAGGGTTATAAATTGTTCGAATTTATTGGTGAAAGTATTAACTTATGCTCTGAGAGTGATGTTTACTAAAAGGTTTGATTTTGTTGCTTGGTGTAGTCAAAGGATCAATTAATAAATGTCAAACTGGTACATATATTATAAGGTTGTATTTCCAACTTAAATGGCGGATTGAAGAAAGACGATACTCATGATTTAGCTAACCTGGAAAAGCTTGCTAGATATAATAACCTTAACTTGACGTGGATTCTCCCATTTAAGACTACCTAACTAACCTTGTTGTGGCTGTTATTTTTTTCCTTGCATTGTATTTATGTTCGTAGTTGCTGCAAATTCATCTTCCTTCCAATTTTAGGCAGAATCATTCTAGTCCTAGTGTGTTTACATGTCCCTCCCAAAAATTGATCCGTCGTTAGATTGCTACTGCTACCTCCATGTAATATCACTTACAGGTTTTACTGGTTACTTAAAAATTCAAACTTGGTCCTAAATTAAGCTTATTCAAATAAATTTTATAACTGGTTAGTGTGCAGTATCTAACGGTATGAATCATCTGATAGATTTTATCATGCTCATGAACGAGCTAGAGGGATATGATTAGGGAATCAAGCATTGTCATACTTCAAAAAAAAATGTCAATACCGCCTCTTCTTCCTTATGTTGGATAGAATTCACTCCATTGTTGATCTAATTTCTTTATCGATTTCCATTTTTCAGATGATGTCCAATCCTGATCTTGTGAGAATGGCTTCGGAGAGTATGAATAACTTTAGGCCTGAAGATTTCAAATTTGCTGCAGAGCAGTTGAAACATACTCGCCCTGAAGACATGGCTAAGATTGGTGAAAAGATGGCTAACGTATCACCTGAAGAGTTAGCTTCAATGCGTGCTCGCCTAGATGCGCAGGCTAATTATGAAATAAGTTCTGCTGAATTGCTGAAGAAACAGGTACTCTTTTGTATAGTAAAGATTGAGTCTTTATATTTTCTACTTTATTATATTGGCATATTAAAGTAGAATATAGTACACATGTGATTTTATACTATCACTATGTTCATAGAGTGATCATGTATTTATTGAGCTCACTATATAATGGCAGGGAAATCAACTCCACAGCCAGGGGAAGTTCAAAGATGCATCAGAGAAATATTCACTTGTAAGTATCATATGATATATTTCCCAGACATAATTTATACGTAACATGATGGCTCTTCATTTCTGTAATACAATGTTCTCCTGTACATTACAGGCAAAGAAAAATCTGAAAGGCATCCCTGCATCAACAGGCAGATCCATATTATTGGCTTGCTCCCTTAATTTGATGTCTTGTTATTTGAAAACTAGGCAGTATGAAGAGTGCATCAAAGAGGGATCAGAGGTATGTTCTCATTTCAATTTTTCTCGTACTATGGCTTCTCTCCTCCATATTTAAACTCTAAACACTCTTTAGTCACCCCCTTTTGCGTTCTTACTGTACATACTCCCTTCTTTTTGCGTCGTGTTTTCATCGGTGCATGCATGTATGTTCGGGTTTCTGAATTTGGTCGCTTTCATCTTAATGATCTGCTTTTTAAATCCTAGCAGTTCATTACTTCTGAAGGGAATAAAACTTCGAATCCTGAATGTCAAAATTGTATATGTTATAACTTGACAGGTTTTGGAGTATGATCCTAATAATGTCAAAGCCCTTTATCGGAGGGGTCAAGCATACAAAGAAGTGGGACAACTAGACGTGAGTTAATAAATTTATTTCCCAGATCTTTGCTTTTATAACGACCTGTTACCTAGGACTCATACTAACATGTTGAACTGAACAGCATGCAGTTGCCGACTTGGGAAAAGCTCATGAAGTCTCTCCTGATGATGAAACTATCTTTGAAGTCTTTAGGTAACTAATGATGTGTAATTGTGTAGATTCCTTATTTGTTTGTGTTCACATTTTTTCAGGTTTTGCATTGGACCTATTTCTGCCTTATGTACTGATTTATGCCAATGTTGTGCACTTTGCAGGGAGGCTGAGGAAAAATTTGTAAGAGAAGGGGGAAAGAAAACTTCTAGAGGTATGTCGTGTCGCATTTTGCAATGCATGTATCATGTGCTTTTGGGTTGGATCCTTTTACTCCAAGTAGCTGTTTTAATGTGCTTTAATTTATGTCAATTGTACTTCTTGTACATGATTTTCCTTACTTGTGTAGGGCTTGTCATTGAAGAGATAAATGACGAAGAGCCTTCCATGTCACTTGAGAACGATGAGAGTTCTTCCACAGCAACTTCTGGGTCACAGTCCGGAGGCACTGGAGGTCGTGTGAAACACACTGACATTCCTGCTGTGCCACCAAGAACTTCAGAATCTCTGGAGGCTATTAAAGATGATCCAGAAACTCTCAGGTTTGTTTGCATTTTTTTGGAGAAAATCTACAATTACCTTAACATTTCTGTCTGATTTTTTTTTATTTTGAATTACGTAAGTCATCCATTCTTATTCCTCCTACAAATTATTGCAGTACAGCAAACTTGTCGGTGTGAATATCGCAATGTTTTTCCAGTGTTTTTTAGTTGCTGGATTGTACTTAATGTTGAAAGAATTGCTATAATGCATTTGTCTGGTATTATATATGTGAATGGTTATGATTAGTGCCCTCATCAGTCTCCATCAGCTAGCAACCACCATTTCCTTTTGGTGAATGGTGATCTGCAAGCACCTCCTTTTTTCTAGCAGTGAATTCTCAGTATGAACTAGCCTGTTGAAAAATTGAGGTCATTTATATATGCACTTAAGTAATAAAATTGGTTTGCCTAATTGAGGAGGTTAAGAAAAAGGATGGGGTGCAAGATGGATCCACTTCCTCTTTTAATGCTCTGTTTGTGTAGGTATATATCTCATGTAATACAGAAACTCTCACATAGTAAGGCTTGGTTTGTTTTTTATTATGTTTCATCGATTGATACAAAGATATTATTTTTTGTGTTTGGCTAAGTATTGGTTTTGATTACAATGTCAGATTATTTTGTTAATTGATTCCCAAAAAGAATCACAATTAGAAATATAACAAAAAAACAATCTAACCTAAATGTTCATGAATGTAGGTCCTTCCAAAATTTTATTTCCCGCACTGACCCCGAGACTTTAGCTGCGCTTGGTAATGGTAATGCCGAAGGCGTACCTCCTGAAATGCTAAGGTCTGCCTCAAACATTATCAGTAGAATGTCTCCAGAAGATCTTCAAAAAATGCTCCAAATGGCTTCTTCTTTTCAAGGAGCAAATCCCTTTGCAACAGCAGGTCCTTCAAATTTAAACAGCTCTTCAGTTGGATCAATTCCACCAGAGGTGTCACCAGATATGCTTAAGTCAGCAACGGATATGATGAGTAAAATGCCACCAGAAGAGATGCAAAAGATGTTTGAGATGGCATCTTCTCTGAAAGAGAGAGCCCCGGGACAAACAGCCGAGCTGCTCTCTGATGAAATACGGTCTAATACTAGGTTTGGCAATGAAGAAGCTCAGTCTAATATTGTGGGACGTAATAATTCATCTCATGGGCCTCGTGATTCCAGAGGTGCTTCTCAATCAAGCATGTTGAATCCAACTACTGATCTACAGGAGCAGATGAGAAACCAAATGAAAGATCCAGCCATGCTTCAGGTTTTCCACCTACAGAATTCTGCATAGATTCTTTGTATTATGGTTCTTCCTCTCTTACTCCTTCATTATTGTTTTGGTCTGGGTTCTTGTGTCTCCCTTATCTCCCTTCTACTTATCTGCCTAGCTTTTGCGACTCTTCAATTTGTTGACTGGTATATAGATTAATTGTATGCCTTTGTATTACTCTTTGTTTCCCCATTAACTATGATTACTTGTGAATTCTTGTCTGAAAAACTAACTATTTGTTGGATCTGATGGTAGATGTTCTCCTCAATGATGAAAAATATGAGCCCAGATATGATGGCAAACATGAGTGAACAGTTCGGGTTGCAGCTTTCTCGAGAGGATGCCGAAAAGGCTCAACAAGCCATGTCATCTTTATCTCCACAAGACTTGGAAAAAATGGTACACCCACTCACACTGCCCTGCTGTTCTATTAAGCCACTTACACATTCATACATATGT
The DNA here is from genome assembly GCA_003412495.2 of Echium plantagineum. Classification (NCBI taxonomy): domain Eukaryota; kingdom Viridiplantae; phylum Streptophyta; class Magnoliopsida; order Boraginales; family Boraginaceae; genus Echium; species Echium plantagineum. The sequence continues at coordinate 18,989,400 of CM016565.1, forward strand.
ACCAATCCAAATGGCAATTTGAAAGGAAATTGCAAAATGAGAAAATTCTGTGCCTTCATTGTTATGCTCTTCTGCCCGTCATGTTTGAAGTACTAGGAGCCATAAGCCATATTTAAAAAGATAAATCACTGCGACGTCCCCATACTCCCATCTATTGATGAGACTAAGAACAAGTTAGTGTCTTCTGGATTGACCAGTGATGATAGCACCTATACGCAATTTGCATGCATAATTAGTTCTTGTCAACTTCTTAACGAATAGATAGTTTTTGGTTTGGGCTCTTTCTTAGATCATGAGTCCTTAATGAAATTGATAGTGTAGTTTGAATTAGGTCATGCCATGAACTACCTGCTGCTTCTGCCTCACTGCTTTGGATTTGCAGTATAGACTACTCTTTTTCCTTTTAATTGCCGTGAACAAGTAGAAAGAGATTATGCATGTGTCAATGTCAAAATGTTCAAAAAGAATCACATTATCCGGGCTTCCATTTGCTTATGTATCACCTGCTGTGCATTAAAATCAAGAATTCATGCTACTAGTATGGTTTTATTGACATGATGTTTTAATTACCCATGAGTTTACTGATAATCTTATGGGTTACTGACACATCGTTTTATGTTACGTGTAGTTATAATTGTCCCACATTTTCATGAGAATTTACTTGCCTTTTATCTTGTGGACTAGAATGAGACTGGCAATGAACTTTTCATTACGTTTTGTTAAAATATCAGTTTCTTTTCATGAACATACTGCGACGTCATGGTTATAATTCTACTCTACTCATTTTGTTGGTAGTTTTTCCTATTCCACATACCATCTGCATCCTCCTGCATACATCCTTTTTTCTATCGTGTTGGGCACTTGGCCACAGAATGGAAATAACGGGATTATCTGCAGAATTGACGTTTTCACATAATTGCTACACAATCTTCATTTGAATATTTGTTTGTTCTCATTGCAGATGAAATGGATGGACAGACTTCAAAAGGGGGCACAAACAGTGAAGAAGACTAAGAACTTTCTACTGGGGAAATCCGGCATGGTACTTGCCGTAGTTATGCTGGTTCTGGCGGTACTTCTTCACAGGCTAGGCTTCATTGGAAGCTAGGCTGACACGTTTCGTCCTGTAGGGGTTCTCCTGAAAGGGATCCTTCCACCTAAATGCCCATACGAGCAAAGAGTTGCAAAAAAAACAAGGATGTAGTTTGGTTCATATTTTGTTGTTAAATACGTACAATACTAGTAGCTCTTACCTTTCTAGGTACGTTATTGTCTTCATTTTTGACTTGTTGGTTTGTCTAATATAATAAATAATTTAACCGTTAGATGTTCTATATATGGAAGAATCGTAATCTTAGTCTTAGAGATGGATCATTATAGACGACTATATATACTCCCGTCACTTGTTATGTGATGTAGTCTAAAAGCTATTCAATTCAATCACAAAAAATGCATCGTATTTGACCCAAGCCGGATAGCCTTTCATCCGGCTTGTGAAAACTTGGATATTAGCTTGTTTTAATTATAAGTGAGCCGGATCTGAGCTGGTTGTCCAGCTTGTTAATTGATGAGGCCGAGACGAGCACCATGAAGCTCGTCTTGTTTGTAGCACTAGTTAACAAGGGTGTCGCTGGATCGAGTTACCCATGACGTGCTCAATATTGAAACTTGATTGCGTAGTTCATTTTTTCAACATGATGCAACTATGCAAGTACATCGAAATCACTTCCCTAACGGCAACTAGACTCGTTCACGAGAGCTTAACTTGTTCCTATCTCATCCGTTACCTGTTCGATATTTGATCTGAGAACTAGACTCGTTGCCCGTGCAACTAATATGAGAATTACTCGTTTGTCCGCCCAACTAATAATCAAATCGATTTGAGCCGAGTAGGCTAAATTACTCGATACTCGAACTAATGCATAATGACCTCAATCATTTTAGTATGTACTTTTCAAAATATTTCATATCCGACTTTCAAACACACAATTAAATGTGATGCCATTTGTTGGCTGGACGAGCATAACCCTGTCGTAAAGTCACATTAGATTGAAAAATTTAACTTCGAGTCTTGATAGCTATATCATATGAGTTTTATTTTAAGTGGGCTCTTCGTCATCTCATCAACATTAACCTCATCTTTAATGCATAGATTACCTGATAAAAAATTAGAGTATTAAGTATTTTAGTTACATCACACATTTTACATCCTTCATGTTAGAAATTGTGTAAAGGCCATTGTCATTTTGATAGATTTCATCATTCTTTTAATCAAGACTTAATTTCCTCTTTTAACTGTGGCATGTGGGGGCCTGATGTTGGATGTGCAACTTTGAACCAAATGGGATACTGGTTTTTTTTCTTTTCACTCAGTAGAAATTACAAATAATTATACGATATGAAAGACATTTTTAAATTAAGTAAATGGGAGTTTAAGCTCCAAATAAACAGTTTCGTCTTCTCTGACCGCTGTTCCACTGAACTTTCGCTTCCTGGATGTGATTCCAATCCGCATAATGCCTGAACTTTCGAACGCCCGGAATCCCTCAAAGTGGGTGCTGGAATGCTGCAAAGGCAGGCCCGAAATCGCTGCACAGGCCACCACGAAAGCAGAGGAATGTTTAATATACTCCTCTGCTAGAATCAAACCGAATCCTATTCGAAAGAAGCTCAGGTCCAATACCACTAAACTAGAAACCTTCAATAAAAGAGAGTGGCTCATATTTAAATTAATTGATGTTTTTACTTATTCACTTATCAATTTGACAATCAATTGCTAATTACTTATTATTTTAATAATTAAGGTATTTACTGTAGTTATTATAAAAATAAATAATCATATAATATCACTCTATTATAATTTTCTATAATTAAATTTAGGAATAAAATAATTATCTAAATTTTAATAAAGAAACTGAATAAAGGGAGTATAATGTTGTCATTATCTTTAAGCCTTGCGGTGCGACTGTGGATTACTGGATTCCGACATCTTTGTCAGAGAAATCAAAACAAAAGACCAAGTAAACCATGAACAGATTAATTAAATTCTTAGTTTTGTAATAATAAATACTATTGGTTGCCCCCAAAACAATTCTACCATCAATTTGCTCTTCCATTTTCCATAATAAAATCAACCAAATATGTATTTGATCAATCGTATATTCATCTTTTTATACCAGTTTTGATCTACAAATTCACTTAATTTTCTTGAAGGTGTTCAATTATTTAGTCTTGGCGTTTGATCGTTTTCCTCATTTGGGTATGTCTTTAAAGTGCTAATACTTGATTTTCTTTTGTTAAATACAATAAATTATGCTTGTGATCAAATGGGCATCATCATCTTTTTTATGTAAATAATTATTATGGTCTGGGTAAGTTTTTGGCCCCTCATAAATTCAAGAAACTAGGTATCATGTTGGCACGAAAGTTTCAGTCTTTTTTTTATAGTTGGTGGAGTTTTGATGTAAAGTGATAGGATTATCTGGTTTTGTTTTTACTTTGCTTTACTATTGGTAACTGTGAGATGTGAGACTTCGATTTGGAAGTGTCACTTTAAGTTCTTGAAGTCTACTGGTAATGTTAACATGTGATTTTTGTGCCATGGAACATATGAACATGGCTCATTACGATACCGACACTTGAGTAGATAGTGTTATCAATTCTTGTTAGATCGTTTTGGGAACAACCTCCTTGTTGTTAGTTGTCAAAGGGTAAGGCTGACCCGTTACTCCGCTTAGGCGGGAATCTTCAAAGATATTAGGGCATGTTTCATATGTAGGGACTTCTTTTAACTTTTTAGGAGTGATCTATCAGTAATTGGTATCTGGTGAAAGGGGTGTCACATATGTAATTTCTGTCTGTGTAATTTGAGTATGTGTTTGTATTGTTTATCCTCAGGGATATTGGTTAAATTTTTCATAAGAAGAAATTAGAATTGTATGTGTTTGGAAGTGTTTCGGTTGATCATTTTTATTGTGGAGATTTGTAATGAAGACTGATACTTTTACAGATGGAAGAGTCGAAGATATCTGAAACACGCTTGACGTCAGCTGCGGCCTTTGTTGAGGGTGGAATCCAAGATGCCTGTGATGATAGTTGCAGTATATGCCTCGAGGAATTCTGTGAAAGTGATCCTGCAACAGTCTGTTCTCTGACAGTGATTCATTTCTGGTTGTGGTGGTTAAAAATTGAAATAGCATATTCATCCAGTGATTGTTTTTTTTGAATTGTAGGTGACTGGTTGCAAGCATGAGTATCATCTGCAATGCATTCTTGAATGGTATGTTATCCATTAGTTAGCAATATATAGCTTTATTCTAGTTTCAGCTGCTGTTACCAATTAAAGAAGGCATTGTGTTATTGTGTCCATACTCGATTCCATTCTAAAAGTTCGGAAAAGGATGGAACTTCATTGGCAATTAGATTTAGCCATCTTCAGCCTGTCATGTTTATCCTAAATAATTATATTTTGGGGAGGTGTATTATGTTTAGTAGTAATGTGCTAGAGCATTGTAGAAAACCAAGACATTTTTTTGTTGAGTACTTGGTTTCCTAGGGTTGGTATTAAAATGCTAGGGGACTCATTTAAATTTCCAAAGAAGAAGAAATTGTCAGATACTTATAGGTTCATGCATCAACTGTACTGGTCACAATGATGGTAAGAAACCTGAAAGTATCCCAAAAGTTTACAATGGTAGTTGTTGTTACTTACATGGGTTTAATTGCAAGAAGTTTTTATTTGTTACTTCAATAGGAGTTATTGGACTAGAACTGCCAGAAAAGCTTTATGATTGCTTTCCTGAGATTAATGGGCTTGATGTAATCTGGTGTATATTTCTAAACTAATTGTTAATTTCGTCCTTGTTTTTACGCGTTTCAATTGGTATTCTGACATTCTGCACTCTGTTCCCAACTTTTTTTCTTTCTCTCAAGTCTACCATGGATTCTTACTGCATATGATTGTTATCTGCTTCCGTGTCTCTCTCTGTCTCTCCTAATTGAACTTCAAGAAACATGAGTTTATTTGTATTTGTACGACTGTGATATCTTGTCATGAGCTATTCATAGTATTGCATAGGTTGGCAGTTGATTTTCCAAGCCTGTTCAAATCAGTTCTATGATAGAAAAAGTTTCTCTTAGTGTATATATCTATCGGATTTTTTTTCTATGGAGTGCTAGCGATGCTTGGCCTAAGGGTGATAATGTTTTTAAATCTTGTGATGCTCTGTTGTAGTCTGATTATATATTTTGTGATGGCCTATGTTTGTCCTAAGTATCTAGGTGGATAGACTATAGAGTGAATTGGTATCTCATGTTCCATTGATTTGGCATTTGACATGTTATTTGTAAGTCGAAGAAACTGCATCCTGTTGATGTTACTGATAATACTGCCAAATCACAAAATAAGATGTTTGGCTAGAAAAACAGTTATATACTTCAGTCACTTGATTCTTTATAACTAGTAATTTGATATGTGGATTCAGTTTTACATCATTACCTACTTATCGTTTTGATCTGTAATTTGAATTTCTTGCTAGTACAAAATATTATAATTCCTAACGAACTATTTTTTTGGTAGGTGCCAGCGAAGTTCCCAATGTCCGATGTGTTTGCAACCAATCAACCTGAAGGATCCTAGCAGGTTCTGGGAATATGTTCTTTATCTAATCGGGCTATTCTGATTTTTCTAATTGATTAACATTTTGCTTCTTTCAACAGCCAGGAATTACTTGATGCTATAGAGCATGAGAGGAATACGAGGATGAATCAACCTAGAAGCACGGCGATATTTCATCATCCATCATTGGGAGATTTTGAACTTCAGCATGTACGTAGTTCGCGCTAATCACATTGAGATATTAACTGCAATCGAATTTGTGTTAGTTGGTGTTCTTAACTGATAGCTTGTTGCACTTGTTCTGCAGTTACCAGTCAATGCAACTGATTCTGAGCTTGAGGAGCAAATTCTTCAGCATTTAGCAGCGGCAGCTGCTATGGGAAGGACGCGTCATCTTGTGAGGAGAGAGGGTCAGAGAGGTAGACCATCTTCCCAAGGCCGTTCTCATTATCTGGTGTTTTCAACCCATCCTAGTGCCACTTCCTCTGCTGCTGTTTCTCCTACAGAACGAAGGATCGGGGTTGGACAGTCCCCGTCAGTTATATTAAGTGACTCGGATTCTCCACTTGTTACAATTGGAGAAGATATCGGTCAAATGATAACACCACAATCACCTGCCCCAGCCAATCAGGTGGCCTCATCTGCGTTCGGATCAAGCAGTGATTCTAGGTTACATGGCACACCAACCAGCAGGTTCAGGTTTTGCTATTGCACATCATAATCTTTCCTATTATCATTTGTCGGCCTTTATTTGTACTTCAGCTGGAGGTGTTTTGGAACTTTCTTCTCGCTTTCTAAAAGTACTCTACCACACTTCTTTGTTGTAAGATACCTCTGTACTCTGGAGGAGATAGTAAGATACGCTTTCCTAAAGAAAACAGCATTTAGCCTAAGTTCTGCTGATCTATCAATTGGTAACTTGTGAAACAAAAATTATTGATGCTCAGGCGCAACATGATTGATTGATGCAAGTGATGTCCTAATCCATTTATTATATATTATTATAAAAGTTACTTATCATCAAGTTCCATCACATGGTGGCTTGAAACATCTCTGCTTCATCCGAGCATGCTTAATATGTCAACTGTTCTCTTTCTAGGAGGTCTCCAACTCAATCTTCCCCTAGTAGTCAAGACAGTGCTGGAACATCTGATCTACAGTCATTTTCGGAGTCCTTAAAAACTCGCCTTAGTGCAATATCAACGAGGTAATTGTTGCAGTTTCTGATTTTGTAATATTGCTCGTCATACTGTAGGATTGGCTGATATTTTGTTATTGTAAATCAATATAAAAGATACAAGGAATCAATAACCAAGAGCACTAGAGGCTGGAGGGAGAGATTGTTCACGCGAAACACTTCTATGCCAGAATCTGGAGTGGAAGCTAGAAGAGAGGCTGATGCTGGTGCTGCAACCATTGCAAACATGATGGAGCGCCTTAGAACTACAGAAGATAATAGGACAAGTGTGGCTCTGCCAACTAACAGCTTGGTTGGTATCCCATCTCCATCACAGAGTAACCAACATAGTTTTATGAGCAGTGATTATGACTCCTCAACTGATGAAAATCCTCAACCTCCTCGTGCTGCTAGTTCTACTTCCAACTAAGTAATGATGTTTTAGCAGTTACAACAACATTTTCTCTTTGAGGTAAGTTCTTCACACTAATTCATCGTTTCAGCTGCATCATTAATCCTATAAGACAGACTTATTTCGTTACTACAGTTTTGTTTCCCAAAATGCTTTGTGGAGTTATGTTCAACCATTTGGTTTTCTTCATAAGAAAAGATATCGACTGTGTCACAGTCTGTGTGTATGCATTTTGCAGAATCATGATTGTTTGTAGAATTAGAAATTTGCAAACCCCAACTTACATATTATTGTTCAAGCAAAATTTATTACTCCCAATTATCTACTAATATTTTTATGAAGTTTTTGCTTATATTGGTTACTTTTAGTTTTATTCTATTTTCATGGGCCTCCATTCAGAAGGTTGAAATGGATTCAAGAAAGTGTAGTGTACTGCATTGTTATAGTGTAATGAAATGCTTTGCATATTATTAAGTCACATAAGAGGTTCTTTTTGTAAAGTTTCATTTTGTGAAGGCACGAGTCTCGAAGATCATGTTCAATGTTATCGTAGATACTAGATATCAGTCAATGGCGGTATTTGGGGGTTTTTGATTAAATGTTTTATTGGTACTTGTTGCTGCTGATACACTTAGCTGCTTTGATATGACATGTGAAGGAGCATAAACATGAACTAGGCCCTGCTAATTTCTGCACAAACCTTTCGCTGGTTTAGACATTAGTTTGGAAGTCTTGTGACTGAATGCTCTCTTACTACACCTCCCTTTCCTTCCTCAGCCCACATACAACAAAAGTAACTGGGGTGTAGTTGTGATTAAACTGGTCTGTCATTGTTTCGATCTGCAGATGGATAATTTTTCTTTTTGTCGGGCGGGATCAACTCAGGTCAAAGGATAACTCTTGCTAGTATCATGTGATGAGGTCGGAAATTAGCTGCGGTTGGAATTCTGAAACTCCGTTACTGGGCAAAATAGGCTGTGTAGTATGGCTGCAAAGTGATGCATCCTGGCAACTATTTCTCTGCGTGTTTGAACGCTATATAAACACGTTCAATGTCTGTAATATATGAGTTCTGAGAACCCTTTTGCCAGTAGAGGAGCGTCATCTATAGTTACTGGGTCATGGGATTGCAGCTTCTATCATTCCTTGTTTTAGGTTGAAAAACTATATAGACATCATTTATATACTAAAAATGTGATGCTGGATAACTTTGTCAAGCATTGGCCTTCTGTAGCAATAGCGTGCTCGTGGCGAGGGATCATCCGACATAGAATTGGAATGGTTGTGCCCATATTTAGACATGCTAATGCACAGAGCACATCTGCATTCTATGTTAGCAATCGTGTATGCTATGGGCACATTAATAGTTAATCATCTATACATGAACGCTGTTCTATCAAGATGTAAGAAAGGCACTTCGAATTGTTGATCTTCTTATCAATATTTATCAAACCTGTTCTGTCTAACGATATGCTATTTAATCAAATGATGACAAAAACGAGGGACATTATAATAATTGGTTACTTGTATTTGGGAATAACTTCGAACGTAAAGTCACATTATATTTTCTCATCTTAGGAAGATGTCCTTTCTTCGAAGTATGTATTGTTTTCTAACTATTATGAGGTCCACCATTTTTATTTATTGGATCTTGAATTAGTGAGATAAAATAAAATGGTTATACACCATATATATTTCTTATTGTTAAGTATTCCTTCCAATTAATATTATGTAGAATTGTTGATGTTTTCGTTCTTGTGTGCTTAGCTTTAGAATTAATTACTTCTTATTCTTTAATTTAAAAACATAAAATTGATATCAACAAATTTATCATTAAAAAATATTCGCATAAAAGTATTTTTTTATATTAATATAATTTTTAGTAATATAATTCATTAGTCATTGTAGATTAGATGGGAAAAAAAATTAAAAAGGTTATGTTTTGATTTGGGAGGAATGGCATATACTATATAGTGTCTATATTTCATTATTGGGTTAATTAAGTTTACTTGTAGGTGGTGACAGGATTGTTAAAGTTACGGTTCAACCTTTATAGTAAGTCTCCTAGTTGAACGAGGCTAAGATTAGGTATGTGCATGAATTATGTTGGGTGGGTTTCGCTCAATTTCACGCACACTATTATTTCCGATTTATTAATTGAGTTCAAACCGGACTTAAGAAACATTTAACCAATGCCTCAAGTTTTCATATTGGATTTGGTGAGTTATGAATCATTAATTCTAAGACAATTGACAACGTATTATCAATTGCCAATTACTTAAAACAGAAAGTAACAAATTCTCCATGTTACGTGTTGGTATCAATTGCCAAAATAAAAACGTTGAATGTGTGTTTAGTGAAATTATAAAATGAGAACTTTATGTGACCTTTAAACTAGCAAAAGAAACTATGCCTATGCCTATGCCTTCATTTTGTTTCAGAAATATATACTCCTTATAATTTATCGAAGCACGATTACTGATAGGCCTGGCAAAATGTATTATTGAAGATTCAATGCTCAATGTCATAAAACAAATTTGATCAGAAAATATACTAGATATGGAGTACATGCTAAAATCAATTCGCACAAACTCTATTGAAAATGTAGTTGCAAACTCAGATATCAACTTTTTATTTTTTTCGATAGCTTCATATCCTCAGCTCCCTTACATGATGATCATTGAATGCAGAACTCTATGTTTCTATTTGGAAACCTCTTAATGCATAAAGCGGGAAGATATTGATGTATCAAAATCACAGAAATGATGAAGTTAATATCAAGTTGTTACACTAATTCTCCACCTCCAGAAATGGTAACACCAATATGTTTAGAACCTTGAGCGAAGACTATAACAGCACCTAACAGATCTTCATTATATGATACGTTAATGCAAAAGGTGTTCACTCACTAGGATAGAGTGTTACTCCATAACTGCAGTTCCCCCAGCACCTTTGATCTTCTCTATGATTTCATTTGCTTCCTCTTTTGTGAGCCCTTGTTTTAGTACCACGGGAACCTTCTCGACTAAATCCTTGGCCTCCTTCAAGCCAAGATTTGTGAAGGCTCGCACCTCTTTAATTACCTTGATTTTTGCAGCTGCATCAAATTTCTCTAGCTTCACATCAAAAGCAGTTTTCTCTGCTTTTTTCTCTTCAGCCTTGGAAGAACCACCAGCTGAGCTTCCTTCTGCACCCATGTCCATTCCTTCTACAGAAATAGGTTGCATCTTGGGATGCCTCAGCAGCTCTCTAAGTGCAGGGCCAATTTGAACACGCTCTTCAGCAGGGAGGGATGCGATTTGTTCAGCAAGCTGAATAATCTTATCAGAAGGCTGGGGTCTAGGACCATAAGGATCATACACCGAAGGATACTTATATTTTATAGGCTTAGCTTTGGGATCTCTAGGTACAAAATCAGGTTGGAATGATCGTGACTGAAGAGGCCCTGTTATCTCACGAAGTGAGGAGCGTAGATGAGAGGATCTAAGTAGTCGCACAAACTTCATGGTACCCATATTGTAGATGATAATTCAAGAAACTCCACTGAGGGCTTACTGCAAAGTAATAATGTACTGTTAGCAGACAAAAGATCAATTAGCTCATATCCTATACATTCTCATTGAGGCATAGTCCAGTCGAAGACGACCAATTCTAAATCCAAAAATTGCAATCGCGCTTGTCAACTAGTACAGCTCAAGGAATCATGTTAGAACACTGACTTTGAGAACGAGCATGATCATGCAAATCAAACATTAATAACATTCACAGCACGGGAGAACGACCTAACTAGACACAGCTACAAATTAATCAATGTCACCCGTAATTAAAAATTACTCTAAAACAATTCTCCTCAATTAATTCCAAATAGATAAACTAATAAAAGTTTATTTTAAATGAGACATTTTATCAAACATCTTATGATCTTCTAAACTCAAACAATAAATCCAGGAGACATTGACAATTACATAAGAAAATTTACTTTCAAATAGATAAACTAAGGATCATAAGTCATACTGAGGCATTTTATCAAACATGTGTTAGGCAATACTAAAAAAACCCACGTCCATAATAACAGAGTTCTTCTCGAAAAGATTATGCACGAGTATCATGTGCATAGTCCGCCACTTCCAGGGCGTCCCGTGTTTCCAAAGTGAATTTTTGTAAATTTTAATTCACAAATTCAAATTCAAAAAGTTCATCATCAAATTGCAAAAACTTAATATTAATCAGCAATTAATTAATTGATAAATAACATACCTGGTCTGGATTAATATTGGAGCTTTTGGATGTGGCACTAAAGGAGATCGACTGGTAGCTGGAGTGGCGATGTGGAGGCGCAGTACCGAACGCGGGTTGAACTGAAATGATATACTATGGTGAGGGAATTAGGGATTTTCACCTGTTTAGAGTCATTTTTAATTTAAAAATTTAAAATAATAGTTGAGTAGGTGTTTTTTAATTGATAAATTGATCCGGTTCCAATCAGTTTCAATCTTCTCAGTTTTAGGTTTGATTTCACTTTTATTGTACACTCCTACTAAATACGCCAAATCGAGATGAAAATAAGGTGGACTAAATTTTAATACAAAACATTTTAGAATTTGAAGCATAAATGTGTCTTGGAAGACTCGAACCCGCACCCTCCTTGCAAAGTAAACATTCTGCCAACTTTTTTTTTTTTTTGTAAATTTGCGACGAAAGCATAAATACTATAATATTACAAATAACGAATACATAAATTACTAACTAATACTCCCTCCAATCCAAAAAAACCATCGTTTGACTTTTTGGAATTGAACTTTGACCATCAATTACTAATTATTACTTATTTTAAAGAATAATTGAAAGTCAAACATTTATCTCGATATGTGAGAAAGACACTTTTTTTTTGGATTGGAGGGAGTAGATCGTTAAAGTATGTTCTAACTAATGAACAATTAAAATAAGTGTAAAACAAATTGCCTCAGATCTAGACCATGACCTTGGTCAGATACCACAGGCTACTAAGCCATCGGCCTGCCAACTAAATTTCTTGTTCTTTATGTTGACATATATCTTTTGTTAATAATAGCCAAAATCCTTGTTCCTTCATATACATTAGAATGTAGTTATAGAAAAAAACTTTAAAAGTACAACAAAATTAAAAATTAATTTATAAAATAATATCTTGATTAAGAAAATTTTAACTTAATATAAAATGTCATAAAAACAATTATATAGTTATATTTCATATTGAAGGTCCAATTATAGTTACTATTTTAAATAATGTTAGTAATATTACATAAAGAGGCCCAAAAGTGACAAAAAAAAACATATATAAAAACGACCGCAATCTCATTCTAATTATTGTATTTGCTAACTATACAACGAACCACGACAACAAATTGTCGTCCTTTTTTTTTATATAATTCAATACAACAGTTAATACATATTAGAAACAAACTTAAAAGATGAAATGTTGGAATATCCCGGGGTTGCAAGACACAATGAACTACGATAGTTCATATGTCTAGAAAACCCTAATTCGTTGATCGTTAGAATTTACACAATGAAACTAGCTCATAGAAGTATATGTTCAAAGGTAGTGTGAATATGCTACAATTAACATATAAAAGAGTAGTGCTACAAAGTTATACCTTTGAAGCGTGAGCGGAAGCTTTGTAAATCTTTAAGCGCTTATCCCCACACCTTGCTCCTTTGCTTTCTCCTTGAAGAAATGTCTATCACCAAGGTGATATGAAACTACTATGAAATAGTCCACACCAATACCTTAGATAGCAATAAGACACACTTGGACTAGTGTGTGTTATTGAGGAGTATGTAGTCTTTACTACTATAGCAAAAAATGTAGAACTAGTTCTACACTCTACACTTAGAGTTTTGCTAGAGGGTTGAGGTTGAAGATGAAGTGTGTTTGTTTGTGTTCTCTAGCAAGAGATGTGCAAGACTTAGATTGATGTTCTACCCATTCTATATCATCTTATGATATAGAATGGATGATGAAACACATTATACACTAAACAAACACATTAACCATCCATATGGTTAATGCCTCTTGGTCCATAGAAGATTCTCTTACAAGAGTTCTTCCCAAGACTTACAAAGCCTTCCCAAGGCATAAAGTAGCCACCAAGATGTCAACCATTCATGATGATGGAATTAATTAATCTTAATTAATTAATTAAATCATATCTTATTTAATTAATTCATTAATTAATTAAATCATTTCAATAAATGATAATATATATATATATATATATATATATATATATATATATATCTCACATATATATATATATACATAAACCCCAAATGGTGTGTCCGGAACCAATTCCGGGCGCACCATCGGTTCGGTCGGGACACGATCTCGATCGAACCGAAATTCCTCAATATGGATCAAATCCCTTATTCACTTTCGGGTCACTACTCGAAAGTATCTTCGGTAATTGTTACGTGTGTGACCTCATAGCCCGAGTAACGAAGGCATCGGGATTCAACGTATAAGACCGTATACACGAATCCCGAAGATCATCGAGAGAGCCTAGTCTGCCATTCGATGACCCCCGGCATTATCTCGGGTGAGACTACTGATAGTTCAGATAACTATCGGTTGTTGAACCGTATATATAGATGATATAGTTCACGGGCACTAATTGAGGAAATTGACACATCAATTTCCAACATGAAAGACACTCCAACAAATGGAGCGTGGCAAAAACAGACATAAAATACATAGATCTAAACTGAAACTCAGTAAAAGGGGTATCTGAGGTTTGGGGGGACTCCACGATGAAAGATGTAACCTTCTTGTAGATCAAAAACGCCAAACTTGACTCATAACAACAGATATTAATTCATGTTAAAAATCATGTTTTGTCCTTGAGAACATATAAAGTAGTAGTAGAATATGATGGATTTGAAAGATAAGACAAACTGATGTATAGTTTTGACATGAGCAGAAGAGAAACTCAAGCTTCTCTTGGTCGATGTCATTGGTGGGGAATTATTAATGTCGATGAGAGATCGACTATTTAAGATATTAAGTAACCAAGTGAAAGTAGGATTTTGACATGGGTAGAAGAGAAACTCAAGGCTCTCTTGTCTATGTCAGAGGTGGATATTTTTGTCATGTCGATAGCTAATCGACTATATAAGGAATCCTTAAAAGAAAATCTAATAAGGAGAAAATCCATCAACATTCTAATTCCTATTTATACGATTCAGAGACACAAGAGTGATCATGTTATAAATTAATTTTTGAACTGTAACGAGAAAAACTGTAAGGTTTACCAAACTTACTTCGATTCCCTGAAATACCTTTGTTCTTGGAATTGATTGAATTAGTCATCCAAAAACTCCTCAATTCTTCGCCAGTTCTTGAAAGAGGATTGAACTCTAGCTTGGGTTGTGGAAATCCGTAGCTTGTCTTCTGTTTCACGTCATTTTCATCAACATCGACTTCTCATTTGAACGTAGCACCCGTTGATCCTTCCTTTCCATTAGCTAGTGGGGAATTGTCCACATTGTGATCATTGAGCTTTCTTCTTGTGCTTCGGATTAGATATGTTTCCCTTATCAGCTCCTCACCATTTGGGTCCGTGGAATATGAATTGGCTTTACTCAAATTTGCTTGTTCCTCCATCCGTCTTCGTTTCATGCCTAACTTAGTTGGAGATTTAGTGTTCTCCAAAAAAGATTCCAATGGCTTAATCGTGGTTTGTGAATGGCCCAATTCCTTGCTTGTGTGAGTGTTGAATGAGTAATCTAAAGTTCTTGACTTTTTTTTGGTGGTTGTAAGTCTATGCTCTCTAAAGAACTATCTCGTTTTCTTTTCTCAACTTTAATGGATTCTTTTTCCATAAAACTAAGAAGAAAATATCTAGCATATTTAATCCATTTGTCAGGTTTATCCCTTGTTCCGTCTTTAGTCTTAGCTTTCGAATTAACATATATATTAGCCTAGAATCGATATTCATAAGTTTAAATGATGTTCTACATCTAAACTGGACAAGTTTAAGCTCGGCGTTAGGAGAATTTGGAGTTTTTTTCGAAAGCGTGATAAAGAGATATTCACCTGACTTAGCAAAAATGATCCTCCGTGAAGTTGTTGAGTCCACCATTTTTTTGTGTAATTTAAGAGCGGATATGCTGGGCAACTGAGTGCGGAGTTGACTTTGCCGTCTTTGGAGCAAAGGAGACATTGCTCCCAGATTTTGTTATCTCCCAACAACAAACCTGGTTATCCCTTGGTGTGATAATCAAGTGATTCGAGTTCGGACTGAAGCAAGGCTCGATACGTAATCACTGAGGTGTGTGCAACATAAGGATGAGTTGAAGGTGGTGATGGGAGAACATGATGACGGTGAGGCGGCGATGAAACGTGAGCATGATGATGGGGTGGCGGCGGCGGGGATGGAAGAGCATGATGATGGTGAGTCGCTGATGTAGGGTGAGCATGATTACGTTGTGACGGTGGTGATGGACGATGTTTGCTGGTAGTTCTTGAGGAGAGAGCTGATTATATTGTTTGAATGAGATATGAGTATTAGTTGTGGAATGATAGGGATGGAGGAGATGGCAAAAATATGGGGTGGGAGGTGTTGGAGGTAGTAGCTTCATCTTGAAGGAAGCTTTACCGCCTCAAATGAGAGGATTATTACATCTATGCTTGAATCTTTTTCTCCACCTTAATTGTCGTTCCTTAAATAGCTAAGTTTACAGTTTATTATCATATGACCTATACCCGAATAAGAATGAAAAGAGTCATGCTTCATCGCATTTCGTCGAATGTTATAATTAAAACATTAAATCTAAATTATATATTTTGTCATATTTCATCGTAAGAAATGATTGAAAAATAATCTTAAATTATATATATAATTTGTTCACATTTGGTCATCCCTCTATCTAATAAGATAAATCAAATTTCATCACATTTCATCGTACATAGTAATCTAAATTATTAATATTTTTAATGTCTCTTTAGATTCATATTTAAGGTGTTTATAGACAACTAATTGGTGTTATTAACAAACTTCAATTACTTATTATTAGCTAATCTATAAACTTTTTTTTTGTAAATCAGCGATGAGGTGAGTATCAAACTCAGTACCTTCTGGTCACTAGCAAAAGCCTTTTCCACTAGGCTATCCGATTAATTCTAGCTAAACTATAAACCTAAAAAAATATCAAAGATAATTATTTTCTCCTGCTTTATTAATCATAATTAAGGTATGTAAAGACAACTCAATTAAAGTTCATTCGTTATCTATCAAACTTCAATAGTTACAAAAAATTCAAAATTTAGAAAAACTCTATCCACAAATATCTCTCTATACTATAACGTGGGAAGAGCCTTTTTGGTGAAGCCTAAATGCTCAAAAAAGTACGCCACGTGACAGTCTCCAATTTGAAGATGCAAAGTCACAATGCTTCAACCGAAAGGTTAAACTAACGTATCATAATATATTCACATCCTTAGACCGAATTACAATGTTTCAATTTTGAAGCCCAAAGTTCATTGTATATAATTGATGGTCATTGTAAACAGACAAACAACCCTTCAGTAGCTTTATATTAAAAAATAGTTATCATGTTATCTATTATATATAACATATATGTTTAATCATATTTTTTATAAATAAATATTTTTTTATAAAGTAATAATTATCCAAAACTATTTTTAATTATATATATTTATTTATTTAGACATATGTTTAGTCATATTTTTATAAATAAATATTTATTTAATATAATAATAACCCTAATAATTATCCAATATTATTTTAGTTACATATATTTATTTATTTAGATATATTTTTATAAATAAATATTTATTTTATATAATAATAATTGTCCAATATTTTAAAAGAAGAATTGGTTATATGCAATCATCTTTTTATTTTCTCTTTTTATAACAATGTATCATTTGAATTATAGTTTTAACTATATATCTCAGACCAAATCACAAAACCCTAATTCTCATTTCCACTCTCTGCGCAGCCCCCTCCCCCCTCTCTCTCATTTTTAGTTTTTCATTGTGGTGAATGTGCAACCCCTCCCCCCTATTTCCACTGTCGTTAATGCGCAACCCCTCCCCCCCCCCTCCCCCCCGTTCAAACTTTCAATTCCAACTCCAGATAGAGATTTCCATAAAACTTTATGGTAAAAATACCTTAATTATATGAGATAAATTTGAAATTGCTCTTATATCTCATATTTTAACTCTATATGAAAATATATAACTCAAAATTTCTAATTTTTTACAAATTTGTTCTAAACAAAATATTAACTCGCACATGCATTGACTGTGCACCTCGCCGCTAGTATTATATATTAGTAAAGACAATAATTCATAGTAAAAAGATTATAAACGCAATGACAATTTATTAATAATGAATGCAATGACAATTTATTATTCACTACCAAACTTAGGAATACGTTAAACTCTTATTGTATTCCACCCCATTCTTGACTATCAATGGCAACACTAGGTTAATAGAGGTGTAATGATCAAGCTTCATTCACCTAAATTCACACCATTTTGATTAGCCCCAAATTGGATTGTAACATATGTGAATGGTATTTGTAATTATATTTCGTCTCATTATATATACCTCAATTCATCTAAAAAATTAAGCATTCAAACAATATTTAACACATTTACCCTGATTAACCTAATTACTTATACCTATTTTATATTTTACATTCACCCAAATTCACGCTAATCCAAACATACCATAAAACATTCCAAGCATCATTACCTCCCCCTAATCTACATGAGATGCCATATACATGATGGTTAACAAACAAGAGAGTCCCAACCACTCATTCCATCAATCATAACACCAGCCTTCCCCACACACACACTATATGCACACACAGTCATAAATACACAATATTTGATTTCATATCCTTACAACAAGATCAACACCAATGTACCACTAGCTAGGGTGAACCCTACTCCACCTACATCAATTTATAGTGCCCAACCTAAAGCTTAACCTTTTGTTAGGATTATATTTCCCTATCCATCTCTCTAGTCACATACAACCCTCAACATCCATACCATCTTATATTTAATTTCCCTCTTTTCTGTTTAAGCTTTTGTCCTTCATCCATAATTCCTCTTCATTTTCTTTTTCTTTGCTTCACCTTCTTCACAACTCAAACTATTCCTTCTCCATCTTCTATCTATCTTTTCTCCTCCAAGAAATGTCACTTGATATGTCTTCTGAACATGTCTGTTATGTTCACTGCAATTTCTGCAACACTATCCTTGCGGTATATGTTTTATTATTACCAACTAATTCTTGTTTTCTCTTATCATCATATTTTTATGAGATTTTCAGATACCTTTTGTCTCGACTAATTGTTCTTTGTCTAAGTTTGCCTTCTACTTGTCTAATCGAAGGAAGCCATGGGATTAAGTAAACGCATTCAGCATCAGCATCAGGATCGGGTGTAGCAACCCCGTCTTTTTGTTTAGTATTTCATCCTCAACCCAGAGTCTTTATGTGTGTGTGTGCATAAACTTTGTGTAAATATTCTAGACAGGTTGAGATGAAGAAACTAGCATTAAAATCTGCAAATTGAAGCTAATTAAGGTTTTGCCATGAATATTTCTTGACATAAAATGACTGATAATTGTTTGAGTTTTCCAGGTGAAAAAACAAACAAGGATTGAGTCTTGATCAACACCTAATCTATTATAAACAAGGGTTTTGATTTTTTCTCTCAATTGTTTTTTTCAAAGTTTTGGTCTTCAAAGTTCTTTCTTTCTTATTTTGCAAACTATATCACTTTGAATTATACAAGTTGACTCTTAAGAAATTAAAATCCATCTTTTAATTTCTCTAAAAACCATGTTATCTTTCTTCTCTTGCTTTCCCAAATATTTTCATTTTAATTCATGATCATTTCATAGAAAACTTTTTCCAATAAGATGAATTTCAAATACCTGATCATTTTAATTTACTAGCTAGTTTTAAGCTATTTTAATTGAAACCTTAAAAGTAACAGACTAAAGATTTAGGTTTTCCCCTAAAGATAAAATAAAGTAGAATAACTATATATATAATATATATATACTAGCTAATCTGAAATCAAGTCATCAGATAGAGAAGTTGGTTTAAGCATCAGATCTCAAATTTCTGAATTCATTTCATCACTTTCCTTTTTACATTGGTTTTTTTTTTCTTTTCTTGACAATCCATCCGGCCCTTGTAGTTTCAAGAACTCGAACCGAGATCTCGTTAATATTACGAGTAATATCTCGTGGGTAGTAGGTTTTTGTACATAATTCATTATACAAGGCCACACAAGTATATTTAGGGTTGTTTGTCCGTTAGTCTATAGAAAAGAAAATGTATGTCTCATTCATTTATTTCGACAAACATTACTATTACTCAAGGAGTAACTGTAGTACTTCTATAAATACTAATACAATGAATAGTGTTTGTGGGCATCATTACATTTTCGTCCATAACCTGAAATCTTAATTATTCCATCATATATTTCTTCAAAATATTAATCTTTTTATGGTCCAAAAGAAGGAATCTTGTAATAATAGTTGGTCACAGCAATTAAGCTCTATTTCTGCAGTTTTTACAGGCTTTTATCATAACAAGAAAGATATCAAGAACCCTTATTAAAGAAAATCTCTACATACATATACATATGTTGGAAAATGGGATTTGTTTTTGAAGAAAAAAAATGTTTCTTGGAGCTAGTCATGGCTTACATTAGTGGTTTTCTGTTTGCTCAACAGTCATATGTCATTTTCTGTGTTTCCTCTTTCTTTAACTAGTGTCAGATTTTGATAAAGTCAGGAGCAGCACTGAATGATAAAAGTAAAAGGGTGAATTAATGGGAAGGAAGAACTCCTTTTAACTCATGGTGGAACTAGTAGAGGCGTAGAGAGAAGCCGTATTCAATCCCTTAATTTTTTTAAAAAAATTAAACATATACTGTACTTTTTTCGAAATGAAATGAGTATTTCTTACGTTTCTTGTAATGATAATTCCTTCACGATTCCTATAAAAAATTCTGGTTCCGTCACTGTCTTTGACCATAAGCGACCTTTCGTTTAAGCCCTTTTACCTACCTGATACATACATAAGTTTGTTGATGAATTTTTTGATTGGTTAATATATTATTCTATATTGCAGGTTAGTGTTCCATGCAGTACTATGATGAACATAGTGACAGTAAGATGTGGACACTGTGCAAATTTGCTGTCTGTCAATGTTGGAGGAGCTTTGCTTCAGTCTCTTCCTCCTATTCAAGAATTTCAGGTAATTAATTTTTTCTTTTTCTAAGAAATTCATTTTTCTTTGAATTATTAATATATAAATCTGATCCAAAATTCCCATCATGGTTCTTGTTAAACTGTGGATTATATTCTTAGAATGATAATATTTTGGTGTAATATAATTATTTATTGATGAAAAAAGATGCAGAAACAGTTGACAGCAAATGAAGTTGGTAATGGGAAAGATAATAGTAACAATGGATCATCATCATCTTCTTCTTCTTCTTCAAAGATGAACAATTTTGGTCCATTCCAGTCTGTTGATCATCATCCACACCTCAGAATCTCTCCGATTCGCCGTTAGTCATCTCATCTCACATCATTTTCACTTTCATGGATCACAAAATAAGCCTTAGATGCTCATTTTGTTTTGCAATTATATATTGTTAAGGAAATTGGAATTGATTGCAAGTGGGGCAAAAAGACAAAATATGAATTCAGTTGATTATTGCCGACAAATTTAACAAAATACAAAAAGATTTATAAATCATAATACAAAATATAGAAGAGATGATTGTCAAAAGATAATTATTTGAATTAATGATTTGGTTTCAAATATATAATTCTAATAATTTCAATATTTTTATTCAATTTGTGCAGCACCTGAGAAAAGACAACGGGTGCCTTCAGCATATAATCGATTCATCAAGTAAGTTTAAGACATTATTAATTAAGATTAACTCATGAATGAAGTTGGAATAATTGATGAAAATGAAATAATTGTGCATATTAATATCATTTTCATTTTATATAGGGAGGAGATTCAAAGGATAAAATCCAGCAATCCTAAAATCAGTCATCGTGAAGCATTCAGTACCGCAGCGAAAAATGTAAGTTACTGTATGTAAATATTTTTTTTTTATAGTAATTTCTCCAATATATTTTAATTGACGTTATATTGTCTAAGGTTTATTTTACAAAACGAGAATGGAAATTAAAATAAATTGAAGGAGTATATTGTGGAGAATGTATATAACATTTGAGGAATCCCAAAATGTCATTTTAATCTATTAATATTATTATTATGTCAAAATTGTCGTACGATCTTCGTAATTACTACCAGTAAACACCACTACGAGTTTTAAGACTTCCTACGTTAGTGAGTTAATTGAATAGTTTAATGTAAGAGACTTTTGCTAGTGACCAGAAGGTCATGAATTCGAAACTCGTCTCATTGTTTATTTACAAAAGAGAAAAAAGACTTCGTAAATTAGTGAGATAGACAAGGATATACCCTCGAAAGAGTAATTTGTAAGTGTTAGTGCTAAATTATTGGCAATGATTAAGACAAAATTGATGGGTCTTTTTTACTTACCATTTATACATAATTCACCACTAGTCCTCTAGTTAAGCAATATGGGTATATATGTTGTGAGAGGTAATGGAATGGAATTGTACTTTTGGTAAGTAGTTATTATATTGTAGATTAGTTTTTGAAATGATATAAGTGTTGTTGTATAATATGTTTTCGAAAGCAATAATAAATGTTGCATATTCATTCATATATAAAATTTTTCGGCTTATACTGCAACTGATACATTATTTAGTTTCCGAGAACATATACTGTAACACACTTAGTTTATTTTTGAGAATTAATATGTAATAATGTAATAATTATCTAAAACTAAGGTGTAGTTAGTTTACTATAATTATTATGTACAACCCTAATTATGATTAAACTAGATTTGGTATGTCTTTGCAGTGGGCACATTTTCCTCACATGCATTTTGGACTAAATCTAGAAGGCAACAAACAAGCAAAATTGGACCATGCATCTGTCCAGAGGGGATAATCATAATATTCTTAATATCATCAAGAAAAAAATCGAACATTTGATTGGATGCATTTTTTTGATGAAGTTGGATATCTATCTATAATCTACTATGTTGTAAAGATGATCGTACGTAGGTCGTTATGGCAATATTAAATTGATCATCATCCATATATTATTTATATATACTGCAGACGAAACTTGACACTTTGAAACAAGTAATTTATAATTGTAGTGAACTCCTTTACAAAATAATAAAGCTATTATTATATTATTATATTTATTGCTTGTATATATGTATTTTATTACATATGTGCTAACTAGCTAGTGTGGTCTTTTATTTTGGTTATTGTTTGCCTCTTTTGATGCCCTTTTATCATTTCATCTGCTTTAATTTATTGCACAAAGAATTGGCTCATCATATGGTACTACCTTTAAAAAGTTACCTTACATTTAGACTACGATAAAACCTCCAAAAAGTGCTACTTGAGTGAAGGTTTTTTTGGAGATAATTGTTAAAATGATTCTAGATAATATATAAGTTGTATTCTGGTCTTTATAATTTTTTTTGTATTTATAAATGGTCATGATCGATATTGGTAAATATTGTACATTTTAGTTTTTCTTTTGAGTTAGACGTTAATTATTGACGGAAATACGACTAAAGTGCATATTTTCGATCAATATTAGGGACTAAAGTGCACCTTTTCAAGAAATATTAAAGTTTTGAAAAATTCTATTTGGACCCTATTTCCATCAAAATTTAACGTTTTCATCAAAAGGATTAACTGCACCTTTTACGTCAATTTCGACCATGCATTTGTGCGGACCATATTTGGACTCTATTTGAAATCAGTTTAACAATTTTGTCATTGATGATATTTATAAGTGGGTGATTGTTACACTTTAATTTCCATAAATAGTAACGATGCGCAAGTACACTTCCATTGGGTTATATGTTGCCATGTTGGGGAGGAGCCTCTTTATTTACCGTCCTAAATGCATGTTTGTAATTCTGATAAGAGATCTAAAAATGAAAATAATAATAATAATAATAATAATAATAATAATCATGTTACAGAAACCCTAAATATTTTAGGTTTGTGCAACTAGGTTGATAATCGGCTAAAAAAACTAGGTTGATAATCGGCAACATGTTTTATGTTCAGTCAAAACTAAAACGTAATTAATGGAATTAATTAGAGACACCCACCCACTAATATATGGATATAAATTCTTCCACATAATGAGAATTCTACAAGATATTCTAGATTTGGCATAAATATAGTTTGTTAAGCAAAAACATATAGGGATATTATAGGTTGCTTTATTTAATTTGTTTTCTACCCCTAGCTTCAAACACTATACTACTTGAAGCCTTGAATCATGTTTACACGATAATAAATACTTTGTGTTCACTTCTGTTATAGAAAAGTTGATAGCTATAGGTATGTAGCTGAGGCACCTATATTTTACACTATATATTCCCTAATCATTCCCGCATAATTTTGTTTGATTATTAGTAGTAATTTAGTAAGTTTATACAGGGTTAATTTAATGATATCTGTTTACTAAATATTACTAATTCATCACTTATCTTTCACTCTATATCGATCAATTATGTATCTTTTATTAAGGGTATTTTTGTCTTTTCAATTAATCAAATTTCAAAAACAAAATGAAAATTCATAAAACACCTCAAATAAATTTAAAATTCAAAAACAAAATGAAAATTGATCACTTAAGATTATAACAACTGAACCGATTATTGACTGAAAATTTTTGAATGATAGATAATTAACTGGGAATAGAAAACATAAATAATGAACCGATAACAATGTATAAATATATTTAATAATTGCCGTCATTAACTCTGCATATCTATGAACATTACTTCTCATCATAGTTCTATCTGAGCCCGAGGCGAGCCTGAGCTCAAGAATTTTTGGGTCAGCTTATCACTAAACGTGCCTTAGCCTCGGTTCGACGAGCTTTCACAGAGACGAGCCATTTCCGAGCCGAGCTCCGAGCTAGCTCACTTAGCTCATTTCGAAATTTCAAGTTAAATCAGATTAACAAAAAATTATTTTAGATAAACAATTAATAAAATTAACTAACATGTAACAAGTAATAAAATTAACTAACATGTAAAAATGAAACAAAAATATTAAATTGACATTAATCATAATCATTGAAATGACTAACAAAGTATAATATAACTAATTTTGTTAAAAATAATATTAACATATGTACTATCGCGCGCTACCGAGCCGGCTTCTCGAGCTAGCTCGCCGAGCTGACGAACCGGAAACCCAGCTCGCGGCTTGACTCATTTTGTTACGAGCCGAGACTCCCTGAGCCAAGCAAGCTGCTCGATTTAATTCAGCTCATACACATCTCTACTTCTCATAAATCAATAATAGTAATATATTGTAGTATCAATTATTTACGAGTA
The DNA here is from genome assembly GCA_003412495.2 of Echium plantagineum. Taxonomy (NCBI): domain Eukaryota; kingdom Viridiplantae; phylum Streptophyta; class Magnoliopsida; order Boraginales; family Boraginaceae; genus Echium; species Echium plantagineum. The sequence goes on from CM016565.1 coordinate 19,014,144, forward strand.
TTTAATTTCCCTAATAAAGACAATGTAATTTTTCAGTATTAAGTCAGTTTCTCCGACCAATCCTCTCAAGGCCACCGTATAGGAAGGTACCCTTCTACAAGGGTGACTTATTTTAGCTTTCTCCCCCATTTCCTGCTAACTAAACATTGTAGGCCCACATATTTGATTATATGCATATATGATAATATGATAATATGAATGTGCAAATGTCCAATAGTTTATTTTTTGGTTTTTTCGTCAATACCAAGAATTGTTGCACAATAAGAGCATACTGATCTCTGATGAGTGTTTCGATGAACTCATGACCAGTCACTAAGAAGATATATTTGAGATTTTTTCAGATCATATAAAGGACAATAATCAAGTTTTTATTTTATTATATTTTGTATTTTTAATAGAGTTCATTATATTATTTTCAACTGGTTCAACACATTTATATACTAAATACTCCATATAATAAGGTTGTAACTAACTAAATTTCTCACCTTTGTGACTAATCTAAGTAATATGTTCGCTCCGCTTATATTGGTTGAGGCGGTACGTAATGTTCAAAAAGCTTCGAATCTAATAAGTTTTAAGTATAATGAGTATATATCGAGCCCACACGAATAGTCTAATGATAATAAGTGACAAATTAATTGGAATGGAGATATATACCCTGATAGTGAATTTCAATTCGTGCCTCCTTTTACAATTTACTTAATGAGAGATTCTCACATGAATGGGGAAGGTTCAATTTTCTTACAAAAACAATAAGTTCATTTAATAAATCAGATACGGACAGAGTATTAATAATAGAACGAACTAAACAAAAGTGAAATTAAGATTCAACATAGTCGTTTAAAGCCTATTCACTTTTCTCCATTGATGTTTGACATTAAATTTAGAGAACATTTAATTTAAAACGACATCAACATCAACTTACTAGAAAAGCCTAATCACCTTTTTGCATTCTAAAATTGACATTTAACTTAAAGTACATATAATTTTGAATAACATCAACATGTACAAAAGTTCAATATCTTCTAAGAATTAAGTATCTTGTAAGAGACATCTAAGCCAGGTAAAGATCGTCCGATAATACGTAACACTACTCAACTACAAAATTATTAGTTACCTCAATAGATATAGAAACCGTAAGTTATGTGAAAATGCTATTATCATGAGTCATTTTGATTCCTTTTTATTATATATATTCAAGTGAGCTAGACAATATAAAATATTTAGCCAACATAATATTTAAACATTTTATTTAAAAACAATTGCCAATTTGGTCTAAATAGTTAGGCGAAGTTTCACTTTACTCCCACATAAATACAATGTTAAAGATTAATCCGAAAGTGATATAGATGGTGTTGTATAAAAGACGCAAGTGATAACTATTGCACTAGTCACTTTTTAGGGACTAGAATACAACACTTCTCGTTTCCAAAGACTAATCCGGAGTAATGTAACTATCTAGGATCAAATAGACAATTACCTCATTTTACTTTCAATATTATTATAACTTTTAAATGAGCCAATCGTTGATTTCTTTCTACATAGTAGGACAAAATTTCACTTTAGTTCTAGACAGTTATATTATTGTTGTAGATAATTTGCAAAACAGTCCCTAATAATAATACCAAGTTGCATTTTAGTGCCCAATAGTGCTCGGGTAGCAATTTGATCCCGCAAGTAACAAATAAACACCACTTTAGTCCCGAAACTAATCATTCCGTTAAATCTTAACAACTTGAGATTAATCGAGATGTTTTTTAATAAATAAGAGAAGTTGTTACCGTGGTAAGAAAAGACCCCCCCCCCACTATTAAAACTATTACAAAACATGAAATAGGCATGATCGAACATATAAGTGTTCGACGATCTACTACAAAACGAAGAGAAACTAAACCTTCCGTTGAAATAACAGACAAAATTGTTCTCCAGGTGAGACCGGTATCACCAATTTGATCTTCCCAAAAAGATTTTCATGCCCTCTTTCTAGTAAAGCCCGGACAACATCTAGCTAATACATGTGAGAACAACAGATCATTGAAAAGATGAACGAATGTAGGATGATTGTTCTTACTTCTTAGCCAAGGTGACTCCTAAAAACAGAACTTTGCATAATAGAAGATTAATCGAGACGTTAGTTTGAGAACTAAAGTGCATTGTTTATGCCACTTACACGGACCAAGTTGTAATTTAATTCCTTCCCAACCCGCCCCCCATAATGTGATTATTCATTATTGTTTATTACTCCCTTTGTCCCTAAATGATTGGTACATTTTGACTTTTCATGATCAACAAAATACGATTTTAAACATAAATATCTCCAATTCTACATATGAAAAATTATAAAAAGTTGATAGTTTAAAAATATATATTGAGACATTGAGTTAATCGAATATCCTAGTGGAAAAGCCTCTTGCTAGTGACCAAAAGGTCCTGGGTTCGAAACTCACCTCATCGCTAATTTACAAAAAAATATATATATATATTGAGACGAATCTTGATACCATATGACTATATTATTTCCTGTTGGTTAATGAGAATTATTGATCAAAAATTTTAAAAATTTAACCATTTAAAATCAAAATGTCTGAATCGTTTAGAGACGTAGGAAGTAATATTTGTGACATTTTGAAATAAGTAAACGGCACAGGCAGGTGGATTCTTGGATGAAGAGAATTCTGTTTAGTGTGTGAATGTGAATGTGAAAGTGAGTGCGAGTGCAGGTGCATGTGATGGAGATACCATGCAGATGATGGTGGTACTACTGCTGCCTATTGATGTTTGATTGCAACACTTCATATGCTCATCTGTCACATCAACTCTTCACATTATAAATTCCACCTACAAATTAGGAAATGGGATCACATATCACCTAATTTTATGGCACTCCAAAAACATGAAAGTCTCATAAATGTTATTGATCCCTTGGGATTTCCAATTGACTTATAATGGCATATGTAAATCATTCATCCGTTTCTTTTTACCTTTCTTAAATATAACGATTCTTTAATTCACACCATCCCCCTTTATAAAAAAAATACTATTCCTACCAAACTTTTAGTATATGTTTAGTAGTCTGGAATAGAATCAAATAAATGAGAATGAAAAAATATTTAGTTGAATTATTAGGTTTGGTAGTTAGCAATAAATTTTTTATTTCATTCATTACGTAATCTCATTACCCTATTTGAGATAATATCCATTACCACCAAATTGGGCGTAATCCTCCATTACTTAGCTTGAGGTAATCAAAAGGAGAAAAAACAGCACATAATTGCCCTTACTTATACGAATCAAATAAATGAGAATGGAACGATATTTAGTTGAATTACTAGGTTTGGTAGTTAGTAATGAATTTTTTATTTCTTAGGTAATCCCGTTACCTATTTGAGATAATACTCATTACCACCAAATTGGGCGTAATCCTCCATTACTTTACTTGAGATAATCAAAAGGAGAAAAAACATGACATAATTGCCCTTACTTACACGTCTTTAACATTTACCTCTCTCTTTCTCTACATATATATATTTATCACCTCATTAGGTATGAAAATATTTATCAGCTCATTAAATAATTAAATTTTAGTATATCTAAAATATTTAAAATAATTTATATTTCCTTTTTTTGGTATATCTAAAATATTTGATTCACATAAAATTGTTTTATACTATAATTAAATAATTATATTTTAGTCTAATTATTTTTTCATAATATACATTTTAATTTGTTATAATTAGATAGTTAAAAATTATTCTTTTTCAAAATAATACTTGAATTTATTCTAAATTTTTTTAGTACTTTTAGTTATATTGTGAATATTTTTACATCATACCAAATTAACGAATGTAATGGTTAATAGGAATTGGATTACATTACTACGTTCATACCAAACAAAATAATAAGAATCATTTGTTCATTTCATTCCGTTATTCATTCCATTACTAAAGTCATTCAATTCATATGTCATTCCATTCCAGGCTACCAGACGCACTGGTATTCTATCAACTTTAGTCTAGTGTATCTAAGCTGAGTTCTTATTAGGATTTAGAAGGTATCAGGTTTAATTCATACTAAAAGAATAATTTTTTCACATTATTTCTATTATATTTGTAATACATATTCTGAAACTATAAAATCATCACACTAACATATGTGCCTCATTTGATCAAGGGACTAGAGCTTGTCTGTTAACCACTTTGAAAACAAGGTTCGCTCTCAATGAGAATTTAACTCGGGTTGCGTGATGAAGAGGCGAATTTGCTGGTACTTTTCACTCCCGTTCTTTACCAATTGAGCAATACCCAGAGGCTTGCAGTACTGTATATATTCTAATTGTTACTTAATTAATCATTTCATGTATTCGTTATTTGTAATACTCTTCAATCGTTATACATTCGATAATTGAAATTATCATATTTAATTTACAAAAAAGAATAGAGTCACTTAAGAATAAATAACATTTTACATATATATCTCTAATCAATAAATCAAGCGACATTTAATCAATATATTAATATTCGAACATTTTATTACACATTCTCGTCAAATAGGGACTTAACAGAAAAAAGTAATCAAATTTTGCATCGAATTCTAAAGTGGCAAGTATTTTTACAATATAAAGAACTTATTTATTACTAAGAATTTAGACTTTTATATGATGAGTTTAAAATCTATATTGTTACAATATTAATGTTTCTAATGCTGATAAAAATAATCAAGTGACTCCATTAACTTTCAAAATATATGATTGCATTAGAAAGAATATTCGTTTTTTAATGATTTATTTCCTAAAAAGTTAATATCTCAACATAAAGTAAAATAATTATTTCAAATAATAATATTGTACTTTCAAAAAGAAAAAGAAAAGCCATAATTTCTTAATAATATGTTTTTCTTTCAAACAATTATTAAACGTTGCAATGCAAATTAAGTAGAACATGAAAAGGATAACCAGTATGGCATAATGTATTTGTTTATTTATTTATAGAAAACTCATAAAATGTTTAAGCTTAGATATTTCCTTGGCTTGTGCATCAATGAAACTCTGAGTATGATGGATATATATCAACTACAATCACGGGAATAATTGTGGAGTAAGTTGTTAAAATAATTCCCAATAGAATTATTATTATGTTGCAGCTTAGCCTTTATTAACAATATTATTGTAACTTAGTCTCTAATGATGATAAAAAAATTACGTATGGATTTCAACTTAACTTTTTTTTTTATATAGTTATTTTCAACTTAACTTTTGTTAATAACTAACATAAATATGCGATTAATAATTACTTTGGAGGCAACAAACGAATTTTAAAAGTTTGAAGTTAGAGTTGATGCTTAAATTTTTTTTACCAATTTCTTTTATAATGATCTAAAACTTTTTACCAATATAGGGAAAGGATTTGGTAAAATTATATATCAAATATGATGATGTTGAGTTACTCCAATAGCTTAGTGGAAAAGGCTTTTGCTCGTGACCAGAAGGTCCTGGGTTCGAAATTTACCTCATCGTTACCTCATCGTTAAAAGTACTCAGTATTTATATGTGGTTGTTAGTTATTAAGAGGGAAATTAATTTGAAGACTAATCTGTAATTGTTTGTTACTATTATTAGTAAGTAAACTGTAAAAGTATCACTATTAAAAACTAGAGAAAATTGCTAAAATGGTCCTCGAAAGTGGGTTCAGGTTATCTTTTGGTCCCCGAAAGTACAAAAGTTGCAAATCAGTCCACAATATTGGGCAGCTGTTGCAGATTGATCCAAAGTTTAACGGCGCTGTTAAATGTTAACAGCCCATGCACCTCGTGAGTTACATGCGTTGTTAATGAGTTAGAACGGTAATAATAGAATTAGCTTAGGGACTATATATGATCGTCATTGGGGAGTTAAAAATTAACGTCTTAGTTAAATTTTGGACCAATCTGCAACCATAGGCCAATATCATGGATTGATTTGCAGCTTTTGAACTTTCGAGAACCAAAAGGCAACCTGAACCTATTTTCGGGGACCATTTCAGCAATTCGCTTTTAAAAACTACAATACAATTTAGAAATAACATTATTGAAATTATTTCATCAATTTACTCAAATAATTATGTAGCAATATAATTTCCTTCCATTGTTGATAATGCTTGACAAGTACGGAGTAATATAATATATCGCCAAAAGCTATATGCATTTGTATATGCTCCCCTTTCACCTACTATATCAAGAAAATATTCTTCATATGTGATTGTGAGTTGTGTATATTAAAGTTATTCTCCTAACAATTCTCCTAATACATTAAATTACAAATAGTCCTTATAAAATTAAGTAATTACAACTAAGTCCCTATTTTCACTCAGTCCCCCAACATACGATTCTCATAACTTCTAGTTTGTTATCATCTCTCTCTCTTAATTCTCAAACATCAAGCGAAATTAAGCAAAAATCAACTAAAAAATCATTAAAAATAGCTCCATTGTTGGTTTCTATGCCCAGCGTCCTGGAGATAGACCATTTCCCATAATATTTACTTTGGATTGGTAATAGTATGTCAACACGAAGCTTTTGGAGTATTCTCAATTTTCTTTTAGATTTGAGAATATGGTGACCTTAGTATTCACAACACAATACTGAATTTGAGAATCTACAATAGTTTACAAGGTTAATTATATAAATTTTAGGAGTATTCTAAAAAGGAAATTAAATAAAATCGAAAAAATAAAAAATAAAAATTTAAATAAAAAAGTTCAAAAAATAAATCGAAAAAAATCGAAAAAGAAAACAAAAAATATCAAAAAAGAAAATTAAAAAATATCGAAAAAGAAAATTAAAAAAAAAAGAAATCAAGAAAAAAATTGAAAAAAATAAAAAAATAGTCGAAAAAGAAAATCAAAAAAAAAAAAACAGAAAAGAAAATAAAAGAAATCGAAAAAGAAATGGAGTTTTAGAGGGAAATTATTGGGTCAACTCACAATCAAGATTTTGGCGCCCAAAATTGATTAGGTTACCAAAATTTGTTTCTCAATTACAATTTTGGCCCAAAAGTAGTGAAAACGTTACATTTTAAACGGAACTAACGGTTTGGGGACCAAAGTACAACAAATTCGATAATATCGCGGACTAAACTGCAATTTGTCAACTATTGGGGATCAAAGTGTAACCCGAACCCACTATCATGGACTATTCCTGCAATTAGCTCTCAAGTAAAACATCAAATTTGTGAGTTTGACCATTAAAAGGTTGAAGTTGAATGATCTTTGGGCCTAAGGATATTAATAAATCATGTGATGGAAAGTATATATATAATTTTCATTACATTCTTGAGATTGATTTTGAACAAAGTCAGAGGTCCCTATGCTACTATTATTAGAATGTTTCTCATCGTTAGAGTTGTCTAAAAGCATGAAAATATTAGCTTCAATTAGGTATCATATCCTAATCGTCAACAATTAAACACTATCGGATCTTTTTATGTATGAACTCAAAATAGTTTATTTATCTTTTGAGTAACTTATTACCTTGTATTCCTCCAAGACGATGATATGTCAAATCACAAATCCGCACAATTGTCATTCAACTCCTTATCGTACGTGATAGCAACTTAATACACATATTTGTGTTTAGTAAAAAAATTATAATTGCACAACGTTTTGAAGATATACAAAATTTAGGCTGGTTCCTTGGAATATTCTTTCCAATGGCTAAAATATTGTATTATTGTTATAAGAGTACTGATAATTCTAAAGCAATTTATAATATATATGCCAGAGCAAAATCATGTTCAATTTTATTTATATCATTTTTATTAAATTGTATTTTCATCGTAATCTCAATTGATAATTATAAAATTTATTCATGTTTGCATTATTTAAATAGAAATCAAAGTATTCTATTGTTAACAATCAATACTATGTAGTTGTAAGTCATATAAGCAAATGGCATAAAAGGAACTAAATATAGTTTTGCTCTGGCGATATGAAAATCACTCTGACATTATTATAAGAACACGAACTAATTTAGTTTTTCTACATAAATTATTCATTAACCATAATTATCACAATAATGTTTATAACATTCGGAGGTCAGGTCATTACATGGCTACCCCATCATTTAAGATTAATTGATGTTAATCACAAATAAACTTTTATCCATTTTGTTAAGATATACATCCCATATCGAAAAACAGTGCTCTCTCGGGTCAATATATAAGATTTTGGGCTACTCCCTCTATTGCCAATTGGTTTTAGAGTGGAACCCCATAGACTCTTAACATGGTATCATGAGTCAAACCCGAGTTAATGAGGCACGTGTAACCCCGCCGATGTTATTCAGGCAAATAATATATAAGATCTTGGCTACTCCATCTATTTCCAATTTATTTTAGACTGGAACCCCATATATTCCTTTATTATCCCTATTTGCATAGAATAACATAAAAAAGTAATGATTGCATCATATAGTTAAGTGATAATTGAATTATTAATGATTGCTTTATAGGGGCATAGATGGAAAGTGTGAATGTAATGATTGTTTCTTAATTTGTGTAAAATGTCTAAAAATACATTTGTTTTGGATTGGAGGGAGTAAAATTTAGTCTCGAAAAACGAAATTGAATTAAATTGAAATGGACGACCTACCGTAATATCATATCTAATTGACATGATCTGTTATACACACCACAAAACAGTAACTAAATAGTTTTAGAAGTGAAATTATAATAATGCCCTTTATTTATAAATATAGTATTTAAAAAAGTTTTATCGAGAGTAAAATATCCCGTTATTAATAACACTATTTGAGGGTATATGCGTATCTCCCTCTCTCACTACTACTTAGTTTCAACCATATGATGTCATCATCATATAAAGGATTTGGTTTGTTGATATAACGTAACGATATTCATGACCATACATAATAATATGCAATCCTATACAATGATTACAAATCAATGATCTAATTAACATAATAAATATATTGGTTAGAGAAATGACATAATCACATGATTGGCATGTATTGAAATATCCTAATAAGATATTGTAATATACCCTACATGCAACATAATAAAAGAAACCATTACATAAAATGAAGGCGTTTACTATGGAGTATAAAATTAGGTAGAGGATTATGTTCTCTTTGTTAGACGAAATGTTTTGTTCGTAAGAGGCGGTAGGGCATGAGTGCCAGTCGGCCAATAGAGACATAATCTGTAACGTCTAATCTTGTCTCTTTTACTTTTTACATGTGATTTAATGAACTGTCAAGTCTTGAGGATTATGAGAATTTGGGTAATTTACATTAGGATGAGCACAATATTAAAAAGCGAGTCAAATCAAATCGAAAATAATACTCCCTCTGTTTCTATTTACTTGATCATTTGGAAATTTTTTACTTTTTCAAAATACTTGATCATTTGTATTTCCAATGCAACTTTAAGCTTATTTTCTTCTTTTTACCCTTCAATAAAGTAATAGTATTTCAACATATTTTTTACTTCTTGAGGATATATTAGTAAACTCTCTTCATTCCTTAATAAAGTGTTTTTTTCCAAATGATCAAATAAATAGGAACGGAGGGAGTAGTGATTTATAAAAATGTTTGGAATTGAACTGATTTTGATTCGTTTTTTTATCGAACCGAAGTGATATAGGTTTGCCAATGAGAGAACCAAACTGAATTGATGACTAACATTTTTTAAGAAAAAAAGGTGAGTAGACAATAATTGTCGAGAGGATTTACGTTTATTATTGATTTAATGTTATATAAGAGATATATGAATCTTTCTAAAGCTTGTAATATAGGGTAGGACTGAGCATGAGTTAGGTTGGGCAATCTAATATTTTATGGGTTCTAAAATTTTGACTCAAACTTGACCCAAGAATGATTAGACCCGTTGCTTTGGGTCCTTCAATGTTTGGGTTAGGTTGGGCGGGTTGTTCATATCATACGTAATTAATTTTAATGTGTATATTATAAAATAACTTAGAAATTGAAATAACAAAAAACATAATAATTTTATTTGTCTTAAGAGAATATTAAGATAAGAAAATTCGTGTAAAGACTATTTAGTAACTCATTAGAAAATTCAAATTCCATAAAGTAAAGTATAAAAGTAAATATATTATAACATTGTTATGGTTGTTTCATATTTTCGATCGACGACCTGTAAAGGAATAAAAGATAACTTCGACTAATATGTATGTAACTTAGATAAGACTAATATGTATGCAACTTAGATAACATATAATGTCATTAGTTAGATGTAACAAAAATTTATTAGTTGATAACTAATTAGTCAGATATCATGTTGACATCGTTGAATAATTTTTTTTCTTCTGAAATCCGATATGTTGCACATAAAAACAAGTATTGTCTTCATACTTCACGATATCTTTCAATGCATCTTTTAAAACAAAAATTTCTTGATCAATTTTGAGTATACATTAGGCTAGAAACTTAAAGTAGACTTCTTTACTATCTAATATATGGGCTTATTCAATTTGTGTGAATAATTTTGAGTTGACCGAATAGCCTAGTGCAAAAGGCTCTTGCTAGTGACCAGAAGGTCCTGGGTTTGAAGCTCACCTCATCGCTAATTTACAAAAAAAATATATGAGCTTATTCGATTTGTGTGAATAATTTTTATAATAAATGTAAAATTTCAAGTATAATATAATAAATTTATATTAGTATATATATATATATATTTGGGTTGGGTCCGGTTTCTCGGGTTTCAATCATCTAAACCCAAACCGGTCAGTTTGTCCCTCGAACTTCGACAATTGGTCAGTTTGCCTCCCAAACTATCCAAACTAAATATTTTGGGGACTTTCGTCTTAAAAGTGATAGATTTTGAGTTTTATTAAGGGTAAAACATGGATTTAACATATAATAGGATTTTAGGGTCAATTTTAGTAACCAAAATACATTGGGGCTCTTTAAAAATAAATAAAATTATTATATAAAAATAAAAAATAAAAATATTCCCTCCATCCCCCACCGTCGTCCCCAACCCTATCCCACATTTCCGACAGCTCCCCTTCCCCATGTCCCATCCATCTTCATCGTCTCCACCTCCCTCCCCTAAACACCCACCTTCGACCATCTTCTCTAGCATCCCCCTCCCCATCCATCGTGTCCGATACCCATCCCAACCCCTGCTCGACGATATCTTGCCAACCCCCTCGGTGAACTCGATCTTCCCCCCTCCTCTACTCAACATCCCCTCACCCACCTGATCGATGTCCACCCCTAACAACCCCCTAGCCTTATCCTCCCCCTACTCGATATGAAGTAACGGTGGGGTGGGGGAGTTATTATTATTCTTTAATTTTTTTTAATAAGTTAATTTTAGTTTTTTTAAAAGTTGCCCCAATGTGCTTTTTATATTATATATTGACTCCTAGTGCCTATTTATATGTTAAAGTTCCTATATTTTCCTTCATTTTAAGGAAAAAGTCCCCTAATTGACCAGCTTGAATAATTCAGGGGGCAAACTATCCGATTCTCAATGTTTAGGGGGCAAGCTGCCGAACGACCAAAGTTCAGGGGGCTAGAAGAATTTTAGCCAAAAAATTATACTGTGTAATAAATAATTTTTTACTATAATTTGTAGAAATAATTTTAAGAGCAGTTTATTGAGCTTATATGGTTATTAGATCTAGTATTATTAAACAACATATATATAGTTGCTTCGGTTTATGCTAAAACCAAAATTTTTATGTTGGTTTTAGATTTTTCGGAACCATTTCGGTTCAGTGTCATTTTTCCTAACCAAGTCGGTAAAATTTTGGTTTTGTTGGTTTGAAGCGAACTAAGAACAGAACCATAACCAATCGGAACCAACGAGATTGGAACCGAATAGAACCGAACCAATTTAGAACTTTTATTTCAATTGAGAATTTATCAAAGGATAAGTTTGTATTATACTCCCAAATTAATATTCGACATAAATGAGATTGAGTTTAGCTTGTAGTTGCTTATAATCGTTCCTTCAAAGAAGTTCTGCAATAAAGAAAAAAAAAGTTTTGGACCAAATCTCTTTGGGGTCAATTTGTTTCATATTTGACTCTAACAGTCTATTCGTTAGTAATTTCTGTATTCATTATTTTTAGTAATATTGTATTCACAGAGTCACAACTAATTTACGGAAAAAAAAACAATCATTAATAGTGAAAGTGAGGTTTTATTAACCCACAAGCATGAAGGCCCCGAATAAGGGTCAGATTACCTTGGGCTAGCATTAGCAAGATATTACAAATTTACAGTTTACAAGTTACAACTTATAACCACTTATCCACACGAAGTTATTAGGCCCATCACCAAGATATTAGTTGGGACTTGGGCGTCAAGTATTTTCAAAGAAACATTATACTGTAGAATCTTATGTCTCCTAACTTAACATCCCTAAAGCATTAGACCACTAACCCCACATTTCTTATAATTTCTTCCTAAAATCAATTTTTTATATCACTTTATCAAATTTAGGAATTATTTTTAAATTTTATACAAAACTAAATTCTCTATTTTATACACTTCAAATCAACCCTTTTTTTATATTATTTACTCCAAGTTGAAAATAAAATCTATTTATTTAAATATTAAAGACAAACTCAAATTATTTCAATATGAATACGAAAATAAAAAAATTTGAAATAAATTAATAAAATTTGAAATAACTCAAATATAAATTGTTTTCTTCAACATGAAATAAATTAATAATGAGTATATTATTTACTGTCGTTTAACAAATCGATGCCATTTTAATTTAATGGCATTGACGTCTAAGATGGAAGTTAATGTTACTAGTAAAAAGTGTTGGTAGTAGGAACGCAATGAACATAAATACAAATGTAGGAACGCAATGAACATAATTACAAATGTTTCTTTTTATATATTTTTAAGGTTTTATAAATTTTTCATGCCCCTGAACTTTGTCGATCTGGTCAGTTTACCCTCCCCTCTGAACTTTGTCTCCTGAACTATCCGTACTGGTAATTTTTGTAATTTTTATGTTAAAATTGATAGATTTTAAGTTTAATGAAGAGCAAAATAGGAATTCAACATATAATAAACTATAAGGGTCAATTTTAATATAAAAAATACATTGGTGATATTTTAAAAGAAATAAAATCACTAAAAGGGAATTGAAATAAAAATAATAACACCCCCTTACCCACGCCGTTCGTCATATATTTCCCTAAAGACCCCCCCCCCCCCCCGCCCCCTTCTCGAGATGATGCCTTGAGTCGCCGATCTGCCATTGTAGAAGAAGCTAAGGTTGTGAATTATTTGAAAATCCGCCTAACCGTCCACCACCGAAGAGTTGTGCAAAGGGCGCCGGAGATGGAGGCTGGCGACGTGTGAGGTCACCTCGTGTGGATGTCTGTTGCTATGCTTGTGGTTGAGGGTGGTGATCGGAGTTGTTGATCGAAAAGGGGGTGATTAGGAAAGGGGGAGACCAGTAAGGATGGGGCGAGAAGATGAAGCTGGGTGGGGGCGGGGGAGGGATTATGTTTTTCTATTCTTCAATAAATAATTTTATTTATTTTAAAAGAGGCCCCAAAATTTTGTTCCTACTAAAATTGACCCCAAAAGGCTAATAGAAGTTGAGTTCCGATTTTCCCCTTCACTAAAATTTGAAATAAGTTGATATTAGCATGAATAACCAAAAAATGATCAATTCAGAGAGCAAGTAAATCAATTTTATAAGTTTGAAGAGCAAACTGATTAAATCAACAAAATTTAAGTCTTTTTCGTTTGGTCACAAAATATATAGTAGAAAAGATAGAGAATTTATTTTATGAGTGATAGTTGACAACTTTGGAATATTCTGACATCTTGTATAATGTTTGTGTACCACCAGATGATGTTATCCAACTACATGAGAGAAAATGTACGTAGAAACCAGGTAAGATCGATCCTCCAAATAAAATCCAAAACAATCATCATTGGAAGGAGTCGAATAATCTCTCCTTATCTCTTTTATCTCCTCCACACCCATAATTTTATTTCTTCCTTTTGTGTCTAAAAGAATCCCAAAATAAACATTCAATTACATGCATTCATATTATTATCGAAATTTAGGTGAATTAATTAATTACATAAACTCTTTCCAATATTAAACAAAATGGTAATTTTCATCGAAATTTAAAGTAGTTCAATGGTATATAATACTATTACAATATTTAGATATCATGTAGTAATTATGAGGATTGTATCATGACTAAGGCTGTAAACGGACCAAACGTAATTACATTTGAGTTCGGTTTGTAAGGGATCAAACCCGATCGAACTTTTTGCGAACCGCACCCAACCTTACATTAGTCTATCGGTCCGCAAATGCGAGCTGGACCGAACTATTTGCGAACAAGTTCGGTTTGGTTGGCAAAAATATTCGATGCGATTGGACGTTTGGGCGGATGAGAGGGAGATGACTAATAAGTAATGAGTAGGAAATGAAAATATATGAAGTGGAAATGATTTTTATGATTTAAGTTAGCTTAGAACTTTCAAGTCTGAATTTTAGAGTATAAATAAGGAAAAAACTCTTTATTAACAGGCCACCCGAACTAAATCGAACTGTTTAAATTGGTTCGCCGATCTAGAATATGTTAGCAACATACTACATAAAAATAAATAGTTCAAATAATTAAGTTTTGTAGGAAGTCCATTGTTCAAATTTTGATTTGAACATACTTTTTTCTTTGTTTACTACTACCTCTAATCCAAGTGACGACTGTCATTTGATTTTTAAAATTGAACTTTGACCATCAATTACTAAATATTAATTATTTTAAAAATATAAAAATTTATACAGTCAAATTCATCTTTTCAATTATTTTCATAATATAATATTCTATTTTTTAATTATACCTAAAAAATAATTAAAAATCAAACATTTGTCTTAATATATGAGAATAACCATTTTTTTGACCGGACACAGTACCATACTCTCTAAAAGGAATAGTCTTGTAGAAATATGGAGGGAGATATTTTATTGATGATAATTTGTTGTTGTTGTTATTGTTGTTGTGAATACATTATAGAGATACCTATATTTATAGGTAAACATTAAACCTAACACTACGGGCTTATGGGCTAGGGTTACTTGCCCATTAGCCTGACACCCTCCCTCAAACTCATGGTAATTTATAGAATTTCCATGAGTTTGCAATACAACATAAAAAGTACTAAAAAAGAAAACATAAATTGGATCAAGCCGGATCCATGATCAGTGCGTGTCGGATTCGCCAGACAACGCGTATCGCCAATCAATAACTGCTAGGAACGCCATCCTTTTCGAACATGTCAGATCAGTGCGTGTCGGATTCGTCAGAAACACGTACTGCCAATCTTCAATCAGTAACTGCCAGGAACGCCATTCTTTTCGAACCCGGTCAAATTAGTGCGTATAGGACTCGCCAGATAATGCGTAATTCGCCAATCGATAACTGCCAGGAACGCCATCCTTTTCGAACCTGCCAGATCTTGTTCAAAATTCCACTTCAACTTGAAGTAGAATAAATCAATTATTTTTTTTCTTTTATTGTTTCAATGGGCTACTCCCATTTGTTCATAATCCTTATCACCCTCCCTCAAACTCATGGTAATTTGTCTAAATTCCCATGAGTTTGCAACAATAATAATTGTAATAGATTTCAAATAAAATAAAATTTTCAAGAAATATTGGGAAAAAAAAATCAACAAAATCCCGCCGGTGAGTATTACATAGTAGAAAACCCACCGGCAGGGCAGCGGAATGTGTATTTAGGCCTCAAGAATCGATAGGCTCGGATACCATGTAGAAATATGGAGGGAGATATTTTATTGATGATAATTTGTTGTTGTTGTTATTGTTGTGAATACATTATAGAGATACCTATATTTATAGGTAAACATTAAACCTAACACTACGGGCTTATGGGCTAGGGTTACATAAATACTCTTATTAAACCTTTTAAAACGTTATTTCAAATAATAAAATGAATATCTCGTATTAAAATTATCCCTCCACGATCGATTTTAGCTAGTAGACTAGGATAACTAGGCAGATGCGTGGTCTGGCCTCCAAAGGAGACCAAACAGTACACTTTATACGATCTATAGCACTTGAAATATCTATATACTCTTTGACCAATCCTTATATAGGAATACCTTCCACATATATGAGCAAAAATATTCCAATAGTGGGTGGTCCTAAAATTTATAGATGACGCTTATTATCGTATTATATATTCTCATCATCCTCAAAATAAAGTTGGAATATTAGATAGCCGACGAAATAAGTGTTGGAATGAATTAGTAGCTAGTAGGCAAAGCCTACTTAGAAATGAAATGAGAGAACCATATGCTCAATTATTAACGTCTGGTCTCGTATTTTCACGACATTTACCTAATTACCTACTCATTAATAGCTAGTTGGAAGGAGAACGTAACTTAATTGTTTTAACATGTTTAGAAATGATTATTTATTAACAAACATCAATATTTTGGAATTAATAATATCAAAAAAAAACTTTCATTGCACCTAAATAAAACATGTATAGAAAATCGATATAAGATCGAATATATTAACGCAACCTTATTTTATGCTTAGAGTTAGAAAATAAAATTGAGGAGTTAGGGAGAATTGAGGAACTCAATATGAGATATTTATTTCATTATTCTAATTATAGAAATTTAATAAGAGTATTCATTTTGTAGAAAATAGAACTTATTAGATGCAAACGCTTCAACAAGATATTTGGGATAAGTTTTGAACTTAAGAACTTTTTAGAATTAGTCAAAGTCTTAACTGTACAATAGTACATAAAATCGTATATGAGCCGAATGAATGCTCATTAAGTTTTGAACTTAAGAACTAATTTGACCATTGGAGTGGCTGTGATCGACTTCGATCGTGGTTTAAATACCCTCAAAACGTGGAACAAACCAGCAAGTTTGACATTAGAGAAACCCTCGGAGAAGTCACCTCAGAGGAAGGCCCCTCAGAAGATCAAACAAACCGGACAAAATAAATCGTCAGATGCATGGTCCCCCTCAGAAAAATCCAAAGGGTCGGAGAAGTAATATACGGGATTTTGATGATCTAATTTTAGATTAGACCTATTGAGAGGCCCAACTGACATCGCCCAACTAATGCAGGTAAGGGCCTAGGGTCTCTCAAGAGCCCCCTCGGAAAATTGAACACCATCATATATGTACTTGCAGATTTGTCTCTTATTAATAACATTTATTTAACAAAAAATATTTTGTTAAAGTCAAATGATAAAGGTTTATTAATTCCTTAAATCCCTTTTGACTCCTAAAAGAATCATCTACTACATGGACGAGTTGACATAATAATGCAAGCCTTTTCAATGAAATATTAGTAGTCGTACAAAATTTTAATCTAGTGCTCCTTGCACCTTATATTAGTAAACGATTTTCTTTTAATAGTATAGTATTAGTACGTAATGCAATGTCAACTCGAGATCAGCCCAAACATACTTTATTAGTAATTTCTAGCCGGCAATCGTCTTTATGTTCACTTTGAACCCACTTCTCTTTTTCAATGGAGATCATTTTATTTAATTTCTAATAATTAAAAAAGACATGCATGTATTTTTAATTAACATACCTTGTTTTAATTTTATTTAGTATATTATCAATAATAAAATGTATTGAAAATGTTAAAAGTATACAACTATGTTTTTCAATCAAGTGTTCTTTGCTAGATATATAAATATCAATTTGTGTTTGATATTTAATAAATCAACCATTATATTAAAACCGAGTATTAAGTTAATATTTTTATGAGATGTACATGTAGTATTGAATTACATAGTAGTATATATGCTTTATTTAATTATTAGCCTAATTATAATTCAATATGTTTCCAGGTTATATTATACTTTATACATGAATATAATTATTTTAGCAAAAATAAATAGGATAATAAAAAGATAACTTTGTAAGAAGTGCGTAAGGTCACACTAATGCTTCAAGTAGAATTGTCTTGGAGTACACAAAGGAGTTAAATTGTGGGAAGTATCTCACTTTCATCAGGGAACTAAAGCTTGTATGTTAACCACTTCATCAATATAATATGCGCTCCTTAGAAGAGCTAAAACGGGGTTGCCCAAACTCATCACGAATAGATGAGATTGTTGATACATTACACTCTAATTTTTTATTAATTGACTTATGTCTTGGGAACCTCTTATACTTAAATATATTCAGTATATTTCACGGATGAAAATCTTATGTGAACTTATTCATTAAATATTGTGTATTAACTAACCGGTATTCAATTAATTAATACCTACCAACTGCGATAATAGGATAATTATATAACTCGATAAATTATTTTTACCTTATTCTCATCATAATAACCTGATTTATTTATACTATATATTATATTTGATGTACAAATTGATTGGAAAATTAGTTACCCTTCGATAATAATCGATCAAAAGCTCCGACTCAATACTCATTTCACTAATATTCAAAGTGCATTAAACTCGAGTATAAACGTGTATGAGATACCCACTCGAATTCAATTCATTCAACTGTTTCATCATTTATTATAATTTGAAATTCATTTAATTCAATTTGTCAATAGACTGAGGAAAAAGCTGATTTGGTCAGTAAGTGGGTCACTGTTGCACTTTGGTCCCAGTAAGTGACACGGATCCATAGATGGTCCCTATAAGTGGCTATGAGGTGGACATTTGGTACCTAATTTAACACCTACGTTAATTTGGGGGGTTTTGTGATTTTTAGACAATTTGGGGGGTAGTTATGCAATTTTAAGACTTTGTTTGATCCCATAACTCTTTTTTTATTTTATTTTTTCGAATTTTTTTACATTTCTTTTCGATGTTTTTTCAATTTTTTTCTAGAATTCCTTTTCGATTATTTTACTACTAAAAAAGTTCCGATTTTGATAGTTCTTTTAACTAAAAGTTTTGGTTTTGGAAAAAGGTTCGGTTTTTGTAATTTTTTTGACAAAAGGTTCGATTTTGATAGCTGTTTGCCAAAAGTTTTCGTAGTTTGGCAAAACATTATGTTTTCGTAGTCTTTTTACAAAACGGATCGATTTTGGTAGTTTTTTCGCAAAAAGATCCGATTGATCATTGTTTCGGCTAAAATTTCCGATTTGGAAAAAACAAAGGTTCAATTTTGATAGTTTTGGCAAAAGTATTCGATTTTGATAGTTTTAACAAAAATAGAACTTTCCTACCAAAATCGGACCTTTTTGCCAAAACAATTATCAAAATCGAACTTTTTTTTGTCAAAATCGGAACTTTTAACCAAAACAATTACCAAACTTGAACCTTTTTGCCAAAACAATGATCAAAATCGGACTTTTTGCGAAAAAAAAACTACCAAAAAATCGATTTTTTTTAAAACAACTATCAAAATCAAACCGTTTTGTCAAAAATTTACGAAAACCGAACATTTTCTGCTGACTACGAAAACTTTTTGGGAAACAGTTATCAAAACTGGACCTTTTTGCCAAAAAACTATGAAAACGAAACTTTTTGGCAAAATCAAAACTTTTAGTTAAAACAACTTCCAAAATCGAAAACAGTTTACTAGGAAAAAAATCGAAAAGAAAATCTAAAAAACAATGAGAAAAAAAATCTTTAAAAAAAGTCGAAAAAAGAGTTATGTGATCAAGCAAAATTTTAAAATTGCATAACGACCCCCCAAATTGTCTCAAAATCATAAATTCCCCCCCCCCCCCAAATTAACATAGGTGTTAAATTAGGGACCAAATTTGCACCTGCTAGCCACTTAATGGGACCATTTGCGCATCCATATCAATTACTGAGACCAAAATGCAACAGTGAACCACTTATTGGACTAAATCAGCAATTTCCTCTCAATAGACCTATCAATTACTCCCTTCGTCCCTAAATGATTGGTACATTTTGATTTTTCATGGTCAACAAAACACTATTCCAAACATAAATATCTTATACTCCACATATGAAAAATTATAAAAAGTTGATAGTTCAAAATATATATTGAGACGAATCTAAAAAGATATCATATGTGATATGACTTTATAATTTCTTATTGGTTAATGAAAATTATTAATTAAAATTTTTAATATTTGGCCATATAAAGTCAAAATATACCAATCATTTAGGAACGGAGGAAGTATTACAATCCAAAAAGTGGATTAAAATAATTGCAAAGTAGAGGGCTATTAATCAAAGAAACAAATTGTTGATTCTATAAAGTAGAGAGTATTGACTTATAGTCTATTAATTTACTATAGAGGACATTTAGGCTCTAGCTAGTGTCTACTTAGGCTTTAAATTTTTAAATGAGAAGTGCCTTGAGAATCTATGTGCATGCATTCTGGAACTCCACTTAGTCCTCATCACCCTATGTGAATATTACTGATTAAGGTAATCAAGTGGGCTGGATTCCATTTTCAATTGATAAATTATTGTCAACTAATAATACAAGTTACATGTCGATAAGGGTTCCACTTTAAAATTAATTGATAATAGAGTAAGTAGTCCAAGATTTTATATATTGATCCGGAAGAACATCGATATTCGATGTGGGTGTGCACCTTAACACTCTCCCTCACGTGTAACCCAATCATTGGCGGAATTTTCATCACTGGTATTAATTGCCGGAACAACATCGGCTGGGTTACACTTGCCTCATTAACTCGGGTCTGGCTCATGATACCATGTTAAGAGTCTACAGGGTTCCACTCTAAAACCAATTGGCAATAGAGGGAGTAGCCCAAGATCTTATATATTGACCCGGACATCGACTTTTGATGTGGGATGTGCATCTTAACACTCCCCCTCACGTGTAACCCAATCGTCGGCGGAACTTTTTAACGCCGAAATTACTTGCCGGAACAACATAGACGGGGTTACACGTGCCTCAATAAATCGGACTTGGCTCATGATACCATGATAAGAGTCTATGTGGTTCCACTCTAAAACTAATTGGCAATAGAGGAAGTAGTCCAAGATCTTATATATTGAATCGGAAGGACACTGATATCCGATGTGAATGTGCACAGTAACACATGCTCACGGGCTATTATATTTCCATTCTAATTATTTCTATAGCATCAGTATATTTCTTGTATTTGGTATTTTCTGTGTAAAACTAATACAAACACATAAAATTTGTATTTAATCCTATTAACGATCATGAACGGTGTATAAATTATCGCGAAAATAGGTAATTTTGTCGGGTTTATTTGCACTATCCAACCAACATGCTAAACGCATGGAATATAACTGCATGACATGAAGTAAACCTAAATTACTTGGCTTAGAACATTTTATTAGATATCTCAAAACATTTCTTTATTTTGTATTAAGATAAGGAGAAAGAGAAAAAAGTATTAAAAAGTATCAAATATTAAAATTACTATATTAAAGTCTTCTTCCAATTTTATAAGAAATGTCTTATATTTACAACTTCCCCAAATCATTTTGTTTTTCACATTAAAAGTTTTAAGTGTTGTAAGTAGTAATTAACGACAATATATAAAATAGTTCTAAAGATTTTTCAGAAGCTATGAATATTACATTAGTAAAATGGCAATGACAATTGAAATTACTATCGGCATTCTTCTCTCTTTAGTTGCTTGAAATCGCTAGGTTCATAATATCTCGATCATCAACGATAATAAAAACTTTTTTCTCTATATAGGTCACCAAGCAATAATTAATCCAACAATTACTCATTTTGGTTCTTAATAAGTCATCTATCACATAATTTATCTCTGAAAAAACTCTCTCAACACTTGCAATTGACACAGATAAAGTCAATACAAATTTCACAAGGTTGTAAACAAATCGAAAGGTATTATGTTTTTCGTTCGTACAAGAGTTTTACTTAAAAATCTGAGAGACCCTTAAAACTAGAAAAGTTATCATATGTCGGAACATAATGAATATAAACTTCAAGTTGGGTAGACAACTCTTCATCTTCAACATCATCAAAATTATTTGGTGTCAAAAGCTTTAAATGAGAAACAAGGCGTCAAACATGCAACACATTGTAATAACTCAACGCTCTCAAGAGAAAACCGGTCATTTAATTAACTTCTTTAATATTAGATCTATGATATAAACAAAACAATCGTATTTGAAATAATGCAAGCAAGTATAACATTTTAAAATCTAACTAAAATATAAAATTAATTGTATCAGATTATTAAATGATAGTATGACATTTACATACACTTAAACTAATTAGAGAAGTTCTTTATTCAAGTGATTTTAACAAGTTGATTGAGTAAAACCACTACAATTCAACTTTTTAGAAACTTCAAAGAAAGACTAACTCAAAGTTTACAATTAAAATTATGAAACATCTATATATTTCAAAAAATAAAAATAAAATAAAAAAACAGAAGAATTTTTTTGAAAAAGTTCATTTATATTCCTGATTAAGAAAACAATAAAAAATTAAAGGCAGTACAAGTTAAGGGAATCGAAAGGGTGGCGGAATGGCGGGTCCTTGTGAACATGATTCCATGCAAATCCCCTTTTGGCCATTACAAATACATGCAGCCTTCTCTTTTTTCACTAACCCAAAAAACCATACACACAATTGAGGAGCCAAATAAATTAAGCTCCTCAATTAGTTTCACAAATATCAAAGCACATCATATATATCTTCATAAAACATAATCTTTATCCTTTCTCAATTTTCATCCACTATCTACTCTACTACCTAGAGGTAATTAATACTCATCCTTTTTTATTTGATATGTCAAATTTGTTTATTGATTAATCAACATATTTATTTGTTAGTTGTTATTAGTTGTATTATGTAGGAGAAGGTAAGTTGGGCAATTATATAATATGAAATTTTAGTGTATGTCAAATAACATCGTCCATTTTTATCTGATCAGTTTAAATTATCGGTAATTCACTGTAGTTGGTCGTATATATCTTGTCATTTTTCGAATTTTTCAAGTAGTAGTAACTAATGTCAATAAACATCCCTTTTATTTAACCATATATTTTAAATTTTATAGATAAAATCCAAATTTTGAGTTGGGTGTGTATGTATAATACGACCCTTCAAATAACTTGGGATATGTTTGATGCTTCCAGCTACATGCATGGCAAATCATGTTCAAGTTGAAAATTCATCTTTTTGCATTGAAACTCAAAATTTGTTTTCTTTTACTTAATCATTGATCCATTATTTCTGCAGGAAAATAATATTTTGTTCTGCATCTTAAGAAACCAAAATGTCTGCAGTTCAAGTGAACACAACTTCAACTATAAATATCATTAAGGAAGATGCATCAAAATTCATTGAGAAGCAAGGAATTGTAACCATTCTTGGATCAAATTTTCAACAAAATCATCATATTCCTGCATCCTTAAGAAGAACAATCTCAGCTGATATGTCGTCGAAAAATTGGTTGTCTGAAAATGGAATGTCTCAAATGAAAAGGGTATCATCCTTTAAAGAACTTGGAAAATCAACAGGAGTTGATGATGATCAAGAAGAGCTCAAAAACATGTCTACACATGAAGATGTTTGGAGATCAATTCAATCAGACAAGGCGAAAGGTAGTATCTGGAGCTCAATTTTGTCTGAGAAAAAGGACTATAATAATAATGTTGAGTCAAACAATCAAATACCACCTTATATTCATCCTCTTTTGAGGAAATCAAGCAGCAATTTGAGTCAGAAAAGTCTTGAAATATGCACTGAAAGCCTTGGATCAGAGACTGGCTCTGAAGGTTTCTGTTTTCACCCGCCTTCGGGAACTGGTAGTCAAGAAAAAGAAAATAAAATACAAGAAAAAATTGAAGAAAAAATCATGCAATCTTTTGATGATTTCCATGTTGCCAAATGCAATTATAATCATAGTCATAAGAAAGTTGGTCAGAAAAAATCATTCCCTCCTCCACTTCCTTCACTTTCTAGCAGAAATGATGGATGCCCTTCACTTCATATGCAACCCCACAGGAAGAATGGTAGATTAGTTCTTGAAGCTGTTCCTGTTCCTCAGCCGAACTACCTCCACGTTCATCGCCAAGAAGGCCGGCTTCTTCTCACGTTGATTGATAATGATCCACAAGAACCAAACACTCCAAGAAAATTGGAGGAAGAAGTTGCAGATTTTCAAGAAGTGTTTGATAATTTTGAAGATTTTGATGAGAATGCAGATGGTTTTGAAGATCATGAAGAAGATCAAATGACAACTATGATTGATCAAAAGTCATCAGGCTTGCCAACAAGTGGTATGATAAATATTCCCATGATGAAAAGCTTTTTAGGGATGGGTAAAAAAGATTTATTATGGTCCAACAAGATCAATCAAGTAGTGGAGTTGATGGAGGCAGAGCAATTGGCTGCAAGAGTACCCTCAATTCCACAGTCACTACCACCACCACCCGCGGAAGTTGCTCGGCTAATACCTTTATCAGCAACAAAACCACTACCACCACCACAACCACAATCACCCGCACGCGTTGCCTCATTCAATGTCTATGAATATTTCTGGAGGAACAGCAACAGAAGTTTCGAAATAAAGTCATCAATACTTACACAACAATGCAGTTGGAACAATAAGCTTAAAGATTACAACAATGATCAAGAAGTGGTGATTATGAGAGGGAAGAAAGGTGATTATATTGTTCCATTGGTTTGCAAAGAGAACAGAAGGTCTCTACTAGTTTGGCAACCACACTGCATTGCCACCTCCTGATTTGATGATGAACAAGTGGCCATTAATTGTCCAGTTCATAATGATTGGTTTGTTTCCATATTTATTTGAGTGTAATCTCATATAGTATAAATTATCTCAATATCACTTGAGATGATAATACCAATATTACTTGTATAAGAGTTTATGCAGCAAAATAAACTCAAAGATATAATTACTATCCTTCTCCTAATCTATTTAAGTGGGAGCTTTCATTTTAAAAGTATTGAGACATATTGATGTTGATATTATCATCAACTTGAAACAACAATTACATTCATTGGCGTTGAATTGACACGTTAATACGGACTATAGGCCTTTTAGCCGGTTACCTCATATCCTATTATTTAATTTTCAATGTGGTCTTCGAACTATCAGTTTTTGTTAGTGTTGTCCTATGTACTATTCTTTTCAGCGTTGCCCCTGGCCTGAACCCATTTCCTATACTAAAATATACATAAATCAATTCTAATGAAGAAAAAAAACAAATTACACGATTATTAGATTTGTGAGACACATTTCAAAATAAGTTTACATATGGAGATCTTTTATAATACTTAAATAAAATAAAATAATTTTTATTACTTAATAATTACAAAAACAACCCATTCATCTTCCTCAACCCCCAACCCCAATATGCCCGACCCTCGATATAAGATAACATCCCTAGCTCAATGTGTGAGTTACAAGAACTGAGATGTATATCAGCTGGAGATTGAAGAGACTTGATATATAATCAGTTGTACCAGATTAGGTTAGTCAAAAAGATTGGTATGATTTTGAGCTTGAAGAATTTTCTCAACCAAATTATAATCAACACAAAGATTATTATTGTGTCATTTTTATTTTCCAGACATGAATATATTATGTTCTCCACATGATGTTTGGAGTGCATTCTTAGGGAGGCCAATTGGGGTAGGGTGTGAGGAAGGAGGAGATATTTTGTAATTATTTAGCAAAATTTTAGTACATGTATTTTTTTTTTCACTACCTCTTCAAATTAACTTATGTATATTTTAGTATAATAAACTGGATTAGGAGGCAACACTGACAAGATAAATAGTACAAGTGACAACGTTAAAAAGATAAATAGTAAGAAACGCTGAAAAGATGAATAATAATACATGAGGAAACGTTAACAAGAGTTGATTGTTCAAGGACCACAATAAAAATTATATGATAATATAGGGCAACTGGCAAAAAATGCGAGGAGTATATGTGTTTTAAAGTCTAGTAATATGGGTGTCAAGGATTTAACTATAACAATTCAATATTATTCAAACGATTAAACTTAGGCTTTTACTTACATCAACTAGTTAACTCCACTTAATAAAACAACAAAGTGAGATGAGCGCAATCATCCAACCTATGTACTGCATTAAGAATCTTTATGAGTGAAAGTCGAGGTGGTATCGAGTTATCACTGGGTGAGCACATTATCTAATGGGTTAATTTTCACGTTATTTCGGATATTGAGCATGAAATTATATAGGATTCTGAGTAATTTTTGGTTGAGTAACATGCAGGCATTTCGATTTATTACGTGATACTCAAAAGTCGAATCGAATTCACAAAGCTTTTCGACATATTGTCAAATTGAATATATTGGGTCAGACTCAGGTTCGGGTGGATTAGTCGGTCAATAGGTTTAACTTTCAAGCCCATAAATCAGATGAACAGTAGTCCAATAGCATTGTAGGCATCATCTTCAACTATAATCACCAAATTACATTTCGCATCTCGATTAACAAAAACCAACCTCCAAAAATAAAATAAAATAAAATAAAAGCTACCTATTATATAATTTATTTTTACAAATTAATTACCCAAAAAAGTCATCGATGGGAGAAAACAATATCGATGATGATTTGCTGTTAAAGCAATTTTATTCAGAAGTTAGCGAAGTTGAACGCGATAATGAAGTTGTCAGGTACCCTTTATTTCATATATTTTTACGTATTAAGTTACTGATTTTCTTTATTATTTTGTACGTTTTTATTAATTACTGTTAGTTTTAATTTATAGTATGAAATGCCCAAATTCTACAAGATTAGGTCATGTTTGGTATCAAGTATGCTTGAGTGAATTGTTCAAGAATTAATTGACGCATTACCAAAGTTAGGGTTTTTATGTTTAATAGTACGATTACATGAATATTGATCACTTTATATTTTTGATAGAAAGGTACTTAGAAATTTAAATGTGTGTGTTGAGTATGATTGGATAAATTGTGTGAGTTAAATGCACAATGCTGAAAATTGCTTTTTATGTTCATAGTAAGATTTTTATGACCGAAATATGAGTGTTGATTAAGTATGCTTTCGATTTGCTCCTCTGTAGTTGTGGGACTGGCTTCTATATGTCGATTATTTGGATGTTAACAACTTTTTGGCCTGGTATTTGCGATGATTTGGTGTGTGCACATACTTTTGCACGATATGTCAAATTGTTGACAAAATTGTGTCTTGCAGGCAAAACCTTATTTAGATTCAGCCATATACATTTAAAGAATTTATTTAAATCTTAAAATGTGGTTCAGAAGTTAAGTGAGAGATTGACGTTTTAGTGTATGTTCACCTGATTGTTTTAATTTACATAATGTGTGAAACGAAATAGATGCTTAATTATTTGCCAGGGAGAAGAGAAAAGTTTATGTTAATGTGTTTTATGTACTTAAACATATAGGAGTTGTTGAACGCGATGCAGCGTAGTTCAAAATTTGGGAGGGCATAGAGCACCGTGTAGCCTGTTTTGCAGCACAAATATAAACTAGCTATTTGTCACAGTCCAAAATGTGTGAATTATCTTATTATACAGTAAGATAATTTAATGTACAATAATTATGGATATTGAATCTCACAAATTATAAAACATGTTAAAAAACTACAATATATATATTTATTTATTTAATTGCACGTTAAAAATAAAAACATTGTAGATAAAACATATTGACCTAGGGTAAATTTTAGGGTGATTGAATGGGGTAGCTTTTTGTGAATAGTAGGGTAAATTAGAGGTCCTGACTCCTGACCCATGAATAATGATCAAATTTCTAATAGATACTTTGACTTTCCACATTTGGTGTTTTGCTCTTGAAAGCTACCATTATTAAGGTTAACTTAGTTTTGTCTGCTTACTTTCTGTTCCTAGCCAATAAACAGCTTGACTCATGATTTTGAAACAGCTATACCAAAGTCATGTTAAGTAAATAAAGCACTAAAGAACGGCACACTGTTATGCGACCCTGCTCTATTCCTTCTCTATCTTAATTATATGTACTAGCTATGTTTATGATACCCTATTGTCTACTTTGGGTGGCAGTATACATAAATTATAAAGAGAAAATTGCATGGCTCTTGCAAACAAAACTTAATCCTATCATATATTGCATTACGGTGAACAGAGTTAAAGGAAAAGGGGGTAAATAGTAACTATAGATGTGGATCACGAACCAAGAAAATACCACAAGTTCTAAGGTCTTTTAGAATGTAGAACAAGTGAACAACTACGCATAATTGATAGATGCTCTTGCATACATGAAACCTATCAAATTCTAATATTAAAATAACATATTATTGCTCTGTCTATCAGATAGTTATAAAGTTTATGATCATTTCGGGTGTAGAACAACTGTACATGCCTTCATTCGCTATTAATTCCTATATGCGAGAAAATACCTTCATATGTTAGTTTGGGAGTATCAGCCAGACCTTGGCGTATAATTTATTTCCTCTTACTCTTCCTTGCTAGATAAGATATGTTACATGTACCTTCACTCAAAGATCAAACCATACAATTCTTGTGAGCTGTGTTCAGGCCTATAGAACTTAGCATTTTATATATTACATTGTAATTGTTAAATTTATTCTATAACTGATTTTCTGTACTTCACTCCTTCTCTCTGTATGTCCTTTATACACTGTTGATTTGGTTATGCCACATTTTGAGATAACGTCTTACATTTTTACAGGATTCTTTCCTGTTTCAAGTTGAACCCTTTCGAATACCTTAATCTACCATTTCATTCTACACCCGAGGAAGTGAAAAAACAATATCGTAAGGTAAAGTCTTCCATTTGGAAATAATTATTTTTAATTATTGATGTACGACCTCATCCATTATAAGATCTGTTAAAACACTTGCAGCTATCTTTACTTGTTCATCCTGACAAGTGTAAGCATCCACAAGCAAAGGAGGCATTTGGTGGTAAATTCTTGCTCTATCTTTTATTTTATGGACAGACACTGGAATTTATTTGGTCAGAACCTTATCAATCGCTTACTAGTCGTTACTGTAGTCCGTGGTTGAGAGTACCGCTTCTAGATTGATAGGTTTTGTCTTTTTTTCTGCAACTGATTAAAAACAATTTATTTATTTAAACATTAAGGTGTAATCTAATTGCCCCACTCATTTCTAAGTATTTGGTTCTCATCTAGAACCTCCAGGTCAATTTATTTATTCATTCTACCTCCTCTTCACCATCAAACAAAAAGGTTCAGCCCAAACTCCCCACTGGGAGCACACACCACGTTATAGGAATCATGATTTTTACAGCCTCAATTTCTCGTTGTTCTCTTTACAGCACTTGCAAAAGCGCAACAGTTATTACTCGATCCGCAAGAAAGGGATTACGTTCTGAACCAAGTAACTGCAGCCAAAGGTATCTCAATAGCTTACTTCATGTTATCTTTAGATGTAATACTCACTATTATGATGTATGAGTTAGTGGAATATAAAGGACCTAAACATTGATTGCAGAACAACTCCGTTCGAAGAGAAAGAAACAACTGAAGAAAGACACTGCCTCAAAACTGAAGTCAATCGTTGATGAGGTAATAAGTCTTAGCAAATAATAAGTGGCATGTGTCCTCATTTCGCCTGATGTTACAGATAACTCAGGATCTTTATGTTCTCTGTACCTTTTTCCTGCATACTACGAGAGTTTGTTTCTCCATGTCGTTTTAGCTTATTAACTATTGGGCGAGTAATTAATGGAAAGTTCTGTTACTTTTTCGGTTGCAAGAAGACCTCTATGATGTCTTACTAACTCCCTCTCTTTTCCCCAAGAAATTTTATATTGTTACTCTTTTTTACCTGGCAACTTCCAATCCATTTCTTAGATTAGACTGTTACAATGAGGATGAAGGGGAGAATGTAGTGTCTTGCATATAATCAGGTCCAGCTTTATATAACCTTTATATTTGATGCAGGGAAAATATGAACAAGAGTTTGAAAGATCAGAGGAATTCCAACAGGAGTTGAAGATGAAAGTTCGTGAAATATTGACAGATCAGGAATGGCGGAGGAGGAAAATGCAGATGAGAGTATGCTTCCTCCATATATTTTATCATCTTGAACTATGATCATTTGTAACATTTTTGAGATGGTTCTTATGTAGATATCAGAAGAGGAAGGGAGGTTGAAGAAGGATGATGAAGAAACAAAAGAGATGTGGAAGAGGAAGCGTGAACATGAAGAGCAGTGGGAAGGCACAAGGGAAAATAGGGTTAGTTTCCATACATACTTGCATTGGAGGAAGCATCTTTTAGTTTTTTGTATTCACACTGATGAATGTTTCATCTACTTAACAATCACCTTAGGCGGCTGCATGTAATTACTGATCATTTTGAGCACATAATTTCCATATGTCGACAACCAATAAATTTAAGGTTTCCGGTATCATTTTGAGCACATGGTCTCCTTACTGTACTTAGATGGGAGCCTCCTTATAGGCATTGGGGGATGGTATTGTTGTCTGGTATCCTTGTTTATACTCTTTTAATATGCAGGAAAGTAAAATGTAAATGCATATAGATAAATTGCTATCTCGATCCCTTGTTTGCATCTATTACTCAGCCATGGGTCTTGTAGCATCTGTCAAATTCAGTCATGGATGAAGTCATAAGCATCAAATGATGGTTAGACAAAGATCTTTTCTGGAAAATTACAGATCATAGCATATGCTGTACTTTACCAGTTATCCCACCTCTGCATCCTTTGTGAACAATGTTTGTGTAGTCTGGTATGGGTGTATGACCTATATAGTGAACTCTTCCATAGGGAATTAAATCTTCGTAACCACTTATGGTATTTCTTGTTTTCTTAAGCCAGCAACACTATGTAACTAAAAGTTCGTTGAGACCTATAATGACAGTCTTTTACCTTTCCCTATCCTCTTTTAATGTTTATTCTTTTCACTGCTGATTCTATTTACTTGCAATCAGGTTTCTAGTTGGAGGGATTTCATGAAAGGTGGGAAGAAGGTGAGTTCTATTTCAACATGGCCTAGCTTTTTTTTTATCTTCCTTGGGGGATGTATCACCGAGAGGTAATGAAGATATGGTGTATAGACATTTGCTAAGAAGTTTAATCTGAATTCTACTACAGGTAAAGAAAGGAGAGCTTCGGCCTCCAAAGCTCAAGACTGAAGATCCTAATAAATCATACGTCCAGAGACCAGTGAAGCGAGGCTGAACATCTGATTTCACCATCCAACTTGTTGTGGTGAAGTGTAGGATAATATCAGTACACCTCAAGTAGAGAAGTGAAACTATTGCTTGGTAGTAATTATTGTACTGCTAAGATACGATGCGTCGCCATGATTTAGTGTCTGCTGGCTGAGTGTCGGGGGAACGAACATAAAAAGAAAAGATGGTGAGGTTTTAGTAGGATGATGACTTTGGTCTTCGAAGCAAGAGAGTAAAACATATGCATTTGAATGTATGTATAATTACACTGGTCTAATTGCTAAGAAAAAATAACCTTTTGCTTAAATGTATGTACAGTACAGACCTTGTTTCCAACTTGGTTTTACAGATTGCAAAATAGTCCAAAATCAAAGTAATGTTTCAACAATTTGAAGGGTAATGGTGCAATTTTCAAATTATACAGGTAATCTTGTCCATTTGTGTAAAAGTTAAAAAACGTAAGTAATGAATGCATCTTTAGATTATTCACTCTAGATTCTTTATAAATTTTCATCTCAAATCAACTTCTTATATCATTTTATTAAATTTATAAGCCACTTATAAATTTTACACAAAAAACTAAATTTCATATTTATACTCTTCAAATTAACTCTTTTTATATTTTTAAATCTAAGTCAAAGACAAGAGAGAATTGCTAGAATGGTCCTCGTAAATATGTGCCCATTGCAGTTTCGTCCCAGTTAATTGTTGGGTTACCGAAATGATCTCAGTAATTGGTACATTTTAGTCCCAAACGTTAAATATAAACCCAAAGTTGTAACTTTGGGCCAAAATTGAAGTTTTAGCATTAAGTCATGGTTAAAACGCAAATTTGGATATAAATTAGATTTTTCTTTGTTTTTTTTTTGATTTCTTTGTTGATTTTTTTTAGATTTTCTTCCTCCTCTATTCTAAACAACCATCACCACCACATCAAGACATCTGGCAAGCATGCTGACACCTCTTTACGAGTTTACGAATTGTAGTTGATGTTTCATGATTGTAATGTATTACGGAGTATTAGTATTAATAAAATCAAAGGATACCCCTTTTAAAGAAAAAGAAAAAAAAACAACACCGCCACCATCATCTCACTTACCACAACCACCACCAACGTTAATAACTATATAATCCATCCCCACCATCCCACATGTAATGGCTTACATGTTAACGAAGGTTGAGAAACATTCAAACTTGTCTATATTACCACTTCCGCAAAACAAGAAAAAAATTCTCAAGAAAATTAGAATGGAGAGTTCACCTTCTGCAGCCCATGAGGATGACTCAAATAACACTTCGTCAATGTCAGGAAGTGATGCTACAGTTATTGCTTGAGGTGTTCGCAGGCCTGTCTTATAAAGTGCCCTAGCTTTAGAACCCTAAATTTTGTAAACCAATATTCGGAACTACAGGCGGCTTGTTATGCAAAGATCAAATGTTGGAGAGGTGATAGTTAGTGGAATGGTGGTGGTGACGATGGTTTAGAAAGAGGAGGAAGAAGAAGAAAGAAAAAACGAAGGTAGAATAGTCATTTTATGTGAAGGAAGTGCCATATTATGCAAAAAATATAGAGAAGCGCTGCAAGTTAAAGATTGACATTGACACCAAAGGGGGCTGTTCTTCCAAATTTCTCTCCCTTGGAAATTATATTTCTAGCAACTGAAAAGGGCCGAGATATGACTGAGGGCACAAGGGCAAAGCACGCATACAAATTTCGTTTTCTGTGGACTATATCGCTAATGTACATACATAAGCAGTAACGCATTACATAACAAACAGATTCGCCACCATGACAAGATGATGACTAATTATCTCAGAGGGAGGATAAGCTCCAGAGTCTAATGGCCCGGTGTGAGCAGACTTCTCTGGTAGACGCTCGATACCAGCATACCATCATCTCCTTCGGCGTTCTATAGACTATCCACTGGTTTCTTGTTTTGCTTAGGAGGGGGGCTCTAGAGGGGTTCTATTTGGTAAGCTCTTTCCCTGGAGCTAATCAATTAGCCATATCGAATGAATCCAGATCATCTAGCACATGCTTCAAATTAGGGGTGCTTATGAGCCGATTACCTGAAGGATGTTCATCAACAGACTCCGGTTTATGCACCTCAGATGAGATCGACTCGGCTACATCCTCACTTTTAGCTTTATCATCGGATATTTCTGGTGGCATCTGAAAGTGAGGCAGCTTGCCATCAATGTAGTCCTTCAATATTTGACGAGATGCTCTAGTTTCATCTGGTAGTCCCCTTGACGAGACATATCCACGAGAAGCACAATATGTTCTCAAAAGTTCTGCAGCTGTAGGAGGACGAGATTGAGGTTCATATGGCTTAGGCTTTGGGAGAGAGATTTTATATACGTTTTCAATTACATCTCTAGGCACTCGATCTGCAACTACTTGTACAGCTTGGCTATGCTCAGTCATCCGATCAATTGGCAGTACCCCAGAAGCTATCATCTCATATCTTGAGCTAGTAAAAGACGGAAAAACTAATCCGGGACAATCGCAAAGTGTAAGTCTATCAGATATTATTAGTGTTTGGAAGTGCTTTGTCTTCCCAGGAGTTGATGTCACACCAGTCCTCTTTGCTCCTACCAAAGCATTGATTGTTGAACTTTTCCCTACATTCGGATACCCCACAAATCCCACCATAACACTCCTTACGGATGCATATTTCTCACTATCAGAATGAGAGCCAGATTGGAATGACATACTTGATCCTGGTCTATTCATCATTGAAACTATTTTCTCAGCCTCAAACTGTAAACGGGCCAACAATTCCTCCCGTCCATATATTTTAGTGTCAGCATCAGCTGATTCATGTGGCATGATAAGCTGCTTCCCTTCCAGAGCAGCAGAAGCAGCTTTAGCAGACCAGAACAGAAAGAGAACCCCATGCTGGCGAAAGTAGTTGGCCCAATGCTCCCTGAAGTCGGTGTCAATCATATAGTTTTAACTAATAAAATGGCAAACAAAAGCCAGAATCGTTCACACTTACCTGACAGACCAAGGCAGGAGATCTGCTTTATTAATAAGTAGCATTGTTCTTTTGTGTTCATCAATTTCTCTAACATATGCCTGCAGATGAGAAATTTGGCATGATGAGCTAAATATCCAAAGAAAGAGCAGAGGTAAATGTAACAGGGATTATTTCTCTCAATTAATTTTCCTCTTCAGAGTTGAGACTTTAACCTCACAATCTTGCCAATAAAATGTATAACTTATCATATTATTTGTCATTTTCAGCAAGTAAGGGCAAAAGATCAGATTCATCCATTGGTACTGTAACATGAAAGCTAAAAGAGAAGCTGCATGTGCTTTGTGTTGGAAGATCCACATATCTGCAAATTAAATAATAAAATTTCATTAAATTCTTACCTCAACATCGGGGCATCGGTAGAATAATGGGTTCCGAGCATCGACAACAGTTACAAGCTGAGAAGATTTGACAAATAAAGAAACGCATTAGACAAGAGTGGAGAACAACCAGAGTAACATACTGGTTTACATAATTCCACAAAGCTCTCAACCATATAGAAGTAGAGCTTAATTATTCAACAATGAAAAGCTTCTATCCTTAGTTCC
This sequence comes from Echium plantagineum, assembly GCA_003412495.2. Classification (NCBI taxonomy): domain Eukaryota; kingdom Viridiplantae; phylum Streptophyta; class Magnoliopsida; order Boraginales; family Boraginaceae; genus Echium; species Echium plantagineum. The sequence continues at coordinate 19,048,891 of CM016565.1, forward strand.
TCATAAAAGTAAACATCTCATTAGTTAGAGAGGGATAGATTACATATAGAATGAACTAAGAGAGAGATTGACACCTACAAAGTCTTTAGAGACGCATCGAATGATGCTGAGCAAGTTAATACAAGAGTATGTTTTTCGAAGTGAACAACCAACAGTATTAATTGATAAACCTGTAATAAACTTAAGATTGGAGGCAATTTATTCATTTATTTTGGGTGCTTCAATATAGTTGCTAAGCAAGCTTGGTCAAACAGTGAGCTAATTACAACTTTAGATGCCACAGACCCCACCACCCTTTCTAAGTCAACAAACAATAAAGAAATTACGATGATAATTATTTCCTAAACAAAATCTAATATGAGTGCATGCAGAAACTGAAAGTAATAGCACAAACAAGGTTACTAATAGTGCCTATTGACTTCATTCACTAAAGCCATAGTTAGGCTGGGGTGTAGCCATATTTTAACCTTGAAACTTTGTAAATGATAAGATAACCTTACCAGATCACTACGCTCAACCACCCTCCAGAGTTGTCGCCAGATATCAAGATTCTTCTCAAATGGAGTTAGTACCAAGTTCTCATTTTCTTCAAGTCTACGGAGAATTGTTTGAGAAAGAGAACATGAGTCCAACGATTTACAAACAGACAACAAAATTACGAATTGAAAAGGTACTCCAAATAAATAGAAGTGCACAACACACAAAGTATCTCAGGGAAGATAGAGTTAAACATTCAATTGACTCCGAAACAAGTTGAGAAATTCATCTTTGCAATCAAATACTCTAATATGTTATTTTCATGGTCATGTTTTTTAGGTCAGTTGAAAATAAAGAATATTTAGTCAGTTGAAGTTGAACAATATATAAAGCTACATTGCTTAAGACTCAACTGAGCTGCCAAACGCAAGAAAGTTGCATACATATTCACCAAATTATTAAGTGCCTCCCAGTCCTTTCACATTTCAAAGCGACGAGGCACCATCATGGAAGTTGGCTCGTGTGCTATTTTTTCCTCAAAACAAAGTAGAATTTTATGATGCACATATATCAAACCAGCCTAGCACACAACACCGAGGACATATAGATGCCTTCTCATAAACTAAATTCAAGGCATCGATAAGTACACAAAATAAGATAGTATACTTTGCAAGGCTGCGACGCCAAGATAGGAAAGCTTGTCTTTCATTAGCATCAAGCTCTTCAACAGTCATCTTAGCATTCCACGGTGGTCTGCAATAGGTTGAACTACTCAGAAAATACTAAATTATCACAATGGATAGACTGGAGATTTCTAAACAAAAATAAACATGCCTGCGTGGCACGCGAAGACTGCTAGCATGCAACGCTTCCTCTTTCATCCGTTGCTCCCTCAAGTCTTCTGGTGTCATCTTGCTTGCCTCTGATGTAGAGTCCCTGACATCACCCATGAGGCCATCAAATCGAAACCACTAAGAAAATCAAGCTAAAAAAGAAACACACACTGCAGATGCCAACATGGCCAAAGGTGCATAAAAAATCAGAACAAATGAATAAAAATCTCATAATCAGAATTACTAATCCATGGGCTTGTCTAGCTTCTAAATTCAATTGAAGGTAAGAAGTCATAAATACATTTCTTTATCTCATTACGAGTAACTTGTTAATCTCAATGAAATAGTAGCAATTCACGAGATAAGGCTATAGGTTCAAGTCCATGATTGAGAAAGTCAGATCATTTGAAGGATTACTGCCAGACAATGGAGAGGTTTCTCAAACCTTGCTGAGTGGATACTTTCCCAATAATTTGAAGAAAAAAAAAACCGACATCTTATTGCTAAGGAAAACAAATAAAGGGATAATGGAGAAGAAAGGGAAAATATAAGTAGCTATATCGGTGAGATCAAGAGGAGTAGAGCCGTTTAGCTACAAAAACTTGATATACACTGCTACCGGTTTGCAAACTATGTGCACTTTAACTACTACACCATATAAACGCAGCACTTGGGATTTTATAGCATAAGGATTTTATCTACTCCAAACCCGTTAGCGTGGGTAATGAAATATTCACTTGGCACTTAGCACTTTGGTTCACCAATTCGCCTCAATTCAGCTACACATATATAAGCTCTATAACCATATATACACGAACAAATTGCAGCTACTGAAGTTGGCATCTCATCAACATCTAAAAGAACGCACTATCAAAGTTAGAACACCAAACGCCACAACCCCTTTAAAATTAGAGTGCTCAAAGCAATCCTACGCTCTCTTTTTTGTGTGCCTGGGATGAGAACCAGGTAGCAAATCACAGTGCTATAAAACGTAATTCTCTTTTTCACCAAAATATATAATTTTATTTCAACTCTTCTCTGAAACGGTTGTTTCAGTTAACATACATCCAAAAGTTCAACCCATTTGAAACAACCAAACAAGAAAGACAACATAAATTCATTGTAACATTCAACAGGCGTGTCTCTTTTTCACCAAAATTTATGTGTTAAAAAGGGTATTGAGCTTACAAATTGATCAAGACTTTAACATCCGAATAATTAGCAGAAAAGACACGATCTTTTTCGTCAGCATCTTGTATAACAGCATCAATATCACTAACATCAGTAACAGATTCAAGAACCTTCTTGTTGTGCCTCCTATATGACTGCCCTTTTTCATTGGATTCTTGAATCATTTGCTTGTGTTGCTTCACCAAGGCCCTACCCAACCCTGTTTTCTGCCCCTTTCCCATTATCAAGATTATCAAATACCAAGTTTTTGCTTGTCTTAATATGTGAGATTGTGTTTGTGAGTGTAAATAAATGTGTAATAAAGGTGGGAGATTTTTGTATGGGTTGCAGTGGTGGTGGAATAAGGTGGATGATGAACAAGTTTGGTGAATTAATTTGGGCTAGTTCTTTGGCTTTTATATATTTGGGGAAATAATTGGGGCCTTTTCACTTTATTTTTATTAATTTATTCATAAGACATAATCCAAATTATCAAAACTTAGAACAAAGTAGATAAATATTATTATTAGTCCGTTTGGATTGGCGAACCTAATCAAATTATATTATTTATCTTTTTTATGAATCAAAATAATACGTAATTTTATTTATGTTTGAGAAAATGACATTGGAGAAAACATATTTTATGATGGGTATGTGGATCAAATTTCATTAGTAAATGCAAAACCAATTTAATTTGAATATAAATAACCTAACTAATCCCATTTAATTTTTAATTAATTGAAACTCCAAATATACAATATATTGATATAATATATGAAAAATGGCCGATTAGACTTCTAAGTAAATGGCCAATTAGACTTCTAATTATGTGATGTAGAAAGTTAGGTCTATGAGGATAAGAGTTAATAGTTATTACTTTGTTAGTTAGACTTAAACTTTGTTTGGTATAATAAAGTATTCTCTCCGTCTTTTTTTACTTGTCTTTTTAGCCATTGGCATATGCATTAATGAAAATAAAAAGTATATTAAAAATGTAAAATTACAATCAATTGAAGTTATATAATTGGTTGATTGATCACTTTATAAGAAAAATTAATATAAAAGTACCTTTTAAAATGTAAATTTACAATTGATTATATTAGAAAGATAAATATTTAGAAAAAAAATTTAAAGCTAAAAATACAATAAAAAAGAACGAAGAGAGTATAAGATAACTGAATTAAGAGAATAACTAGTAACCCAGTAAACCAAATTCTGAATCATGGTAACAATCATAACCACGTAAAACTACACTTGAAATTAGAAAATGAATAAAATTTTAACCGATTAATTATCCGGTCGACTCATTATCAAAACTGAATCCAATTTTCTTGTCGAACACCCTTTATGGCTGTACCGTTCACACAACAGAAGCCTCTAGAACTCAAATGACAACCGTTGATCACCCCTCCCAAAGAGAATTCTAGACCCCGCTAAATTTCCACACAATTTCCAAACCAACGGCCACGATCTCTCTATCCCACACTCCTGTTTAATCTGAGCCATCCACTCCCATAACTAATCAACCCCCCTCCCCATATAAATTCACCACATTTCAATATACTTTGTCCCAAAACAATTGTCACATTTCACCTCCTCTCCAGAACCCACTAGAACCCATCTTTTCCCCTTAAAAGTTCATCAATTTCAATAAAATTGACATACCGGTTCCCCTTTGTCCCAAAATAATTGTCACATTTCACCTCATGCTCTCCAGACTCCGTCATTTTTTCATACAAATTTGATTTTTGTTTTTGCATAATAATAAACTGTTTACTGTTGATCTTGTTGGGTTGGTTTTGATTGTTGAAGATGTTTGGAAGAGGTGCAAAGAAGAGTAATGAGACGAAGTACTATGATATTCTAGGGGTGTCCAAGAATGCCACTGAAGACGAAATCAAGAAAGCTTACAAGAAAGCTGCCATCAAGAACCACCCAGATAAGGGTGGTGATCCTGAAAAGGTAATAGCTAAATACTAGTATTACCTATGTTTTTCGTAGGTGAAGTATTGTTCGCTTTAATTTTCAATGGTCAAAATTAGCTAACTTTGATGTGATAGTTGACTCGTATAATTTTGATTCGAATTAAAGTTATAGTTTTAATATTAAAGTAGGGTGAAAATACTATATCTGGATATTGTATTGGATTGTTTCCATGCACAATGTTGCGAACTATATGAAATAATTGTTCGGATGGAAACTGGGATATTCTTGAATGATTATTTAACTTGTCGGATACTCAGTTACTGCTTGAGCTGTTAATCTGTAATTTGAATTAAATTAGTTTAATGGAATGAGGGATGATTGGTTCTATTTGGATCGAAATTATTGTTTGTAATTATAATTGCGATGGCCCTGCAGTTTAAGGAGCTTGCTCAGGCATATGAGGTTTTGAGTGATCCAGAAAAACGGGAGATTTATGATCAGTATGGTGAGGATGCACTGAAGGAGGGAATGGGTGGTGGTGCTGGAATGCACGACCCATTTGACATCTTCTCCTCTTTCTTTGGTGGTAGTCCATTTGGAGGTAAGATATATTCCATACTAACGGATTCTGGTCCGTAACCATGGGTTCCAATGCACGAAATCTTGTAGCACTTCCCAATGAGGCCCTATCGATTAGTATTACACAGAAGAAATCAATGTAATTGATTATTTGCTTGAAGCGTTTGTGTGACTTCTTGATCAACTTCGTTTCTCTAATTGTTCTCTGTTATGGCTATATAGAACCATAGCTAGAAGTGGTGGAACTAGAACTTTATAGGGTCGATGAAGAGATGATTAGTAGGGGGGGGGGGGGGTGTGGGGGGTGGGGGGGCTTGTATTTGATAAATAAAATTCAAGGGGATTGTACCTTTCAAAAACTTTAGGGGGCTGGGGGGATTTCCCGCATATGCCAATCCTTAGTTCGACGGTTCGACCAAGATAGCTGGTGCAACACTAGCTTCTGTTTGCGTATGAGATTCATCCTGTGTCATTGTTGTTTGGATCAAATGATCTGAGGATTAATATTGACTTGCCTATTGGCATTAAATTAGTTCATGCTTAGGGAAGGCATTTTTCGAACTAGAATTCCTGTCATGGTTAAACTCAAATTTTCTGAAGATAATTACTGACAATGTCGTTTCTTGGTTGAGAGTAAATATTGGCTTCAGTATTCTAGTTCTTTTAATTAGGAATGAGGATGGAGAAGAATTCTTTTTGAGCTGATTCTTGTTGTGGTTAGGTGGTGGCACCAGGGGGCGGAGACAGAAAAGGGGTGAAGATGTGATTCACCCTCTGAAGGTCTCTTTGGAAGAGCTCTTCAGTGGTACAACGAGGAAGATCTCCCTCTCCCGTAATGTTATATGTTCACGGTGTAGTGGGTAAGCATCCCATTGAGTAAATCAGATCCTTGGATTTGACTAATATCCTGATTCCATTTGCTGGTTTTCCCGATGCTGCAGGAAGGGGTCGAAGTCAGGTGCTTCGTCAACATGCTCTGGCTGCCAGGGTACAGGTATGAAGGTCACGATTAGGCAACTTGGCCCTGGTATGATTCAGCAAATGCAGCATGCTTGCAATGAATGTAAAGGTACCGGGGAGACCATAGACGATAAAGATCGCTGCCCCCAGTGCAAAGGTGATAAGGTAGTACCCGAGAAGAAATTGCTGGAAGTTGTAGTTGAGAAGGGTATGAAACATGCACAGAAGATAACGTTCGCCGGAGAAGCTGATGAGGCTGTAAGATGCCCACACACGCTTGTACTTACACATTACAGGAATCTGTCGAATTGTAATGCTAACATTTGCGTTGCATGCTTTATGCAGCCTGATACAATAACCGGGGATATAGTCTTTGTCCTTCAGCAGAAGGAACACCCAACCTTCAAGAGAAAGGATGAGGATCTCTTTGTGGAGCACACATTGTCTTTAACAGAGGCTCTGTGTGGCTTCCAGTTTATATTGTCTCACCTTGATGGAAGGCAACTTCTGATCAAATCAAAACCTGGAGAAGTCATTAAGCCTGGTATGTGACAACTACTTGACGCTCAATCTAAAACATAAATATCTTCAGGTAGTCCTGACTCAGGGTTTGACATTCACTCTTCGCAGATCAATTCAAGGCAATTGAGGATGAAGGAATGCCGGTTTACAAGAAGCCATTCTTGAAGGGTAAAATGTACATACATTTCACCATTGAATTTCCAGATACTCTGACTGGGGAACAGGTGAAGGCGCTTGAGGCAATCCTTCCTCCTAAGCCACCATCAGAGTTCACAGACATGGAGTTGGATGAGTGCGAGGAGACCACATTGCACGATGTTAACATTGAGGAGGAGATGAGGAGGAAGCAAGCACAGGCGCAGGAGGAGGCATACGATGAAGATGATGATATGCATCCAGGTGGAGGCCAGAAGGTTCAGTGTGCCCAACAGTGATAAGGCTATAAGATTGAGATCAGTTCCGAGTTTTGAGTGGCATGTAGTCTCATGAAGTAGTATCATTACGAATGAATGTGACTGTTTGTTTGAACTCATGCGTTTGTAGATGTGGGTCATTTTTTAACCTTTTAGTCTCTGTTATGATACATCTTAAAACTTTACATTACAAGGAACACCTACGTTAAGGCACTACATTAATATGTACTACTATGTAGTAATGTCTTTCAAGAACTTCTCATAATACCTACTAGCAAGATGTAGGGTCGGAAGGCAATATTAACCCAGAATAATTGAAGAGCTTCCGTTTTAAAACGTGCGACTCAATAATAGCGAACTTATGATTGAAGTTATGAATGATGTATGTCTGATCGAATGTGTATGTTACGCTATTATTACTATATCATTGTAACAACATGCCGTTTATTGTATAGTAGTGTAATTATCTAAATGATAATCTTTTATGTATTAACAGTAATTTCCTAGAATAGGCCAATGCCATTAAAGACTTGAGTTAACAATCTTAGCTATGGAGTCAAATTAGATCCGCGCAAAATAAAGTTCCCCAATTAGGTAATTAATTTTAACAATTCGGATAATGCTGGATCTTTCTTGCATAAATGTGTAACAATCAAATAAATAATAATTTCCCCAAATAATATAAAGTTTATCCAATAGATTTAAGGCTCTTAAGTTGGATAAATATGTGATGTTTGGTAACCGTACGTTCTAACTCTTTTTGATCAACTTGTGGTTGTATGTGCATACTAAACGGAGAAAAAAAAAATGCACTTTTAAAAGCATGCCTTATTGCAAAATCATTCATCTTCAAAGAATTCGAAAGAAGTTGGATTTACTTTGTTCTACTGTGATATCAGAAATGGAGATGAAGAATTGTATAGTAGTGTAATTATCGATCTAAATGATAATCTTATAAAGTATGAACAATAGGAAACTAGCAGAATAAAGCGATGCCATCTAAGATTTCAAGAGTTGAGAATTTTGGTTGTTGGTCAAATTAGATCCGTGCAAAATTAAAAGTTCCCTAAACTGGTAATTAATTTAACTATTCGGATAACGCTGGATCTTTCTTGCATAAATGTGTAACAATCACACAAATAATAATTTCCCAAAATAATTTAAAGTTTATCCAATAGATTTAAGGGTCTTAATATTGGATAGATATTTGATGTTTGGTATTCGTACGTACCAACTCTTTTCATTAAGTTGTGGTTGTGTATAGTAAACGAAGATAAATCTATCAATCATCTATAATGTATATCCTTTTATTCGGGGATTACTAAAAAATCCTTAAGTCTGTAATTTCAAAATTAATTATTTATGATTTTTTTATATCAAACGACTGATATTATTAAAAATGATAAAGTGTGAATTACAAGTGTAATGAATTGAGTTTTTATCTAGTACAATCAGCTCCAACTATTGTAACTAAGCAATATGGTGGAACATCCAATGTAATCGTTTACTCTAATCTGCTTTTCCAATGCTATCAAGTGTGTTGCACTGTGTGTCTGTGTCCATATTGTTACACCGATTTAACGATGTTCCACTTGCTCTTTTTAAAGCTCAAATCAAGGTCTTCGAGTCACTTTTCAGTTCTAAACATTTCTAATTATTTTTCAAAACAAATATCGTTTCTTCTCACAATACCAAAGTTTTCGCGATCAAGCTTTGACCCTTCTAATAATGTCACAGTTTTTTAAGATATGAACAATAATACTTAAAACTTAAGTGGTTGAGTATTTAATTCTATATTTAGTTACCACTTATTTAATTTGCGTTTTTGTTTCTACAATACTCCGCATATGATATTTAATTCACAAGATAACATTACTATTTTCATAGTTATAGCTAAGCATACATTAAAACAAACATTTTAGTATTTTAATAATACTAATAGTAAAAAAAAATAGACAATGCGCATGGATGATGGAGGAGACAATTGGAATATATTAAAGCAAATTGATGCGGTTGCCATGAAATTGGCAAGAACCCCGCTTCCTCCCATCATAATGTCTCACTCACCGTCCTCCATGTGATACACCAACTTTTTAAAGTCAAAACTAGAGTGGACCAAATAAGTAATGCCCTAGGTTTGACTAATTAGTAAATGATATATCGTTCGATTCAAAATAATTATCTTTATAAGCTCTATAGATATATGAAGATATTTTTATTTTCAATTACTCTTTAATTATACTAGTTATTTGTGTGTACAGCTCAACATGTGTGAATTATATTTTTATATAGTAAAATAGTTGAAGTTACAATATTAAATCTAAAAAAATACAAAATATGTTTAAAAAGTACTATATATAACTATTAGCATTTTACAAAATTTAAATTGAATTGGTTAGATTTTTGTGACTAGTGGATAGTTATTTATAAATTTTTAATTAGGAAAAGGAAAAATTGTTATGTTGCTTTTTTGAGCATTATCCGATCCATTATAGATTACTAAAAATATATAAAACTAATGTTATCAAAATAATTTGAAAGATAAATCCAACTATGTAAATTTTATGTATTTTAGAATAAGTAATAAATTATTAATTGATGGCCATCTCAATTTAAAAAAAATAAAAAGTCAATTATTTTGGATTATTAGAGTAGGCCGCAAAAGTTTTTATTGTTACATTTGAACATACAAGTCATTGTATGTGTATCCAATTTAACTTTAAAAACTTTCTAGTAATTAACGTTACATGAAAGACTTATTATTGTAAAATGAATTGATGTATTCTACAACATCTTAAGACAGAAAGATTAAGATAATTATTAAAAACTTTCTAGTAATTAACGTTAAGAAAAAAATCCGGATTTTATTTGAGATGGATAAGATTGAGATAATTATTAATTAAAGGGCTATTAATAAATTTGGTAATTCTACAACATCTTAAGACAGAAAGTCAAACATACTAGCATAGTATCAGATTATAAAGATTTGTAATAATCTTTTATTTATAGACAACCAACCTCTCCTACCTTATATATAAACCCATGCCTATAGACTCCAAGGACATAATTTATTCAAATTCATCTCTATATTCTTCAAGATTTCAAAGATTGAAAAAAGAAAATTAGACTTTTTCTTCAACACTAAATATATATTTTTTGTCTTAGCTCCTTAATCATTTTTCATATTTTTTAACCCAAAATGGAGGAAATTGAAGTACCACAATATTTTATTTGTCCAATTTCAATGCAAATGATGAAAGATCCAGTGATTGTTTCAAGTGGGATAACTTATGAAAGGGAAAATATTGAAAAATGGATGTTTTCATGCAAGAAAAATGCATGCCCTGTTACCAAACAAGATTTATCAACCAAAGATGTCACACCTAATCATATTCTTAAAAGGTTGATTCAATCTTGGTGTACTATTAATGATTCTCATGGATTTGAGATGATTCCTACACCAGTTCTTGAAAATTTCCAGATTTCGAAACTAATCGACGAAGCAAAATCATCATCTTCAAATACCATCAAGTTGAAATGTGTTGAAAAACTTGGATATATTGCAAAATCATCATCTTCAAAGAATTTGGAAGAAGTTGGTGTAGTTGAGTATTTGGTTTCATTGGTCAAGAATCATGTTCTGCATGGACATGAGTCTGAGTTGGTGATGAATTTGATTGAAAAATCATTGGATTTACTTTGTTGTATTGAGATATCAGAAATGGAGATGAAGAATTTGATGAGGGGCAATGATGGTATTTTCCTTGATGCTTTATTGCAAATCTTGAAATTTGGTAATTTTCAATCAAGAGGATTTGGTGTTATTTTGATTAAGTGTTTGTTCAATGTGGCTGATCCAATGCATTTGGTAAGTGTGAATAATGATTTTTTTAAGGAGGTTGTTAATGTGTTGAGGGACAATAAGGTAATTTCATCCATGCAAGTAATTAAGGCAGCATTGAAGCTTTTGGTTGAGCTTTGTCCATGGGGTAGGAACAGGATCAAAGCTGTTGAATCAGGGGCAGTTTCGGTATTGATTGAATTGCTTTTGGAGAAAAATGAGAGGAGGTTATGTGAGCTTATGTTGATGGTCTTGGATCAGCTTTGCCAATGTGCTGAAGGTAGGGCTGAGTTGTTGGCTCATGGGGCTGGATTAGCTATTATTTCAAAGAAGATTCTTAGGGTTTCTCAAGTGGCGAGCGACCGGGCGGTAAGGGTATTATCGTCAATATCGAAGTTTTCGGCTAATTCTAGGGTGCTTCAAGAGATGTTGCAAGTTGGTGTGGTTGCAAAGTTGTGTTTGTTGCTTCAAGTTGATAGTGGTCCAAAGATAAAGGAGAGGACTAAAGAGATCCTCAAATTGCATTCTAAGGTTTGGAGAGGGTCTTCATGTATTCCTATTCATTTGCTATCTTCTTATCCGCCAACTTCTTAATTACGAATTTAACTATTTGCCGATGGCTCAATAGCCTAGTGGCATCCGGCCCAACCTTTCATGTAAGAGGTCATGGGTTCGAACCTTGTTGGAGACATATTTGTCTCATATTATACTCTAACTTTCTATTAGTTAGCAATTTCTGTATTCATGTTTGTAATATCATTGTAGTCACAATTCATCGCTAATTATCAAAAAAAAAAAAAAAAAAAATTACGAATTTAACTATTTAAAATTTTAAATTTAAACATTTCTTAGTAGTCTAGTAGATACACTATAAAATTAAGAATAGTTATTTACAAGAAGAAGTTTCTTTTTTGTGTTTAGAGGGTATTGTTATATTAGTTGTTTCATCTTCCTCTTTTTATTTACTGAAGAGGTCGAAAAGTTAGCAAAACTGAAATGTTAAGTTTTTTTTATATACAACTATTTTTGTAATGTGATGATTATTTTTATTTTGTTCTATCCTCCTTCATTGTATAATTAATGTGATAATAATTTGGACATCTTTTTTTCTTCTTTCGAAAATATATAGTACGAAATGAAGGAAAAAATAAAGCAAAAAGAATGTTGCTGTCTGGATTGAAACTTGAAACTTCAAAGTCAGCTTGTTGAATTTTACAATATAATTTGATAACAAGTCAAATAACTCTTTTAATGGACATTGGATCTTGTTTTATAGTCCGGATACCAACAAGATACAGAAATATAATCAAAGTTCGCTTTTACTATTCTTTTTGGACCTCGATGTAGGTCAACTATTCGACTTATAGCGCCCCCTGTCCTGTCTCCTTTGTCTTAAACGATAATTTAGAATGTAATAACTATTTTTAAATAATCTATCCTATATTTAATGCCTAAGCATTAAAAATGCCTGTGCGAGTTAATATTTTGTATATATTGAATAAATTTGTAAAAAATGAGAAATTTTAAGCGATACATTTTTATATAGAATTAAAAAAAATCATATATAAGAACTATTTTAAATTCATCTCATATAATTAAGGTATTTTTATCATAAAGTTCTTATAAAATCTCTACCTGGAGCTGGAGTTGGAAGTTTTAAAGGGAGAGGAGGGGGAGGGTTGTGCATTCACCACAGGAAAACTGAAAATGAGAGAGGGGCATGCGCAGAGAGTGGAAATGAGAGTTAGGTTTTTGTGATTTGGTCTGAGATATATAGTTAAAATTATAATTTAAATGATAAATTGTTACAAAAAGAGAAAATAAAAAGATGATTGCATATAATTGATTATTCTTTTTAAATATTTGACAATTATTATTATAAAAATATTTATTATAAAAATATTTATGATAAAAACTTGACTAAAACCTAACTCTCATTTCCACGGGCCGGCCCTGTAAGTATCGACGGGCCTATGCGGGCTTTGGGTCAAGCCGGGCCCTGCCTTAACGGACCCGGGCCGTCCGGGCTGTTTCGTTTAACACGTGTACATGTAAGCCTTATATTTGATCTAAATAAAGTAGAAAGATAAGAGAAGTTACAAGACAATCAATCACTAACCTTTCTGTTCAGAGACACAATTGTGCTGCTCTAGTGCTCTTGCACATTGATTATTTGATGGTTGATTTGTGAAGTTGGTATACAATCATCATCCCTTAGCAGATACTTGTTTTATTTCTTTTTATTTGATTGTTTGAACAAAAGGTACTTTATTAAGAAATAAAAAAATTTACTAATATATCCTACATAATAATTTCAGAATAAAAATAATCTTTAAAACAATTATGAAAAGGAAAATATAAATATAAAGGTACAATACATTCTGGAAACAATCAAATATTTTAAAAAAATAAAAGGTTCTCAACGATCAAATAAATAAAAAGAAATGGAGGGAGTAATATGCAATATACTCACTTCTTTAAGCCAAACAATTGGTTGAAATGAGTTACTACAATTATTATTCACTTTTTTGAATTGGATGATGACAACAGTAGCTTTCTTGTCATCTGCTTACCCACTTCTTACATAGCAAAAAAAGTAACATTAATGCACATTATCTAAAATAAATGCTAATACTCCCTCCGTCCCTAAAAGATTGTCACATTTTGATTTTTCATGGTCAACAAAACATTATTTAAAACGTAAATATCTTTTATTTTACATGTGGACAGATTATTAAAAATTGATATTTCAAAAATATATATTGAGACGAATCTAACGAGATCCCACAAGACTATATTATATCTTATCGTTTAATGGGAATTCGTGATCAAATTTTATGATATTTGACCAACAAAAGTCAAAATGTGACAATCTTTTAGGGACGGAGGGAGTATTATGTATTATTTTCGTCCTAAACTTATGGGTGAAGAGGATCACTAAACAAAGCAACTTTACTCAATTAGTGCATATGCTTTTCAAATATTTGTAAAAATTATTTATAAGCATAAAACATTATTCCTAAATTAAATCTTGAACTAATAATTGACAAAGTGACGTCAATGAGAAGACGTCAACAAAAAACGTCAATGAGATGACGTCAAACCTACACGGATACGAGAAGCGGGTGCACGGGAAAAAGAGCTGGAAACAGATGGAAGGGGGAAGCAGGTTGGTGGTGGAGGAGGAAGTAGGAGATGAAGAGGCCGGATTGGGGGGGGGCGACGGAGGTGGCCGGGGATGATGACCAAAAGTTTAATAAATTAATATTTGTCTCGAGTTTCTACAAAACTATAAAAATGACCCAAAGCAATGCTCATTATTAATCATTAACAAATTCGTTCATTTAGAGGCCATTTGTGAACCCGATAAACACTTATAAGATGATTTGCACATCGTTTCTACTTACACCTTTTGCGACTAAATGTATAAATAAATGATCATTCAATATCTCATTTCTACTAAGATTGTAGAATTTTTCAACTCTCGACCGAGCAATTTAGCAAACTATCATCATGGTTAACGCCAGAATGGGTATTGTTCTTTAGTCATAATGTTCATTAGTTTTCTTTAATTAATATATACAGTTATTTTCAATGATGATGGTGGTGAGAATGAGAGAATTACATGAAAAACAAAAATCCTAATAATGATGATGAGAATGAGAGAAGTTTGTAGAGTATAACCGCGTGAGAAGAGGAAAAACGATTACTCTTGGAAATATATTTTAGTTAGTACTTGTATTGCCAAATTTATCCTTTAAGTGATTATAACAATTAGATATAAAATTTGATTAAAATAAGTGAATCAAGGTTTAGGATTAATTTCGTGTCCGATATTAAAGCCGAACTCGGAGTTAGGGAGATAAAACTTGTTAATCTTTATTTTAAGGTTTTTTTTCTAATGAATGCATATCACATGCATATTGATTTCACTCCATCAATACAAACAAGTTTAATATAATGTTGTATGGTGACTAAGTTAGTGGAGCAGTGAGTTTATGACCGCAAGATCATGAGTCCGATACCCCTATTAACACTATCATTATTTGGTTGCGCACAACTCATTACCCGGCTGACGTGATTTGCAAACTATTGTAATTCGTTATCTCGCTCACTGGCTAACGTGATTTCTAAACTATTGTGTGAGTCCGAATACTGTTACCTACATACTCGACGAGTCTAATGGTTAAGATGACAAATTAAAAGGGACGTTAGTTAAAAAAATATAGAACATCGACAATGTACCGTTCGTGGAAATTAGTCGACTTTAAACCTTTAATGGAACTCAAAACTTAAATATTTCCTTTCATATCAACCTAACTTTACGCCCATATCGTTCTTCTTAAACCATGATGACAACAACACAGCACAGATGTTATCTCAACTTCAAATTTCAAGTGAGTGGATAACTAACAGTGCCACTTCGATCAATTAAAAATGTAACTCCCCACCAACTTGGTGCATAAGTAGCTTTCCGTTCATCTAACGATTAGATTTAGTTAACATAAAACTAATACCAAACTAATTAACACGTTAGAATTGATTCACAAAGATATCACTCGTGAATTATGAAATACGGAGTAATAATTATTCCCTAAATTTTTTGTAATTAAGCATCGACAAAAATGCATTTACCAACATTAAAGGGGTTGAACAATTTACCTCAACACTTGTATGTGATGAACATTGACCTTCATAACAATTTTTTCTAGCCAAGTTCATTAAATTGTGTGATCTTTTGAAAAACTTATGTTAAGCCAACTTAAGGTTATCGTGTTATAAAGCAAACTAATTAAAAACAAAAGTAAAATATTTCGTCATTATATGAATAAATACACAAAAAATATAGCATATATAATATATTTCTAACTTGTACCCTATTTATTTTTCTATAAATTGTAAGATCTTTTTTGTTGAAAATATTGTGTGTATTTTCAATATGCATATTAAATTCCTTTTTATTGGTAATTAATATTAACATAATTCTTTAACTACCATTTCATACAATGAGATTCGACCCCTTGACCTTATGCATTATATATATTATTAAAGTGTTCCAGCTGAACCGAACGCTAGACCATTCGAGTGTCTCAATATATTTGAGTTTTAAAGTTGGAAATTCTTTCTATATATATAGCACTAACATAACTACCAAAACACCCCCAACAAACACCACATAAATTACAGTTCATCAAATATAATTTGATCCCCCTCCCCCCCCCCCCCCTCCCACCATGATGGCTAACCAGAATGAAACAGTAACAGGTTATCCAGCTCCAAACCAGAATCCAACCGTGTTTCCTACTAATAGACAAGCAGCATCCTCATCATCATCAGCTGCCACCATCTACCCTTGTGTAGTCATTCCAGGTCTAAGCTATGCTTACTACAACCCACAATCTTCACGACAGAATCAATCATCCTACAATAACACTCAACGCTCCACCTTCCTTGGCCGAGCCGTTGCTATAATAAGTGGTTAGTACTAGGATACTATTCACTATTCATCATAATAGGAAACTAATCAATACGTATTACTCCCTCCATCCCTAAATGATTGGTACATTTTGACTTTCAACAAAACACAACTTAAAACGTAAATATCTCTTATTCTATATGCGAGAAAATTATAAAACGTAATATTTTGTGTAACATTTTCTTGTTGAAAAATTCCAGGTACCATTGTGATCATAGGGATCACTATCTTCATCATTTGGCTCGTTCTTCGGCCGAAGATAACATTGCAAATTCATTCCCTTCTATTCTGGATTAATTTGCTTAATGGATTGGGCTGTTTACTATGGATTTATTCAACCAGCTGATTGAAGGATGATTACAGGGGCTGATTCATTTTCGGTTTTGTGTTCATTAGCTGCATAACGGTCATATTTTCCATTGGCTATTCCTCTGCTGACACGTGTCTGTCAGTTAGTTAGTTTATTAGTTATTTCAGTTATCAGTTAGTTGTTAGTTGACAGAATTAGTTTCTGTTAGTTTTGTTTACAGATCGTGCCTCTCTTGTCTTGTGTCTATATATAGTTCGTGTATAGGAGCTGATTTCACAAGTTGTACAACACAATTTTACAATTCAATGAAAGCAATTCTTTATCTTCTTCTACATTTTATCTGCTTTATTTTCAGTTTCATTTCGGCTAAATTTCTCCATTGAAGATTTCTTGTTTCTTGTTCAAGGCTTGTCCTTGTTGTTTGTTTAGTGTTTGTTTCTTTACATGGTATCAGAGCGATTAAGCGATCCACACCTATTAGTCTATAGAAGAAGAAGAATGAATCCAATTGAGGAAGGTCAAGGTGCAAATGGCAATCAATCTGAAGGGCATTCTATGCCACCATTGGAGGATACTGGAGACATATATTTCGATCCTAAGTTTTTTGATGGTGCTTTTCATCTCAACAACAATGACAATCCTGGAATGTCAATTGTTTCAGTCAGTCTAACAGAAAACAATTATGTAATTTGGAGCAGAGCTATTCACAGAGCACTGTGGGCAAAAGATAAGATGGGATTCATTGATGGAAAATTTTATGAACCTGACATCAAGAATCCTATCTATGAGAGATGGAAAAGGGCAGATTGTATGGTGAGTTCTTGGATTTTGAATTCAATTTCTCCTGGTATGAAACATCAATTCATGTTTACTGCCAATTCCAAGATTCTTTGGGATGAAATTACTTCAAGATATGGTGTTACAAATGGCCCAAAACTTTATCATCTGGAAAAACAGATTGGTTCACTCAGTCAGGGCAATATGAGTGTTGTTGTGTACTACTCAAAGTTAAAAGGTTTATGGGATGAATTGGCTGAGCTAGTCCCACCATCAATTTGCACCTGTCCATCAACCTGTTGCTGCAATCATGTTCAAGAAGCTATCAAAAATGATCAAGAAAGAAAGTTAATGCAGTTCTTACTAGGACTTAATGATAAGTATGAAGCAACAAAAGATCAGATTCTCACTACTGATCCTTGGCCCACAGTATCTCAAGCTTATGCAAAGATCTCACAAGTTGAAAAGAAACCTCCTGGAAATTCTAATGTACAAACTGGTTTTAATCCTGCAGATGGTCAATCTGCAATGTTTGTTAGACCAAATAACAATTTCAGAAAATGGAATGATTCCAAGCCTGTTCCCAACTGTGAATTCTGTGGTATCAAAGGACATACCAAGGATGTTTGCTTTAAACTCAAAGGATATCCAAGCAATTTTCAACCTAGAGGATTCAGGCCCAGGATGTTAGCTCCCAGATTTCCATACAATGCTCCAAATTTCAGAGGAAATCTTGATCCAAACTTTAAAAACTATGCAGCTGCCCAAGTCAATTCTGACAGAGAAAAGAGCAATAGCACTGACACACAGATCACTAGCCTTATGAGCAGCATAGACAGTATGCAGAAGGAGCTAAACCAATTGAAAGATAATGGCAGACAAACTACCTCAGAAATGAGCAACTATGCTCAATGTGAGAGTTTTCAGGTATTTTAGATTGTGACACTGGATCTGATGTTACTTGGATCATTGATACAGGTGCATCAAGTCATATGTGTTGCAACAGAAATCTATTTACATCTCTTAAAACTTTGCCTACTTTCACTTCTATTACTCTACCTAATGGCACATCTCAAGCTATTGATTCTTATGGAACTGTACACATATCACACAATATGCTCCCTATCACTTGCTTATATGTTCCCTTCTTTAAGTTCAATCTCATGTCTGTTCACAAATGCTTGCAGGATGCTCAACTATTTTTCTATTTTACTAATGACCATTGTATTTTGCAGGACCAGCAATCTAAGAAGATTGTTGGAATAGCAAAACAGAACAAAGGATTGTATGTGCTGACTCAAGATGCTTTCCAGTCTTCTAGTATTCATAATTTTCTCAATAATATTCCTAGAAATCTGAGTTTTCTGTGTAACAATGCTGCCAATTCCATTCCTCATAGTGATAGTTATCTTTGGCACTCTAGATTAGGCCATAGCTCCTATGATACTCTTGTTCATATAAATGAGTTGAGTGGATACATAAAGAACAGAAATAAAGCTCATATTTGCCATATTTGTCCACTTGCCAAACAACAAAGGCTTTCCTTTAATCTTAGTGATATCAAGAGTAATAGTGCATTTGATCTTATTCATGTTGATTTGTGGGGACCCTACAGGACTCCCACATATGCTGGTAATCACTATTTCATTACTATTGTTGATGACTTTACTAGATCTGTATGGACATTTCTTATTAAAGACAAAACTGTGGTGTTCCAAACTATCAAGAACTTTCTGATCATGATTAAAACACAGTTTAACAAAGTTGTCAAGTTATTCAGGTCTGATAATGGCTCTGAATTCATTAACAAAGACACCACTGAACTGTTAGCAAGCATGGGAACTATCCATCAAACCAGTTGTCCATATACTCCACAACAGAATGGAGTGGTGGAGAGGAGGCACAAACAGCTACTGCAAGTTGCAAGAGCCATTCTGTTTCAATCCAAATTGCCCACACATTTTTGGGGAGAGGCAATTCTGACTGCTACCTACATAATAAATAGGTTGCCTTCATCTGTGCTAGACTGGAAATCACCTCATGAGAAGCTTTTCAATACTCAGCCCAACATCAAACACATGAAGACCTTTGGCTGTCTTTGCTATGTCACCTACACTTCTCCTAATTCTGACAAATTTCAACCTAAAGCATACAAAGCTGTATTTCTTGGATATCCTATGGGGCAAAAAGGTTACAAAGTCTATGATCTTAACACTGATAAATGTCATATTTCCAGAGATGTCATCTTCTATGAATCTATATTTCCTTTTGATACATCTGAGGTTTCCAATATTTCTCATAACACTATTCCTGACAGATATGATAATTCCAATCTTCCTCATAGCAGAATTGAGGATGCTTCAGAATCTAATGATTCTATTAATACTCAGTCTCATGATACACATAAAAGAATCAGCAAGAAACCTAACTGGCTCTCTGATTATGTCTCTACTAGCATTGAAAACAAACATATTACATCCCCTCACATGCCTCAAACTTTTCCATTTGTCAACTTACCTCTTAGCCTGTCTCAGCACAGAGCTTTCTTAGCTAATATTGCAGATGATCAAGAACCTTCCAGCTACAAGCAAGCAGTCAAATCCACTAAGTGGATTCAAGCTATGGATACTGAATTAGCAGCACTTCAAGGCAATAACACCTGGATACTAACTAATCTGCCACAGGGAAAGAAGCCAATTGGATGTAGATGGATATACAAGATCAAAAGAAATCCAGATGGCACAGTTGAAAGATTCAAAGCCAGATTAGTTGCTAAAGGCTTCACACAAATTGAGGGAGAAGACTATACTGAGTCCTTTTCACCTGTAGTTAAAGCTGTCACCATCAGACTACTTATGGCAATAGCAGCTCACAAACATTGGCACATTCATCATTTGGATGTTAACAATGCCTTCTTACATGGCACATTGAATGAAGAAATCTATATGCAACCACCTCCTGGCCTTGTTTTACAGAATTCTCAACAAGTTTGTCTTCTTAAAAAGTCTATCTATGGATTGAAGCAAGCTAGCAGACAATGGAACACTATTTTTACTAATACTGTCAAGCAGTGTGGTTATATTCAATCAGAATATGATCACTGTCTCTTCACCAAGTGCCAGGGACATCAATTCACTGCCTTATTGGTTTATGTTGATGATATCTTAGTTGTTGGCAGTTCAATAGAGGAAATTACTCAGGTGAAAGGTGTTCTTCATAAAGCTTTCACTATTAAGGATCTTGGTCAAGCTCATTACTTCCTAGGAGTTGAAATAATTCAAACTTCAGAAGGTCTGTATCTCAATCAAAGGAAATACATTCTTGATATGCTATCAGATGTAGGCCTACTGGCTAGTAAACCTGCTAAAACACCAATGGTTACTGGTCTCAAATTACATTCTGAAGATTCTCCTCTCTTGGATGATCTGTATCAATATAGGAGAATCATTGGAAGACTGTTATATTTAGGTTTTACAAGACCTGACATTACATATGCTGTGCAGCAACTGAGTCAATTTGTGCATCAACCCAGAGAAATACATTGGAAAGCAGCTATCCATATCCTAAAATATTTGAAATCTAGTCCTTCTACTGGATTGTTTTATTCCAATAATTCTGGTTTGCATCTATCAGCATTTAGTGATGCTGACTGGGCTACTTGTCCTACCAGTAGAAGATCACTCACTGGATACTGCATTTATCTTGGCAATTCTATCATCAGTTGGAAAACTAAGAAACAAACTACTGTCTCCAGAAGTTCTGCAGAGGCAGAATATAGAAGTATGGCATCCACAGTATGTGAACTTCAATGGATCACCTATCTGCTCAGTGATTTCAACATTCAAATTCCTAAGCCCATTCCTTTGTGGTGTGATAATCAGGCAGCTATTCACATTACCTCCAACCCTGTTTTTCATGAGCGCACAAAACATTTGGACATAGACTGTCATGTGGTTAGAGCTCAATTTCAAAAAGGTCTCATTAAGCCTTTACATATTTCGACTACTTCACAGATTGCAGACTTATTCACTAAGCCATTGTCTCATATTCCCTTTGCTTTATTATCTAGCAAGCTGGCCTTGAAAGATTGTTTTTCAAGTCTCAGCTTGAAGGGGGGGTGATAACATTGCAAATTCATTCCCTTCTATTCTGGATTAATTTGCTTAATGGATTGGGCTGTTTACTATGGATTTATTCAACCAGCTGATTGAAGGATGATTACAGGGGCTGATTCATTTTCGGTTTTGTGTTCATTAGCTGCATAACGGTCATATTTTCCATTGGCTATTCCTCTGCTGACACGTGTCTGTCAGTTAGTTAGTTTATTAGTTATTTCAGTTATCAGTTAGTTGTTAGTTGACAGAATTAGTTTCTGTTAGTTTTGTTTACAGATCGTGCCTCTCTTGTCTTGTGTCTATATATAGTTCGTGTATAGGAGCTGATTTCACAAGTTGTACAACACAATTTTACAATTCAATGAAAGCAATTCTTTATCTTCTTCTACATTTTATCTGCTTTATTTTCAGTTTCATTTCGGCTAAATTTCTCCATTGAAGATTTCTTGTTTCTTGTTCAAGGCTTGTCCTTGTTGTTTGTTTAGTGTTTGTTTCTTTACAGAAGCTCCCGGTCTTCCACGTCTACTCGTTCTCTGTCTGCGCCCCCTTCAACCTCACTAACACTACTTTGACCACTTCTTGGGACATTGGCATTACCGCATTTAACCCGAACACCAAAATCACATTGTACTATGATCATGTTCAGGCTGCAGTTTTCTATAGAGGGGATTTGTTGGCGGATACGTATTTGTCACCTTTTGCTCAGGGGAGGAAGAGTGAGACTCGGATAAAGGCGAGTTTTGCGGCTGCTCGGACGTTTGTTGAGGGTGATGGTGTTAATGGGATGAATGAGGAGAGGGAGAGGGGGAAGGGGAACGTCGGGTTTAACGTTCGGGTGGTGGCGGATGTGAGGTTTAAGGCGGGGATATGGAGGGCGAGGAGGAGGTCGTTGAGGGTGTATTGTGGGAATTTGGTTGTTTTTGTTGGGGGTAATAATGGAAGTAGAAGTAGTGGATTGATTGGGGGCCCTAAGCAATGTAGTGTTGGATAGTGATTAGTTGGGTGAAGTTTTTTGTTTTTATGTTGGGCAAATGGCACCGGATATCACTGACGTTTGATTTATTTATCACATTTATCATTGACGTTCACTTTCGTGCCAAAGACATCACTCATGTTCCAATATTACTCAACTCGTCTACTTTTCGCCAATTTTGCTGAAATCGCATTTTCAAGCACAAAAGTTAGAAGGGCAATTTAGTCACAACACTTAAAATTATTAGTAACTACTTCTAGATATTACATTTCCCCCCGTAATTGGCCACCAATTGAAGCTTTCGAAAAACATCACATGTTCAATTTTTGAAAAGCCCCAAAATATAACAAGTACAATTTTGAAAAGATGCGATTTTGAAAACGAAACAGGTATAATTTTAAGTGTCGTGACTAAATTGCCCTTCTAACTTTTGTGCTTAAAATTGCGATTTCAGCAAAATTGGAGAAAAGTAGATGGGTTGAGTAGTATTGGAACATGAGTGATGTATTTGTTATGAAAGTGGACGTCAGTGATAAATGTGGTAAATAAATCAAACGTTAATGATGTGCGGTGCCATTTGCCCTTTTATGTTTTAGTTATGATGAGATTAACATGTAGTTGATAGATTTTGTTTGAGAGATGATTGTCAAAATGATGTAAGATAACAATGTATGTGCAAGTTAACACTTTCGTCCATCTAAACGTGAAACATGCACAAATGGCAAAAAAATGAGTGTATTTTTATCCCTCTTTTGACGATTTCATTAAATTTTGATGGGAAGAGGATAAAATGCAGTTTGTCAACCAACATTAGGTAAGTAGTAAGTGTTGAAATAAATTCTATTTTGGCATGAAACTAGTTTACACTCTTGTCTTTCCGCGACACAGTTGTTCATCAAAAGAGGGACTAAAGCGCATATTTTAGATCAATATCGTAGACTATTTATATATACGTCTCATTAAGAAGGACGCAAATACAATTTGCACATATTCTATAGGACCATTTCAGCAAATATATCTTGTGTATTTCGTGTTGACAATAATGAATGTGAAATTATTGGCTGATATTTGAACATACCTCACTATGAATACAATATGGTGTTAGATTGAGGATGATTCTCCAAAGAAATATAATTATATTGGTGAAAATGAAACATGTTGTAAGTTGTAACAAAGTTATTCATTTGCGTTTAATCATTCATATCTAAGGTCATAAACGAGCCGAATATGTCAAGGTTCGGATTCCACTATGCCGTTTTGAAACCTTTGGCTCGGCTCGGCTGAACCTCAAAATGAAAACCTCGACTCGAGTTTGAGGCTTATTTTTCACTTGATATTCTGCTCGAGTTCAGCTCGCTGCTCGAAAAAACTCGATTCGAATGAATACTGTCAAATCTACCACAAAGGTAATGAAAACATTATTAAAATGCAACATGCTTACCTTAAACCGAGACGACCGTGAGGAAGAAAAGGCTAGTCGTTGCATCGACAACTTGGTTAAAATACTGGGCTCGTGCACTAGACGAGACGAGACGAATTATGATCCAAGAAATCAAGTTGACTCAAACAGGGAAGCGGTGGTGCGATCTGTGAATTCTCATGCGGATTCTTCTTGAGACCAAGTGGTGGATTCTCAAGATGATAGATGTAGAAACAGGGTTGAAACATAAATGGTAGAAAGTTATGGTCCTGTTAAGTTTTCTTTAACTAAAATTTTTCAAAAGGACTATCATGATAATTTATATATTGATGTAAGTATTAATTGTTTAATTTATACATTAAGGAAATCTTAATAAAATCGTAACGGATCCATTTAAAATTTTCTAAATGAGTATGTATTGTCAACCTCTTATAGTATAAAGGGTTTTTTTTCACTAATAACCTGAAGGTTCATAGTTCCAAATTTTCTTTAATCACTTGTGTCTATTTAGTGGCATTACGTAAGACCATTAGAGTAAAAGATACGATTATTTTTTTGTTCATTGCCAATTGATTAATTAATCTCATCGTATCTAGCAAAACAACTTTCGCTTTGTGGTGCAAAATACACTCACCCCATATGAATCTAGGGGAAGTCTTGTCCCTTTAAACTAATCAAAGGAAACCCTTCGATAAGCCACTTCCTGAGTTTTTGTATTTGGAGATCGAAAGGACACTTCCCTTTTCTAAGGTCTTTGATCTTCCATCTATCATATATAAATGATAGACTCGTTTAAGGTGTCCCCGCTTGGGTAGTCCATCGTGCAACAGATGAGGTGAATTCGGGATATGCATCTGGCGGCTCGGTATTCCACCTCAAGAGTGCCCAGAGAGGCTGGGTCACCAACCACAAACAGATCCTCCTTTGAACAAATGCAGAGTTACTCATGCACCTGCCGTGAATCGAACCCACACACTTGTGAAGAAGCATACTCTTATAGTGAAGCCTCTTACATTTGAGCTATGCTCCGTGGACTCCATCTATCATATATATAGTGGGGAATTAGGGAAAGGCATATATGTAAGTATGGAAGAGTCATTATCTACCAGGGTAAAACTAGAATGGAAACTCAAGCGATCAAGTTGTAATAGAAATAACTCTAAAGGGACCTTTTACTTTCTTGTGATAGTCAATACTATATGCTATCGGTAGAAATATCTTCAATCATGAATCCTCCTGAGGTGCGAAAATTAAAAATTAGACTCTGTAAGAACAATAAAATTTTCTTGGCATAATTGGTAAGTAAAAGACAAAATATATCATTATATAAAAATATCATTGAGAATATGAAAATTAAAACAAATACAACAAAAAGCAGATAATACAAAATTTACATAAATAGTATGAGTTAAAAAACATCGTTGAACTTTATTGGAGATAAAAACAATGTTTATTGAAGTATTGATAATATTGATAGAACGGCCTCCTTCTTATATACTTTCTCAAATTTAATTTAATACATATTTTGAACTTTTGTGTTAAATTTTGACCATAAATTACTTTTCAAAAAATATAAACTAATGTCATTAAACTCATTTAAAAATATTTTCATAATATTTATTTATAATTTTCTATAATGCATATACAAGATAATTGATAATTATTGTTGTATCTCTCAAAGTGTGAAATCTTCAACTGAGCTTGAGGTAGAAATATATTAAGTTGATCAATTTCATTAATGATCTAATTGGATATATATATATATATATATATATATATATATATATATATATATATATTAAATTCAGTTTAGGTTATAGCAATATCGATTGTTTTGATAATTCCAAAACAATCAAATAAATTTTTCTTCCTTTAATAATTACAATTTGTTAATGGCCAATTCCTTCTTTGATATTCACGGTAGCTCTGTAGACTAGTATGATAGCAGCAACTTTAGAAGACATATACATCCCACATGGGCCAAATTTGTGATCGCGGTAGAAACATAACATTTTAAGAAAAGATTTTCTGAAATGAAAAACTTACACAGCCATGCATTGAGCACAAAATGAACTATTCTTTTGTCTTTTACTAAAGAATATCGTGTGCTTTATTAAGTGGCATATGTCATGTTAAGAGTGTATGGGTTCCACTCTAAAACCAATTGGCAATAGGGAGAGTATCCAAGATCTTATATATTAACTCGGGAGGACACCGACTTCCGATGTGAATGTTCATCTTAACATAACTAATTTTTGGCTAATTTTTGGAAAGGCTATTCATATCATATGAATGGCCTCAATAATTTTAGTTCGAAATTTCCGTTTGTTGTTTGTCCATGTTACCCAATCTGTTCATCCACAGGTGAGGAAAACTAAATCTAGTTGATACTAATCTTGTTAAAAGATACATAAAGAGAACAAAAATTAAATTTTATCAAAATGATGAAATTTTAACATTGATAAATCTCATTGACAATATGTGGATCATGACCTCCAACCAAGATCAAGGTATTTCTCTTGTTGCACATATCGTTCGGTTCAGATAAAGTTAAGTTCCTTTTTGTTGGTTCGCTCAGACGGTCTTCCACAACGTTTTTAGAGATGTTCTGGTTTAAGATGAGACAAGAGCATTGGCCAAGCGCCACGAATGAATAAGAAAATTCCCAGAGGGAATCGCTAGATTCTTCCGAGTTTGGTACCTCTTTGATTTAGTCTGTAGATGCATATAATAGTTGGGAGCAAATTTCTTTAACAGCATAAATAGTAGTGAGAGAAACAATATAGTCATTTGAGATCTTGTTAGATTCGTCTCAATATATATTTTTGAAATATTTTCTTTTTATTTCACATGTTGAATAAGAGATATTTATATTTTAAATTGTACTTTGTTGACCATGAAAAGTTAAAATGTGACAATCATTTAGGGACAGAGAGAGGACTAAATTCAGTTTTGGTTATAGCAATATCGATTGTTTTGATAATTCCAAAACAATCGAATAAATTTTTCTTCCTTTAATAATTATAATTTGTTAATGGCCAATTTCTCCTTTGATACTCACGGTAGCTGTGTAGACTAGTATGATAGCAGCAACTTTACAAGACATATACATCCCACATGGGCCAAATTTATGATCGGGGTAGAAACATAACATTTTAAGAATAGATTTTTTCTAATGAAAAACTTACTCACCCAGGCATTGAGCATAAAACGAATTATTCTTTAGTACTAAAGAACATCGTGTGCTTGATGTATTAAGTGGCATATGTCCTGTTAAGAGTCTATGGGTTCCATTCTAAAACCAATTGGTAATAGGGAGAGTATCCAAGATCTTATATATTAACTCGGGAAGACACCGACTTCCGATGTGGATGTGCATCTTAACACAGCTAATTTTTGGTTAATTTTTGGAAAGGCTATTCATATCATATGAATGGCCTCAATAATTTTAGTTCGAAATTTCCGTTTGTTGTTTGTCCATGTTACCCAATCTGTTCATCCACAAGTGAGGAAAACTAAATCTCGTTGATACTAATCTTGTTAAAAGATACATGAAGAAAACAAAAATTAATTTTTATCAAAATGATGAAATTTTAACATTGATATATCTCATTGACAATACCTGGATCTTGTCCCCCAACCAAGATCAGGTATTTCTCTTGTTGCACATATCGCTCGACGCTCGGTTCAGATAAAGTTAAGTTCCTTCTGTTGGTTCGCTCAGACGGTCTTCCACAACGATTTTAGAGATGTTCTGGTTTAAGATGAGACAGGAGCAATGGCCAAGCGCCACGAATGAATAAGAAAATTGGCAGAGGGAATCGCCAGATTCTTCCGAGTTTGGTACCCCTTTGATTTAGTCTGTAGCTGCATATAATAGTTGGGAGCAAATTTCTTTAACATCATAAATAGTAGTGAGAGAAATAATATAGTCATTTGAGATCTTGTTAGATTCGTCTCAATATATATTTTTGAAATATTTTCTTTTTATTTCACATGTTGAATAAGAGATATTTATATTTTAAATTGTACTTTGTTGACCATGAAAAGTTAAAATGTGACAATCATTTAGGGACAGAGAGAGGACTAAATTCAGTTTTGGTTATAGCAATATCGATTGTTTTCATAATTCCGAAACAATCGAATAAATTTTTCTTCCTTTAATAATTATAATTTGTTAATGGCCAATTTCTCCTTTGATACTCACGGTAGCTGTGTAGACTAGTATGAGAGCAGCAACTTTACAAGACATATACATCCCACATGGGCCAAATTTATGATCGGGATAGAAACATAACATTTTAAGAATAGATTTTTTCTAATGAAAAACTTACTCACCCAGGCATTGAGCATAAAACGAATTATTCTTTAGTACTAAAGAACATCGTGTGCTTGATGTATTAAGTGGCATATGTCGTGTTAAGATTCTATGGGTTCCACTCTAAAACCAATTGGGAATAGGGAGAGTATCCAAGATCTTATATATTAACTCGGGAGGACACCGACTTCCGATGTGAATGTGCATCTTAACACAGCTAATTTTTGGCTAATTTTTGGAAAGGCTATTCATATCATATGAATGGCCTCAATAATTTTAGTTCGAAATTTCCGTTTGTTGTTTGTCTATGTTACCCAATCTGTTCATCCACAGGTGAGGAAAACTAAATCTCGTTGATACTAATCTTGTTAAAAGATACATGAAGAAAACAAAAATTAATTTTTAGGGCAAATGACCAGGATGATCACTTATGTTTGGGTAGGGGTCCCGGTTGATCACCTATGTTTCAAATGGTCCTGGTTGATCACTTATGTTTCTAAATCGAGTCTCAGTTGGTATTTTAGACCTAAAATCTGTTAATTATCACCTAATTACCTCATGTGACCGGCACATGTCATTTTTCAGGGGTAATTTAGTCATTTCAAGTCTTTTTGCCAATTTTTTTTTTTGCAAAAAAAAAATCGAAAAACAAGTGAGGTTGATTTAGAAATATAAGTGATCAACAAGGACCCTTTGAAACATAGGTGATCAACCGGGACCCCAACCCAAACGTAAGTTCCCTTATAATGTAAAAATCACAACAGATTAAGTAAAGAATCAAATGTACATTGATTGTTAGAGATAATACCCCTCCATCCTTATTTTACAATAATTATTTTATACATTTTATTTTTAAGTTCAACTTAATGATACATATTTATCTCTAACAATCAATGTACATTTTATTCTTTACTTAATCTGTTGTGACTTTTACATTATAAGGGAACTTACGTTTGGGTTGGGGTCTCGGTTGTTCACTTATGTTTCAAAGGGTCCTTGTTGATCACTTATATTTCTAAATCAACCTCACTTGTTTTTTGATTTTTGATTTTTTGAAAAAAAAAAATTGGAAAAAGGACTTGAAATGACTAAATTACCCCTGAAAAATGACATGTGCCTGTCACGTGAGGTAATTAGGTGATAATTTACAGAGTTTAGGTCTAAAATACCAACTGAGACTCGATTTAAAAACATAAGTGATCAACCAGGACCATTTGAAACATAGGTGATCAACCGGGACCCCTACCCAAACATAAGTGATCATCCTGGTCATTTGCCCTAATTTTTATCAAAATGATGAAATTTTAACATTGATATATCTCATTGACAATACCTGGATCTTGTCCCCCAACCAAGATCAGGTATTTCTCTTGTTGCACATATCGTTCGGTTCAGATAAAGTTAAGTTCCTTCTGTTGGTTCGCTCAGGCGGTCTTCCACAATGATTTTAGAGATGTTCTGGTTTAAGATGAGACAGGAGCATTGGCCAAGCGCCACGAATGAATAAGAAAATTGGCAGAGGGAATCGCCAGATTCTTCCGAGTTTGGTACCCCTTTGATTCAGTCTGTAGCTGCATATGATAGTTGGGAGCAAATTTCTTTAACAGCATAAATAGTAGTGAGAGAAACAATATAGTCATTTGAGATCTTGTTAGATTCGTCTCAATATATCTTTTTGAAATATTTTCTTTTTATTTCACATGTTGAATAAGAGATATTTATATTTTAAATTGTACTTTGTTGACCATGAAAAGTCAAAATGTGACAATCATTTAGGGACAGAAAGAGGACTAAATTCAGTTTTGGTTATAGCAATATCGATTGTTTTGATAATTCCGAAACAATCGAATAAATTTTTCTTCTTTTAATAATTATAATTTGTTAATGGCCAATTTCTCCTTTGATACTCACGGTAGCTGTGTAGACTAGTATGACAGCAGCAACTTTACAAGACATATACATCCCACATGGGCCAAATTTATGATCGGGGTAGAAACATAACATTTTAAGAATAGATTTTTTCTAATGAAAAACTTACTCACCCAGGCATTGAGCATAAAACGAATTATTCTTTAGTTCTAAAGAACATCGTGTGCTTGATGTATTAAGTGGCATATGTGCGTCTTAACACAGCTAATTTTTGGAAAGGCTATTCATATCATATGAATGGCCTTAATAATTTTAGTTCGAAATTTCCGTTTGTTGTTTGTCCATGTTACCCAATCTGTTCATCCACAGGTGAGGAAAACTAAATCTCGTTGATACTAATCTTGTTAAAAGATACATGAGGAAAACAAAAATTAATTTTTATCAAAATGATGAAATTTTAACATTGATATATCTCATTGACAATTCCTGGATCTTGTCCCCAACCAAGATCTAGGTATTTTTCTTGTTGCACATATCGTTCGGTTCAGATAAAGTTATGTTCCTTCTATTCGTTCGCTCGGGCGGTCTTCCACAGCGATTTTAGAGATGTTCTGGTTTAAGATGAGACAGGAGCATTGGCCAAGCGCCACGAATGAATAACAAAATTGGCAGAGGGAATCGCCAGATTCTTCCGAGTTTGGTACCCCTTTGATTCAGTCTGTAGCTGCATATAATATTTGGGAGCAAATTTCTTTAACAGCATAAATAGTAGTGAGAGAAACAATATAGTCATTTGGGATCTTGTTAGATTCGTCTCAATATATATTTTTGAAATATTTTCTTTTTATTGTACATGTTGAATAAGAGATATTTATATTTTAAATTGTACTTGTTGACCATGAAAAGTCAAAATGTGACAATCATTTAAGGACAGAGAGAGGACTAAATTAAGTTTTGGTTATAGCAATATCGATTGTTTTGATAATTCCCAAACAATCGAATAAATTTTTCTTCCTTTAATAATTATAATTTGTTAATGGCCAATTTCTCCTTTGGTACTCACGGTAGCTATGTAGACTAGTATGATAGCAGCAACTTTACAAGACATATACATTCCACATCGGCCAAATTTATGATCGGGGTAGAAACATAACATTTTAAGAAAAGATTCTCTCTAATGAAAATCTTACTCACCCAGGCATTGAGCATAAAACGAATTATTCTTTAGTACTAAAGAATATCGTGTGCTTTATGTATTAAGTGGCATATGTCATGCTAAGAGTTTATGGGTTCCACTCTAAAACCAATTGATAATAGGGAGACTATCCAAGATCTTTTATATTAACTCGGGAGGATACCGACTTCCGATGTGAATGTGCATCTTAACACAGCTAATTTTTGGCTAATTTTTGGAAAGGATATTCATATCATATGAATGGCCTCAATAATTTTAGTTCGAAATTTTCGTTTGTTGTTTGTCCATGTTATCCAATCTGTTCATCCACAGGTGAGGAAAACTAAATCTCGTTGATACTAATCTTGTTAAAAGATACATGAAGAGAACAAAGATTAAATTTTATTAAAATGATGAAATTTTAACATTGATAAATCTCATTGACAATACCTTGATCTTGTCTCCCAACCAAGATCCAGGTATTTCTCTTGTTGTGGATATCGCGGTTCAGATAAAGTTCAGTTCCTTCTATTGGTTCGCTCAGGCAGCCTTCCATAACGTTTTTAGAGATGTTCTGGGTTAAGATGAGAAATGAGCACCGGCCAAGTGCCACGAATGAATTAAGAAAATTGGCAGAGGGAATCGCCAGATTTTTATTAGATCGAGTTTAGTACCTTCTTTGATTCAGTCTGTAGCTACATACAATAGTTGGGAGCAAATTTCGTTAACAGCATAAATAGTAGTCAGGGAAATGATAGATACAAATCTTGAGCTAAATTTGTAAGGCTACACCAGAAGGAAGCCCTTGCAAAAATTCTCAATGGCCAAGGCAAAACCAAGGCCAAAGAGGAGATCTGGAAATAGTTTTCAACCAGCAATACACGCGCCTCGGTTAGGACCTCATGAGCTGTGTCATTGCCCCAAGCGCAAAGATAGTTTAACCAATTCTTATGCCTCATATTTTATAGTCTACTAATGTATTGTATTTACTATATCTTCCCATGTGGTATTTACACTTCACTCAACCTCCTTATTGCTCTGTATCGTTCCAGTTTTATCGAATGTTCCCAAAGGACAACCTCCTTATTGCAGTGTTGCAACTCTGCATCTCTGATCTCAGTATTTACTCTTCAAGTTAGATGCTAACCTTTCTTGCAAATTTGCAATCCAAGCGCAAAGATAGTTTAACCAATTCTTATGCCTCATATTTTATAGTCTACTAATGTATTGTATTTACTATATCTTCCCATGTGGTATTTACACTTCACTCAACCTCCTTATTGCTCTGTATCGTTCCAGTTTTATCGAATGTTCCCAAAGGACAACCTCCTTATTGCAGTGTTGCAACTCTGCATCTCTGATCTCAGTATTTACTCTTCAAGTTAGATGCTAACCTTTCTTGCAAATTTGCAATCCAGTTTAGTGTTCGTGCATAGGTGACACAACTGTTCCATCTTCATTATAACGCTTGTCACTTTTGAGAAATTGTATCTTTTTGTGTCACTATCCTAGAATAGTCTGCAACATAACTATCTTAGATCAAACTCGAATCAAATCGGCAATTAGTTGTGCCTTTGTTAATAGCTAGCCCTTCATTATTGCACTTCGATTCGTAACTCAACTCTTGATGATTTCACAATTTAATCTAGAGTTTATAATGATATTCGATGTTCGACGACGTATTAGTGTTCTGTTTCTCTTAATCCTGTTCTTTGTTGCACATTCCACCAAAGCAACATACATGCCTCTAAGGGTGTTATGAGATGGAATTACACAATAAAAGCATTGGTTGATGAAATACTCCTTCAAGCTACTATTGATCGTCCTTCTAACTTATGATCTTATTTATTTTCAATTTATTGAAATAGTCTTCTTTCACGAAATTGCAACCCGTCTAAAATGACTTAACGGTCAACTTAACAGTCAATTGGACGCAATGGATGCAATATTAAGGTCATTGTTATACAATGGATGGAACGAGACAAAAAGTTACAACATTATATAATAATTCTCAACTTCATCCCCTACCACCATGAATCATCCTACAATAATCAATGTTCCACCTTCTTTGGCCGAGCGTACTAGGATGCTATTCATATTAGAAAACTTATTAGTATCTGTTATTTACAGGCTTATGCTAATACATCAAGAGGTAGAGAGTACTAAAGATTAGTTCCATCCTTATTACTAATCAAACACGTCCACATTCGTAGCTGATGTGACCATTAATGAGGTCACCCATGTATTTATGGAGCCCGTTCTTATCATTTTGTGGTCTGGTCCTCTTCAAACCCAATTCCCTTTTTGGAAAAAATTACTGTGGTACGGGCCCTGATTAGGGCCGTACACGTGGAGACATCTGGAGATGGGTATGACTTGCCTATAACAGGGTAATGTGAAAATACTCTCTACACTATCTTACTTGCTTATCACTTCTCTCGGACCTTGTACTAACTTGACCGTCGGAGTGGCAACAATCGACTTCGATTGTCGCCTAGGTACCCGGAGCACACGAAATCTCGGACATACAACAACTTCGGAGATATGGAACCACGGAACGACACTTTGCCCACCTGGAAGGCGACTCGGGCTCGGAATCAGCCGGGCACCTCGGTTCTCGCAAGAATGACGGAGGAAGAGCTATGGGAGCAGCTCATAATCCTCAAGGGCAAGGACCCCGTTGACACTCACCTCGGGTCACGACCAGCAAACATTACAGGAGGACTAAAACCAACAGGACACGTCCCCAGGCCTCGGACTGTCGAACCTCGGGAACCTGATAAAAATGAGCTACATTAGTAACAATACCTATTTTTTCATATGCATTGGATTGTTATTGTTATTAGTATTATGGTATCCAACGTAAGATTTTGGTATAAACCACAACATAAGATCACCCGTCAAACGATTCATAACATCTTAGATATTTTACCGGACATTGAGGAGGTCGAGACTCGAGAGTGAACACGAGTTATAACACTTGTTAATTTTAACGTGTTTTATGTTTTAACAGTTAAACTTGAAGAAGTAGACGAGTGAAACCGTTAATGAAATTCATATTTAGGTCTAGAGCGAACACAAGTAATAGGTCTAGTGAACAAATGGAAGGTTAGTCATGCTATTTGCCCATTTGAATAATCAAAACTGGCTTTTCTAATGAGTTAATCGAATAGCCTATTGGTTAAGGACTTAAGATTCTTGCGTCGCTAATTTACAAAAAAAAAACCCGACTTTTCTGAAGAAAATGAATTAAATTGTTATTATCATCGATTATATCAGTGGTCCTACTAATTCATAGATTACACATAAAAATAAATAAAAATATAATTATCATTAATTAAATCAACGACTACAAAAGTACCTCTAGTCCTCTACTACTAATAAACCTCTAATCCATACAACACACCGGCATATTTCTCCGGTCCATCCTTCACAAAATTCATATCCCTAATCTTCTGAAACGCATGCCACGTCAACAAGCTGTCTGACCCGGCCTGATGGCACTTCCCCACCTCCCGGTTCACCGCCAACGTCTCCGCCACACGGTTAAGCCCACCGTACAAGCTACATTCACAAAACTTCATCAAATGCTTCACATCATAAACATTCTCCCCGAAAAACGCCCGCATCACCGCCAAGAAATCAACCACTCCGCCAGGCAATGGGCGGCCCGTGAGCACCTTGATCAAGTATGCGAAATCATAGGCGCTATGGAACGTCACCCAAGTGACGGAATCGTTGCAAACAACCCCAGATGACATCATGAACTCCGCAAACACCTTAGAGTCAATCCCGTCTCTAAGGTTTCGGGCAAAGTCAATCCCTTGCCGACTCAACAACTCGATCGAATCTGGCGCGTGAGGATCGCGAGCTGGATCGAAGTCTCGGAAATTGAACTCCCATATCACACGGTGGTCACCGTCGATTTCCGGTAGGTTTCCGTCAACGTCGGCAAGAGTCAACCCTAATTGGATCAAATTTAATGAGTCGACATTTAATTTCAACAACTGGTATTGATCAACCGGAGAATTCCAACTCTTAAAATCAGCGTGAGAATTCTTGAAAATCACTCCTGGAAATTCAGTATCCATTGAAATATATGAATAATCATCAACTAAATCCCCAATTAATTGAAATTCACTAATCAAATTGTGACCCCATACTTCACGTATCTTAATCGGCTTCAACTTCGCCATATAAATTGCTCTTGTCCCCAAAAGTTGTCAGCTTAAGACAATAAATTTTCAGTTTTCGATCTTTGAATTTTTTTTTTTTTACTGATATAAGAAGATGGGCTTGTGTTGAAGGACATATAAAGGGGGAGGGTTTGTATAAGGTGATGGCGGTTTAAGAATATGGAAAGGCATGAATGTAGGAAAAAAATTTGTGAGTGGAGACGTGAGGATAATATCGGGTAGATGCATCGTGTATTCGTGTATGACCGGTGTTATCTAGTTCGGGTATCGGATAACTCGATCAGATATATTTAGTTTGAATTAAAAAAATTATTATACAAGATAATTATCTTGTTTTTTGGGATGTTGAGCAAGAAAAGATTTTGAATTGATTAAATAATTGATGATTTGTTCGAATTGTATATCAAAATGTTTTTGAGATTACAATTAAATTGGATAGATTTCGAGTATATATACTTTTTTTTCATTGAGGGATCAAAAATATTATTTGCAAATAAGCATGTAAACAGGTCGAAGGGAACCGAACAAAGGTAGGTTTAAGTTCGGTTCAAAAAATTTGTAAGCATGGTTTGCTTCGGTTTGTTACAATGTCGGAATATGAAAGTTCGTTTCGATTCGAGAAAAAGAAAGTTCAAGTTTACTTCAATACTTTTTTTTCGAATGCTCGAGTTCTATGGGATCGTTTACTGGTAACATATGATTTCAAATTGAATAAAGCTTTTTGTTCGAGTTCCTCTAATTTGGAAAAGAATGTTCGAGTATAATTTGCAACATGTTTTTTTTTTAAACCCACCCACCCACCGCCCTCTTATAATGAGAACCGAACTCAGACCTCTAAGTCACTAGAAGACCTCCTAACCATTAAGTCATTCGATATACTCTTGCATCATGTTGAATTGAACTTCAAATTCAATTTTTCGAACAGAAGTATGTTAATTGAATCAAATTTAGAAGTTCTTTTACATGTCTACCTACAAACCCTAATCATATGCAAAGTATTCTAAAATGTTATCTCGCTTATCATAATGCAAAGTACGCTAAAGTCGGATGAGTACATGAGTTGGTGACCGTAAAATTATGTGTTCGATTCGCCCTACCAACACTTCTTGATCAAGCTTAGATCCTATTCTTTTAGATCCCAATGGTTATTGTGATAGTGCCAACTATCTAAACGACTCCATAGTCAATACGTACATAATTTTGTATTTCATATATAATCGTTATATGATTTGTGAAGTTCATCTTCTTCTTCTTAAACTTTAAATATACTTGACTTGTACATTAGTTTTTATTTGAAATTCTAATTCCTCTTATTTTAAAAGTTTGTCAACTCACTTGCTTCATAAAATTTGAGAAATAAGGAATGCTATTAAACAGGTCTCTTTTGAAATTTTAAAAGATGGACCATTTAATTTATTGATTAATTTAATTGTGTTCTCTAATGCAACTTATTTGATCTAGTCTTCGTGTGTATATTCGTAATGCAACGTCCATATTCAATTTTACAATAAAGATATATTTATGAAACAAAAGTCAAATATTTTAGATGAGAAGGAACACTTATGAGTTATGACTATGATTATTCACTCATTGATTAAGTGGATTATACTTTAGGACTTTAGGTGCAGAATGTTACCAAGAGACAAGAGTTCACATATCCAAGTGGTCCATTTGGTGAGTCGTTGCGCATTGATCCATGATGCTTATGTTCAACTTTTCGTAATACGCAGTACGCACTAAAACTACTCCATCTTCGAAGACGATCGTCCTTAACGTTTTCATTTTCCCGTATCAAAGTTTTACCTTAAATTACTACCTTAAATTACTAAATATGATAACTAGATAAGTACCGACATCTCAATAAAGAACAGTACGCATCATAGTAGAACATGGATACAAAAATGCCAAACACGTTCAATACTCCCCCCCCCCCCCCCCCCCTTATTTAACCACACGAGAAAAACAGAATTATGCTCTAGAGATTGAACATAATTTAAGACTGAAGAACATAGTTTATTGACACATTGAACAATCAATCCCCTTGGGGCAGGAGTGGACTCCGAATAAAGGTTAAAAGTTACATATAGATCAATTTAAGCTTTAAACACAAAGTTTAGTAGTCTATTCACGATAGTATAGGACTTCAGATTACGACATATATGGTATAACAGTTTTTCACTAAAAGAAGGTACCCTCTGGAGGTTGAGAAAGCTTTCGGTTATGTGGAGCTGCCATTTCTTTTCTCAACTGAGTCAGTATGTCTTCCATTGTGTAGTCTCGCTGCCAATTTGCCAGCATTGCGAACTTCTTGGATTCAACCTAATACATAGAAGAAACAAAATCATCTTAGACATACTGGTATTGTAACGCACAAATGGCTATATTAAGAAACAGTTTAGTTTAGTAGTAGGCTAGATGAACATCTTGAGGTACAAAAATGACAACAGGAAAATGCATGTACTCCAACTGTATAAATATAGTGTCCTTCATGAAGAAGTTCATACACCGTAAATTAGTCAGAAATATGAAGAAGCCAATAGAAGAAGACGAAGAACACCAGCCTTACCACTCCTGTCTCAGAATTCACACAAGTCATGTTGATACGAGAATGAAAACGAACAGTTGGAGGCTTTTCAGGGTAATCCTTGTCACAGAATAGCTTCAGCTGATAAATCCGATTTTCATGTACGGTCTGGAAACAGATAGAAGACACTTTTTATAGATTGATAGTAAAATAAAGTAACTACGTGCGCACTGTGAGATTTTATATTTGTTTCCATTTTTGCAATGTATATGGATATGAATCTACTCTTGCCACTCGGTCACCAACTAGATAAATTTGAATCAAATAGCTGAAAAGATAGAAAAAACATTATTGAGGAAAAGTCTTATGCTAGGGTCTAGGTCTATAAACAATCTAGCCAGAAAAGATATGTATCGTTTCCCATCAACTTTTAAATCTCCAAGACCAAAGTTCAGTTTATTATAGGCTTATTTTCATTTTGGACCCTAAACTATCACGTAAGTTTCAAATTGGACCCTGATACTATCATAAGACTCAAATTGCCCCCTATACTACGTTTTGTCTCATTTTGCCCCCTAAAACACCAATTTCAGATTGAATTTCATTTTGAAAGAAGGGCAAAATCGGAATATCCCATACATTAATTTTTTGGAGTCATTTTTACAAATAATTAAACTTGTAAATTGAAAATCAACTCCACACATTATCTTCTTCATCAAACATGACCCATCCCCTACCCCACCCTTCATCTTCTTCATCAAATGTCAACCTAACAAAAATGACCTGATCCTTCATATTTTTGTAGCTTCTCCTGTAAGAATTGGACATACTGAATCACTTGGAAATAGCCAAAATTATTAGGAATTCACATGAGTGCATCCTGAGAAAGGTATAAATCACACTTCATCTTTGCATTTTTGTTCTCTGGGGTACTGAAGGGTGTAAATAATTATTTTAAAGGTATGAGCATTACATCACTCCATTATAACCAACTTTAATTATAGATGGTTGTAATAGTGAAGTTGGTCGCGATTTTCAGGGAGGGGGTGGGTTGGTCGCAATTTTTAGAGGGTGGGGGGGGGGGGGGGGGGGGGGGTTGGTCGCAATTTTTAGGGGGGGGGGATTGGTCGCGATTTTCAAGGAGGGGGGGCTGGTTGTGGTGGTTGATTGGTTGTGGTGATGGGTTATGAGGTTTTAGTGGTGGGGTGGTGGAGATGGTGGGTAGTGAAGAAGAAGAAGAAGAAGAAAGGAATTATGTTAATTTTGAATTTTGATATTATCAAAAAGTGCCCAAAAATTAATAAACTTATTATTCCAAGTTTGCCCTTGTTTCTACATTAGTTCAGGGGCTAACATTACATTTTAGGGTGCAAAATGAAACAAATCGTACTATAAGGTGCAACTTGAGTCTTAGAATAGTATCAGGGTCCAAAATGAAACTTTTGTCATAGTTCATGGTTCAAAATGAAAATAAGCCTTTATTATATAGACTTTATTAGCAGAAAGTGAAAGCAAAAAAAGAAAAAAAGCCTATGCTAAACTTAACTCAGTTAGCAAGTTCAGTTTAATACTTACATGATACTAGCAGAATGGACAAGGCGACAACTCCGACAAGCAAAAAGAGAAGCAAGTTCGTAAATTGCCATAAAAAGGGTTTGGCAGGGAACAAGGTATATACAACCTCAGGCTGATATAGTCACTGCATATTACTTATTCTCAAATAAATGATACTCCCTCCGTTTCTTTTTATTTGATTGTTTGGAGGAAAAGTACTTTATTAAGAGATTGTGAAAAATTACATTGGGATTTTAAAAAGGTCTATTGGAATTGTAAAAAGGTGCATTGGAATTGTAAAAAGGTGCATTGAAATTGTAATAGATTGCATTGAAATTGTAAACAATCAAATAAAAAGAAACATGGAAAAAATGCTCAAACAATCAAATAAAAAGAAACGGAGGGAGTATAATATTTTCAATGTTCTATGGAGTTAAAGACTTTATTTCTTTATATTCTCTTGCTCTCACATATAATGGAGTATGTGGCTCATTACACTGCCTACACTTCTCATCTATTCTGAAGTAGTAGAAGTGTTTGCACCCCACTCCTGAGTCAATTTGGAAATAGCTTAATTGTTATCACAGGGATAAGGCTGCATACTATCTGACCACCCCCCCCCAATGATTAGGCAATTGTAAATAAATGATAAGATATGTTATGCTAGAAGAAAGCTTACATTGTGAAGCCCAATTATGGTACCAGTCCAAGAACGCATGTACAAGTCATCTGCATCATCCATCCCATAGCTGACAGATCCATCACCAATTCCTTTCTCGCCACGTTCAAGTTCCTCCAATAACCTGAAGTTGCGAGGGACTGAAGAGAGAAAATTTGCACCAACAATAAGATTGACATAAATCATTTGGCAATACTTCGCTCATAACCCAGTCCATACATTCTCAATTGTCGAACACATGTCCATCACCCAACAAAGGTGAGATGATTAGTAGTGGCAGCATCAAAATCAGAATGAATTACTTGTTCACAATTTAAAACACAGATAAATATTTCTCTTCACATGCAAATCTTATGTAGGTCAATAAATAGTTAAGCTGATATTCAAAGCTATATAAATTACAAAATGATTTTGTCCTGCCTAGGAATTTTAACCTCCACCACCATGAAAGTGAGATTTGCACATGTTTTTTGCAATTCGCAAAATTGTGTCTCATTTAAGCTGTTCTCTACTCACTACACTACCACATCCAATTTATTCCTTAGAACTTGAAGAAAAGACAAACCTTCGAGTTAAATTGGGACAGAGGGAATACCGAATATTTTATAAAATATACACTATAAGTGGCCACACACCGCTCAGTATCAGGAGAGTGAACAAATATAAGGCTGCATGTTTTGGCCTTCTTTAAAAGTGCATACTAAACACACAGCTGATCAAAAAATCGAGCATCACACCAAAATAGAATTAAAATAATTGAGTAGATTTTAAATGTAAATTAAATTATTTGGAAGCTTAGATGTCTTAGTCAAAGTGAAGTACATGTCAAACGAATCAAGTGAAAATAACTTCTTTATACTGCGTCACAGATGAGGGTCTTTTCTAGCTGTCATGTAAAGGGCCTTGATGTTTACTCTGCCTAATGGAATGAACAAATGGATTTTCATTTAAGAGGTTACTCAGAAAACCACCTATACAATTGAAATAAATAAGTCATAGAGTTAAGCAAGTCCAACACATTCCCTTAACTTAAGAGTCTCCTTCTTATGCCTATATGTAATCAGACTGCAGAGTACAACTTATACATCATGCAGAAAAGTTGCGACATCAGCTTCAATTCATTTCAATACTCATAAACCCAACATAAAATACTGAAGTAACACTTCCCATTAACATCTAATGTATAGCCTCAGGTGAGAACCTGTTAACGTCTTGATTTTGAGATCTCCTAGAGAAGAAAATCCTGATTTTTCTTCTGGGACTCGAGCCTTCAAGCCTAACATCAGAATTAACGAAGTAACAGCGGAACCACTATGGTCC
The DNA here is from genome assembly GCA_003412495.2 of Echium plantagineum. Lineage (NCBI taxonomy): Eukaryota > Viridiplantae > Streptophyta > Magnoliopsida > Boraginales > Boraginaceae > Echium > Echium plantagineum. The sequence continues at coordinate 19,090,317 of CM016565.1, forward strand.
TATTAGAAGGATGACTACACAAAGTAAATGGTACTTCATGATCTAGATATATTACCCAAGGCATCCACTGTATAGATTATCTTATCCACGAGAATAGTTACTTGATACCTCTAAATTTAATTTCCCACAATTATAGTTATTCTCGACGTCCTTAACATACTCTTACTAGCCTTTTCATTAATCAATACTTATTGGCATTGCTTATTCATTTCTAAGACAGCAATCCACTCATCTACCTCTCTGATCACTCTCCACATAACTTCTCCATTAACCTCACCCTAGTTATTTGCACCAACTTCCTCTCTTATCAATATCATATGGACCATCAACAACCACACCTAAACCTAATGATATCACAAACAGCATACCAAACTTAAAGCTTTCATTTTTCAATATAATAAACATAAAGGGTACATTATTAGCCAGCCCATAAAACAAATAACATTTACCACTTCGATAAATAATAACCTATACACCACAATCAAGAAGAAACACTTTATAACTCATCATACATCAATAAAACAAGATATTATTCCACTTCAAGATTGAACATGTGTACCCAAAAGTCAATTGAGCACTTAAAACACACAGATTAGCTCAGAAATCACATGTACCAAAAACCCAATTGGAGAAAAAAATGAAATTTAAGTATAATTATACGTAATCAAGAAAGAAAACATAAAACTGAAAAAGTGAGAAATTTTGATATATTTTGGGACAAAAAATGTTATTACCAACTACACTAGATCCTCCTGAGCCAAGAGTCATTGGAGCAGCGATGTAAGAGATGAATTGGTATTAGAGAGCTTAGAGGAAACGCAAAAGGGAGAAAGGGGTATGTGGAAGAAAGACCAAATAGGGCACCAAATGATTCATTGTTTCGTACCTCCTTTTATTAGTCTATTGGTGGGGCTTGGATTGGGTGAATTTCCTAGGGGATCAAATTTTTTTTTTTTTTTTGGTAAATTAGCGACGTTGAGTTTCGAAATCTTCTGGTCGCTAGCAAGAGCCTTTACCACTAGGCTATCCGATTAACTCCAAGGGGATCAAATTTTAAATAATTTTATATAAATATAGTCGACATTAATTGAGATAAATACTAGAGTATCTTACAATGAGTATGTATTTTTCAAATTTCTAATAGATTTGCTAGTTATTTGGGGAAAAAAAAGGTGAAATGTTAAAAAATTTACTCCCTCCGTCCCTAAATAATTGGTACATTTTGACTTTACATGGTCCAACTTTAAAAACTTTGATCAATAATTTTCATTAACCAATAAGAAATAATATAGTCATATGATATCTTGTTAGATTCGTCTCAATATATATTTTTGAACTATCAACTTTTTATAATTTTTCATTTGTAGAATAAGAGATATTTATGGTTAAAATCGTTTTTTGTTGACCCTAAAAAATCAAAATATACCAATCATTTAGGGACGGAGAGAGTATTTTAACTTAGTAAGAAGTTTATAACATCTTTAATTGTTTAAGAATTTAATATGCTTTTGAACTCATTTTTTCATTTTTTTTTTACCCAAATAATTGCTTTTGTTTTTTATATTGTTTTTACTTTTGATAGATATTATCTATATTATGTAAGGTATAACTTTTGTTAATCCTTAATAAAATATTTTTTGGTTAGATGATTAAATATTTTGAAACATAGTAAATATAAATTATTATGCATTAATCCTAATGTGTCATCATAACATACATTGAAAATAGTAAAAAAATCTTTAGGTGAGAAAATCACAAAAAGTCAAAAACAGACGATAGGCTGTGTTGTATGATTTAAAAAAGGAAAAAAGATAACATGTTAAAAATACTACTACTTCCTCCGTACCTAAAAGATTGTCACATTTTGATTTTTGGTGATCAACAAAACACGATTTAAAACATAAATATCTATTATTCTACATGTGAAAAAATTATAAAAAGTTAATATTTCAAAAATATATATTGAGACGAATCTAACAAAGTCCTACAAGACTATATTATTTCTTATCACTTAATGAGAATTCATGATCAAATTTTGTAATGTTTGACTAACAAAAGTCAAAATATGACAATCTTTTAAGGACGGAGTGAGTATTAAAAAGAATTGGAGGTTATATGTGTATACTATTTATTTGTAATGGTGAACATATTGGCCTATGTTTTAGATGAATGATGTGAATGAGTAGAATCGTTTAATCTCAATTAAATGAGGTAAATATAAAAGATAAAATCTCAAATGACTACTTGAAACTTAACTTACATTTAGCTAGATTCCCTTTAATTAAACAAGTCATATGTGATATTCTAATTAATTGATAGTTTATTCTTTGAAATGGTATATGATTTATAAATAATTTTAACTATATTATAAAGAAATAATTAATAATATTTATGATTATAAATAAATTCAATGATATGTTATACCAATTTTATATAAGTCTCGGAAGGAAACACATTTTTTTATATAATTAGCGATAAATTATGAGTATAATTGTATTACAAATAATATAAAAATTCTAATTAATAGACAGTTAGAGGAAATATATGAGATAAATTTGTCTCCAATGGTGTTTGAACCCAAATTGCTCCAGATGATCTTGAATTGACACATGTGAGAGTTTCATATTGAAAATAAAGGAGAAAATTAATCACTTAATAAAAGAGGGAGCAGAGTTAATCGAATAACTTAGTGGAAAATGCTCTTGCTAGTAACCAAAAGGTCATGGGTTCGAAACTCACATCATCGCTATTTACAAAAAAGAAAAAAAGGGAACAACTCTACTTAACACCAATTAATTTTAAGTTGGTGAATGGTGAGTCTTTGCTTTATGAACTGTGCTCTCTCCTCATATGGGTATGACACAGACTCGATTAATGAAAATTCTACAAAATTAAATAAAACTTTCAATTATTGAGATAAAAATTTAATAATGAAATTGTCGATTTTACTTTTAAGTATGTAATCTTATTTTGTAAAATGTCAATATGTTCTCTTTTCTTATTAAGTGCTAGTTTTAAGTTATCTTTTAGTATATATTTTAGTATATGATAGTCTAAGGTGAAATGTCTTTTTAGATATCAAAACATGATATTGTTAATATACTTTACTATTGAGAGGGTTGGACATTATTGTTTACAATATTTTTTTAGGGAAAAGGATACTGGATGATAATTGCATAGAAACTAATCTTAGCATTTGATGCATGGTGTAGATAGAATTAACAACTAACTCATTCAATAAACAATCACTATTGAAAAACACAACTTGATTTGATTGCTTCAAGATTAATTAAGATACAAAACAAGATCCACAAAGTAAAAATTGAACCCTAAAGTAACTGCAAAATCTCTCTATTATCATATTTTGTGTCAACCAAATTGAATATGCTAACACAAAAACTTAAATAATGGAACCTAACCTTAAAAAATCTATAAAACTGCTCACTAGTTTCTTTCAAACCATTGAAATTACTTTTCATGCTCTTCCCCTTTTTTCTCATGAGTTGCTATAGACACCCCAAATAGTATGTTCAAGAGTGAAATTACTATTTTATTCCTTGTACGGCATAATCGTTATTTCACTTCTTAAAAGATGCTATTCCTTATACTATTTCTTTTTGAGTTTATCGAATACTCTAATGGAAAAGCTCTTGCTAGTGACCAGAAGATCCTGGTTCGAAACTCACATCATCACTAATTTACAAAAGAAATTAAAAGATGCTATTCCAACACGTTTATAAACCTGTCTTTTTTTTTCAAACACACAAAAAATCAACTCTAATCAAGCGAGTCATTTCATCGCTCAACGGACAACAAAAAAACTAAAACCACACACATTCTCTGTTTTCATTTGGCTGATTTTGTGATGATTCTTTCCTCATGGAAGAAATCCAACAAAACAGTGCTCTTACATTTGGGACATTTAGGATCCACATTTGACAACATCACATACATGAAGCAACGAGGACATCCTGCAAGCATCATCGAACTTGTCTCGGGGCTGTTCGGACGACGACATTGCACCATGCTGTTGTTGTCTTCTTCAGGGCTTGGCTCTCTGGACACACATGAGCTTGGAGGAGAAAACTCCATGGAAGAAAATGATGTTTTTGGTGATGATGAATTTTCCCTCCTTGGTGGAGATAAATTTAGCTTTAGCTCAAGATTTGGACTTTCCATGTTGTAGTTCATCTTTCAAATTGTATATGCTCTGTAAATCAAGAACCGATAACAATTTATGAATGCAATAGTATTACAAATAACGAATATAAAAATTATTAACTAATAGACCGTTAGATGATTTCTGGAACATGGAAGAGGATAAACACAATAATTGCTTTATTACACAGGTAACAAACTACTTACTTTTGATGAAAATGGCTTCTTGAAGTTGACTAGGAGGAAATTGCAGGATGAAGAATCCATGGGAGGGGGGGTATATATAAGGGGTAAATTGGAAAAATTGAAAATGAAAATGATGTGGTTATTTAATGCAGAATTAAATGCATGGAGTTAACAGGAGAACTAAGATTGTTGATCAGCAAAATAGTTGGTGTCGAAAAAAGGCAGAGATTTTCAACAAATATAAAATGAACATTAAATATATTAATTGTCTAATAAAAAATTTGTAGAAAGTTTGCTGGCAGGTATAAAAAAGGAGTTTATGAGTACTTAATTTCTACAACCTAAAATTTATACGATAATGGTGTATTATTAAATTTTATGACATATAAAATTAAATTTTATGACATATAAATATTCTAATTTATTGAAAGAAATATTAAATTAATGAAATTTTGAAGTTAAAATATCTATAAGGAAAATCATCAAATAAAAAATCGTCAATTACTCTCACATAATTATTGGTGTTTATTCTTTACCCACTGCTTTAAGTTACAACGACTATATACTTGGAATGGTTTGGTTTGTCAATTTTCAATTAAAAGATTATTTTCTATTTGTAGACAACCTTCCAAGAAGAGAAACAAAATTATTCTTCACTTATAAAATCTTCCCATTACTGGTATAGGAGGTAGAATAATGTGGTGGACAATTAACCTTCCTTGGTAACAGAAATAAAAATTATGGTTGATGAGTTTATACATATTTCTCAATATTATTCAATACATTTTGACTATTTTCTTTTCACTTACGCCTATATAGTTATTTGGCTTTTTTTCATCTAGGCCCCTGAACTAATTAATAAATCCCAAATCAGCCCTTGTCACCTTTTTTTACCAAATAGGCCTCTGGACCCCAAAAATGACACCTGAACTTTCATTTTTCACACTTTTACTAACTTTTTCAGATTTTTGACTTTTTAAAATCCTTAACTCAAGGGCAAGTTAGTCATATTGAAAATATGAGTTTTTGGAGGCAAATATTCGAGAAAAGTTCAGGTGCCATTCCGGAAAAAAACATTTAAGCGCCAAAATTGAAGAAAAAGTTCAGGTGCCAGACAAAAAAAAAATATTTTGACATTCTCTTATTTAATGCTCGAATTCATGTTTGTATTTAAATTGTATATTATAGTTGTACTCGATATTCAAATTCAATTTTTTAGATTAGAAATATATTGAAACTTTAAAAAAAATATATAATTTAATAACATAATTATTATAAATTAAAAAATCACCCCCACCCCTACCCCCTGCCAACAACGAACAACCCCCCATCCCCCCGCCATCACCTGCAACGAACAGCCCACCCCCTCATCACCTGCAGCGAACAGCCCACCCCCTCCACCCCCCATCACCTGCAGCGAACAGCCCACCCCCTCCACCCGCCATCACCTGCAGCGAACAGCCCCCCCCCCCCCGCCATCACCTGCAGCGAACAACCCTCCAACCCCGCCATCACCTGCAACGAACAACCCTCCAACCCCGCCATCACCTGCAACGAACAACCCCCCACCCCCGCCATCACCTGCAACGAACAGAACCAGCCGACGAACAGCCGCCGCCCCCCCCCCCCCACCGGCACCACCTGCAATGAACAGCATCCCTGCCAAACAACGAACAGCCCCCTCCCTCATGCCAACAACGAGCACCATGTCTGCATCTTTAGTCTCAAGAATAGCTTCATCGTCTTCTTCTCCAAAACAAAGATTGGTACTTTATTCACTTTTCATACCAAAGATGAAGACGATTATGATAGCCAAAGGTTGAAGCTTTTCAGAACATGATTTTGTTTCACTGATTAAGATGATTGGGTAGGAATAATATAGGAATGAATGTGGTCAAAAAACGAGTCTTGGGGTGGGTGTGGGGGTAGGGGTGGGGGTGGGGGTGGGGGTGAAAGGTTGAAGTGGGTGTGGGGGTTGAGTTAAATATTTGAGGTTGGGTTAGTTTATAATTAGGTTGAGTTAGTTTTAGATGTGATTAGACTAATTTGCCCTCTATCTAAAATTTAAAATCAGAGAAATTAAAAAAAAAAAAGTTCAGGTGCCATTTTTGGGGTCCAAGGGCCTATTTGGGAAAAAAAGGTCATAAGAGCTGATTTGGGATTTATTAATTAGTTCAGGGGCCTAGATGAAAAAAGCCTAGTTATTTCTGTATTTGTAAACTCTTTGATTGGTATATTCAGCGGTTGCCATTCTCACCGTTAATTCACAAAAAAGGATATACTTTGACTGTTTTTTCTATTTAAATAATTATCTAATTAATGATATAATTTGAATTAAACCATTCATATTAGGGGCGGATCCAGGATTAAAATTTAGGCGGTCATTCGACAATTTAAATGGAAAAGAAAACATCATTTCAAAATTATACTAAAATTATATATGCAAAGTATAGTTATATCTTAAATTATAATTAAAAAGTAATATATTTAATTATAGTGATGAACATGGGCAAAATCATGATAAATATAAAGAGGGCCGATTTAAGGAAAATAATTTATAGGACGAAATTTTGGAAAACCCCTTAAACTACAACAACAGTGTTAGCTATATATTAAAAAAACAAAAATATTTATTATGCATTAAAAAACAAATGAAGGGGGAAACTTAAAGGAAAATAAATTAGGGAACGAAATTTTGGAAAAAATCCTTGAACTATAATAATAATATTAACTATATACTGAAAAAAAAAACAATAGTATTACCAAAAATTGCATTGAAAATGTAAATTTAATATTTTCATATTTTCAATGCACATTATGATTACAAATACTTTTTTTCTTAATTTTTGTATTAATTATTTAAAAGTACAATTAAAAAAGTCGGAGGAAATATTAAAAAGTAAAATCTTTTTATTAGAGAGTTAATAACATTGGGGGCTCTTTTGTGTTTAAATTCCTTGACGTGATAACAATTACAGTAGCTAGTAAATAAATTGAGAAGCCAGTGGTAGTTTTACTGAATTCTTCTTCAATTATTTAATTTTTGACCAACTAATAAAACATTTACTCACAATTGTTACGACTTTACATATGAGTTGGTTACCTGTTTATTGCGTCATTAATTTACATGTTAATAATCGTTTAAAATAAAGTGTGCTTTGATTATTTGTAGTAAAAGCTCATAAGCAAGTAGCAAGCAATACTTTTAAGATTTTTAAACTATTGTCCCTATCTCTTAAACTACTATATAGTTGAAGGTTGGAAAATTAGATTTAGTTGCTTTAACTTGACCAATAAATAAATAATAAGTAAGTTTTCTAAAGTCTATGCTCCAACCTACAATTTACCAATGCGTTACATATGATGATTAGTAATTTAGATTATAAAAATATAGTAATATGTAAGTATATTTTATTGGTTCGCAGATTAATCTCGAAATATTCAAGTATTGTCAAGAGTGATGCGATGCCTTGTGCCAGAAACGAGTGGAGTCGACAGTACTCGACCGACTTGATAAGATAATGAGGAGGGCCGGGTAATAATCGGTTCGATAAGATATCGATCTTTTACTTTAGTATTCGACTCGAATCGACTAGATAAAAGAACGAGTTCGGGTACTGTCCGATTCGTTAAGGTAATTACCCTATTCGACTTGATAATTACTTGTCTCGTTAAGGTAGAAGGGAAAAACTTACTCCCTCTGTTTTTTTAACCTGTTGGTTGGAATTCGTGTAGTCAAACTTTAAAAACTTTGACCATTAATTTTTGTTAGTCGATAAGAAATTATATAGTCATGTTGGATCTTGTTAGATTCGTATAAATCTATATATTTGAAATGTCAACTTTTTATAACTTTACACGTGTAGAATTCAAGATATTTTCGTTTTAAGTCGTGTCTCGTTGACCGTGAAAAGTCAAAAAAACTATCTTAAGAAAAAGGGAGTATATATTTAACACTGATAAAAAATATATTGATATATTTAGAATATTAAAAAAAAATGAAGCTTAATTATTTTTGAAATATTGATATTTTAATGTACATACCTTAATTATAGATAATTATTTAATATATATATATTGAACTTATAATCTATTTACTTTATTAACGGACCTTGTATTTGTCGAGCGAGCCTTGTTTCAACGAGCACAATATTAGACTCGTACCCTACTTATTAATTATCGAAGGATCTATCTAATCGAATATTCGAGTCGAATACTCGAACGGATAGCAAATTACCCAATTCGTTTCGAACAGTAATGATGCCATGCATCATGGTTAAATGCAAAAGAGAAACTGGTTGATCATCATCAATGAGCTCTACATCCATCATCTTCCTTCAAAACTTTCTTTTGAATGAAACCTGCCTTCATTATCGGTGCACTACATAAATTGCGTATTAACTTAATAGCTTACAATTCATGTCATTTAGATAAATTATATTCATTTCATCTTTGTTAATATATTAGTAGTATTAAATTAACAATTTATTTTATTAATGATATAGAAAGTATTACTATTTTGTCCTTATTTTGTGGAAATTAATAAAAGAGCAAATGGCTTCATCGATCACTCCCGTTTGTTAAAAAACACTAGTCGATCACCCTAGTATGACTTGGTATACTTTCGATCACTCATGTTAGGTATTATGTATACTTTTGGTCACTCACACGTTTTTTTGGTACAACTCTTGATTTTTCGAAATTTTTAACATTTTGGTAAGGATATTTTAGTCATTATGTCATAATTTTGTCATGGAAATGTAGAGTGCAATTAATGGAAGTTAATGAAAGTTAGTTGATGTAAGTTAAAAAATTATGAGAAAATGACTAAAATAGCCTTGCAAAAATATTAAAAAAATTGAAAAATTAAGAGTGTGTTTGGTATGATGGAATGGAATGAATTAAACAGGAATGGAATTGAATGACTTGGTTTGGTACTTAGGAATTGATATTCATTGCATTCCTTAGTTAATCCCATTACCCCATTTGAGGTAATACCCATTACTCCGAAATTGGGCGTAATCATCCATTACTTCAGATGAGGGAATCGAATGAGGAAAAATAGGACAGGGTTACAATATTTATAATTATTATTATTGTTATTATTATTATTATTATTATTATTATTATTATTATTATATTCATTAATATTATTACTACTACTACTACTATTATTATTATCATTATAATTATTATCATATTTATTATTGTTATTATTATCATTATTACTATTATTATTATTATTATTATTATTATCATATTTATTATTATTATTATCATTATTATTATTATTATTATCATTATTATTATTATTATTATCATATTTATTATTATTATTATTATTATGATTATTATAATCATTATTATTATTACTATTATTTTTATTATTATTATCATATTTATTACTATCATTATTATTTTAGGATAATAATAGTAATAATAATAATAATGATGAAAATAAGATTATCTTTAGACAAGCGGCTTTGACTACATTGAGAAATTTGACACTATTATTATTATAGAAATGTCTTATTTAATTAAATAACCGAGTTAAAGTGTTTGAGATTAATATTGGTATGTTCTACTATATATCTATTTTCCAATACATGTTCATTAATTTGTTGTGACTAATTAATTGAAAACTAATTTTATTATTAAATAGTTATTTTTGGAAAGATAAACAATTGTGTTTAGATAATATAATATTTACTTGAATATATTTAGTGGTACATTAGTAATTTAGTTATATTATGATTATTGTTTTATCATACCAAATTAAGGAATGTAATGGTTAATGGTAATTGAATTACATTACTACGACCATACCAAACAAAATAATAAGAATCATTTGTTCATTCCTTTCCTTTACTCATTCCATTACTGAAGTCATTCCATTCCTACATCATTCCATTTCAGGCTACCAGACGCACCCTAAGAGTTGTACCAAAAAAATGTGTGAGTGACCAAAAGTACACATAATATCCAACATGAGTGATCGAAAATATACAAAGTCATACTAGGGTGATCGACTAGTGTTTTTTAACAAACGTGAGTGATCGATGAAGCCATTTGCTCTTAATAAAAATATGTGAACACGAAAATATACTACTTTAATTAAAATAAAATAAAAAAAGATGAATTATTATACAAATACATGACTTTACGATCATAAATTCGCATATCCTACTATTATCGATAGTTTGACACTTTGACTATGCTTGGAGACTCTTTCTCTATAAGTTTGATTTTATACTCCTAGTATCTATCTTAAATTGTTGTGAGAGGAGCCCAAGTTAGGAGTCTATCCTTCCTGAATGGGAGTATTAATGAGAGAAGCCAAAAGTAAAGTCGAACTTAATTGAGCATTTATAAGTGATTGCCCTTCTGCATCGTGTACCTAGGTTGGTATCAAGTAAGCAACTTTCTACATATGCTTTAAGGGCACTCATAGTAGATTTAATAAGGGTTGATCCGGAGGCGCAATCGCCCTCATAATTTTCTATAAAATACGAGTAAGTTTTTTTTTTCATATAGACACCAAAACTATTATTATTTTCTTCGTTCCTAAATAATTGGTACATTTTGACTTTACATGGTGGAACTTTAAAAATATTGATCAATAATTCTCATTAACCAATAAAAGATAATATAGTCACATATATATTATTAGAACCTATAATATTTATATTTCTATCAATAGATATCTGGACCATTTTTTTTGCTCCTGAAATTTTCGTTTTTCAGGTTTCACACATTTTGAGTTTGTAAATCTTTTAACAAAGGACAAAATAATCAAACAACAATTGAAACAGTTGAACACAAAATTCCATTTGGAATAAAATTTAATATCATTATATACTCCGTATGTACAATCGTATTAAATATGTATGTATAATCGCACTACTACCAATCCAAAAAGAATGGCTTTTTAGAATTTTCAAACAAAATAAAAAGACATTAAAACATTCCTACAATGACCTATATACTCTCATTTAATTACATAAACTTTCGTGAGTCATTCATTAATATTGAATTTCAATTAATGCAACAAAGGGTATTGAGGGAAAAGTGATATATTTTGCTTTAGTTTATGTAAAATGTCACTCTTTTTAAATAATCTTCAAATACCTAAAAGACCATTATTTTTGGATTGGAGGAAGTATTTAATACGTCTAGTTACCGATTACTACTTACCAAACATCAAACAAGGTCAAAAGAGAAGGCAAAGCTTGTTCACCAACTTTATTGATTACATGAATGATATCGCACCAGCATTTTCCTACGAACTAGTACAAGTTAATAAGAATTAAATACTAATTATTGCATCCTCTAACACACGAATGTCACAAATGAGCATTTAATAATTATAAGACCAAACTTTACTAAACTTTATCAGAAGAAGTCTCGCAAGCTCATTCATCGACCTCATCCTTCTTCTTTCCTCTGAATACTTTACCCTATTATCGAGCCTCATCTACTAATACACTCCGACGATCAAGTCAGTTACGATTATATGCTGCATCACGATATAATTATAATATGATGTTTTTTCAATTGTGGACACGATAATGAATATACATATAGATTAAAATGAGTTGGTCTATGCATTAGCATGCTAATTACTCAGCATAACATAAAGAATTCAACACAACGTAATTAATAAAGCTACTACATCTATAAATCTACGAGCAATATGATAAGAAAAAAGAACTTCCGAATTAATCCAATAACTAGTTTGCAATCTTGTTTTGTGAATGACATTATACACCAGAATCAAGAAGATGCAATTGAGAGATCTGAGACAACTTCATGTTACTTAGTACAATATACAGTAAAATCCTCAGCAAGAGCACAAGGATCCCAGGTTAAGAATTCATCAGTTATGCTACAACTCAAACCTCTGTTGCTAAAAGGTACACCATTCATGACAGATTTATGATCCACATGAGACCTAACTCCAATCGGCACGTGGTTAACTGATAATACAAGTCTGGTCCTGTTATTTCCCCAACTCCAATTCTGTTATGCATGAAAACGCAGTATCCCATGTTCTCTTGACAGCCTCTGGAGTGAGTCCATTGTCACCGACCGGCATCCATATATCATGAGAAGCATTTGTCAGAGTCCAGCAAACATTCTCGGGCGGATTTCTAAAATCAAAATCCACACCCGAGAAATCGCCTCTTTTTCTCTTCAGTTTTTTGTCTTTCCTGGAGCTTGCTGGAGGCTGCAAAAAATGGAAAATTGTCATACAACAAATAAGTAACTTTGGGATATAAATATTCCAAAAAATCTTTTATGTAAACATGTAACATAAATACTTAAACACCAACCATGGCATCAGCATCGGCCTTCTTTTTCTTTGTGGATCCTGTTTCCAAGAAGTGAAGCACCTCCGTCTTCGAACGGAATTTCTTACCAGTGGGAGATATATAGTACTGCATTTGAGGAAATTTAGTTAGTCAATCATCTACATTTATCTCAGCAAACTAAGTACAGAAAGAAGCTTTGGATAACCACTAGCTACCAATTGTAAGTTAAAACAAAAGAAGTTCCAATTAGGCAAATAATTGTTTACGAGGGATTAGAAGCTAATTTCTCTTTTATTTCAATTTTAAGAGAAGTTGAGTTGATCAAAATCATAATGAGGCTTACCAGAAATATAAGAACAGAGGTAGCCACTCGCCCACACAAGATGGACAACTTAAACATGCCAATCAATTAGGCACATGCAACTTTACACACAATCCCAGGAAACTAAAGCATATAAGTTTTCTACCAAGTGACACTAAAACAGAAGTATAAGAACATTGCTCTTAAGTGTTCTCCATATACGAATAATAATAAAAACATCATATAAACAAACTGGGTATTTACTGTGACCAAGATCAAGTCAACTGCTTTGATAGAGCATGTAGACCCAACATATTTTCTATCGACTGCAACACATGACTAGGAAAATTCTGATAAAAGTTAAATGAGCAGCACCAGTTACTAGATTAGCAATCTTCTTAGTTGGCAATGCATGTCATGATTGTAATTGATTATCGTTTTATCTGAATTTTTAAAGAACATCTGGTTATGTGACAACGAATTCTAGTGACATCTCGGTCTGGATCCACTAGGAAAGGTTCAATGCAACAATTTTAAAGCAGACATACTTGTAACTTCTACATCAAAATCATAAAAGTTCTATATTTCATAAGCATGTATATTAACATTAGTATTTATTTAGAATCAGATATTGTTTTTCATCAGCTTGTAACATCAACTAACTAATGTATATTGCCTGAATATCTATCTTCCTCCAGAATTTTCCGCGTGCCCTCATTCCGATAAATCTAACCAAATCATGCTGTGTAGCAGGTGACTGTCTCAAGACCAGCAGAACCAAGTAAAAACGTGAATGCAACCAGGGATATGGGGAGGTAAGAGGCTTGATAACTCTGATAACATCATGACAGCATTTACCCAATCAACGAAGACACACTAAAATAAATTCAAGCTTTCAACTAAAATCACTTACATCACATTCAGATTACAGATCATGTTAAAGACCATTCCCAATTCAAAATTAGAAATCAAAACTGAGTGAGAGAAGTGCAACGAGCACACCAATGTAACTGTTTGCCTAAAACTCATTAACATCAAATCTTAGTTAAACGAACACAAAATGATCCCCTAAATGCACAACTGACTTGTGTATAGCTCTAAGGCATGAAAGTAATGAAGTTAATCTACTTCAATCAACTCACTCAAACATTACTAGAACTCTAATATTGGTTCAAGATCATAAAATAGCCAATTGCAAGCTTAACTAGGGTCACTAGTATTACTAGAACTCTAATATTGGTTCAAGATCATAAAATAGCCAATTACAAGCTTAACTAGGGTCACTAGTGGCATTAATTACTCAATCAAAATTACACATTGTCATTGACAGTAATACTAAAAGTTACACGATCTATGCTGTCCTTTATTCTCTTTGTTATTAAGTTGTTCCAACCATCTAAACCTCAATTTGAATGGAATGAAGATAGATACTACATTGATATCTAAGAGATAGCCTAGTATGGTTTTCAATAGTTTATGGTCCGTTTTCATCTGGTTAATCGAACGCGATTCAACTCATGAAAACTCAAACTTCACAATTCCTTTATGGTTCGCTTCGATCTGGGGAATCGAAGTAAAGTTAAAACTCGAGTGAAGGGTAATTGATTGAAAATCAAGTAGAAGAACAATTTTCTAACCTAGAAAGAGCATTAAGATTTATTGTGTAGTTAAGTTTAGTTGTCTGGGTGAATCGACTATAATACTAACAGTGTCTAATGACTAATATTATCGTTCGAAACATTTACATGATAATTTGAGATTAACGAAAACGAGTAAATTGAGTGAATCATTTTAATTACATCAATCGATTTACATGAGAAAAATAGAACCCTAACACAAATAATTCAAACAATGGAACATATTCACCTAGCTTTACTCAATTAGGATGGAGTGAACATATATTACCCGATCATAAGAGCCTGCAGTAGCGCCAGAAGTCCGCATCCGAACCTCTATCCTCCAATCAAGCGGCAACCAATCCGGCCGCTCCACCATATCCTCCGGCTGCCTCTTCGACTTCTTCACCGAACCCGGGGTCTTCGACATATCCGACCCATTTCCGTCACTAACCCCCGAATCCGACTCCGGTTTCAGGGTTTGAAGCGGAGTAGGATTTATGACGACGTCATCTCCGGAATCGGAGGATGGCTTCAGGGTTTGAAGGGGAGTAGGATTTATGATGTCATCGTCGTCGTCGATGTGAATGAAGGTGCCGGAGTCGAGTAACGGGTCGGGTGGGATTAGGTCTTCTTGATGGTTGTGTTCGAGTCGGGTCGGGTCATGGTTCGGGTTTGAATCGCCCATGTCGCAGATGAGCTCTCCTTCGGAGGTGAAAGAGTTCAGTCAAGAGAACCGATGGATAATCTATAGGGAGTAGTTCTTTTGGTCGAAGTGGCTTAAAAATTTATTGCCTTCAAATTCATACTGAAGCTATTCAAGTAATCCGCTATTCCTTTAATGACTCGACTCTAGTTGTCAACTCGTTACACAGCTTGATAACTAACGAATTATTTACGAGCACAAGATTATAAAATAATATCATTATGATGACTCTTTATCAACACTAAATATCCACACCATGGGACCATAAGAACCCGTAGCCTTCACCTAGTGGTTATCGACTCAACCGTCAAAATTGGAAGTCGTGGGTTCGAGTCCTGACAAGGCATCCTAATAAAAACCGATGTCTTTGCTCCGTTGTAGCGTTGATTTTCCCCTCCCTAATAGTGTAAAAGGCAACAACGACTATTTTGCCCCTAGTGAAAACTTCCGCAACCACTCCATTTAGAAGCATTAGGGGTACAATAATAATATCATTGAAGAACATTATTCTAATGTGAAAATAGCAACTCATAGCTAAAAGCATTTAGTTGTTAATTAAAGGGCAACTAGCATAACCAAAATATTAAAAATAGTGGTAAGATTTAATAAATTGAAAATAGGTTGATCAAATAGTTCAGATTTAGTTAATACACAAGAAATGACTCGAGTTTTACATACATCTATGATTGTTCCGATCTTATGACTGCCAATAGAACAATTACGAATAAAAAATCAGTAAAGTTGTTTAGTGGTAATGGTAAATCTTAATTCAATAAAAAAAAATTGAATATCAAAATTAAATATAGTTGGCTTATTGGCTATAGGAACTAGGAACCCTGCTTGGTGATGAGAACATTGATTCTGGGCCTTGGGGAGTATCTGTGATTGCGTTTTTCTCAACTAAACGTGGAGTGATATTACTCGATGTTGGCTCTCATTAATGCCTTTTAGTTATTGAGATTATTAAAATATTGATAATTACTAGCCTGTAACCATAGCTTCAACAAGAAAAGTCATGGAGATTGCAGCAAGATTTTTTGAAAGTGAATAGTTCCATTTGAATTATCATCAACAATTATCTCACTAACATGGAGGCCAAAGCATTAGCTTCAATTTCTTCCATCATGAGAAACAGGAAGAACGTGAGCAACACGAGTAGCTAATTTCTTAAGCTCTTCCACAACACCATTGCGCGAAAATCTCTAGCTCCCCGGCCCCCCCTCCTCGACAATTCACGAAACTGTGAAGAATCCACGAAAAGCGAACCAGGACCAGTTGCGCGATCAGTTCATAGTATCACACGAAACTCATAGAAGCTGACAGAGGGTAGGCAAAATTCAGAACGAACGACGTTTGGTAACATATGTCGATACTTAGTATTCAAGCGAACATGGGTTAAAAGGAAGAATCAGGAAACACGAAACAAAAAACTGCCACCACTAAAATGATGTATTCATTTTATCTTAGTTTTCAATTTTACATTTAAAACGCCAGATTAGGAAATATCACAGCCCCAAGAAGAGCAATAATAAGGTCTAAGAAACGGATTTTACAAACAATATTACAAGAAATAGTAAAAAGAAAAAGACGAATATACCCTACATCATTTCTCACTTAATTCTTTAAGTCCTTACTCTGTATCTGTAGGTAAATTCCCCTCCTTTCTTCTTCATCTCCACAACTCTCAACGTTGGAGTTAGTTCAAACAGTGCCATTCATCAACCTCACTTTTGCATTGTTGTTGTTCACGTTTCATGTATGTATCTTTTTCTACCATCGAAGAAGATACGTTGAAACATAAAGCCTAGGCGATTGAATATGGTAAAAATTATTCGAGCGAACAAAAGGAATTTTTTCGACGAGGTGTGTGCGTTCAAAACATGAAATTTGTTGAGTCTTTCAACGAGGATCTTAGTATGAGCTACAAGCTTGAGCTCAACCAGTTCGCGGACTTCACCACTGCTGAGTGTGGCGCTTCTCCAACCGGCCTCGAACAAGATCCAAGTGTGAGGTCATGTAAACAAGCATTGAGGTATGAGAATGTTTTGTTTGTTCTTCCCTCGATGGACTGGAGGATCAAGGGAGCCGTAACTCCGGTAAAGGATCCAGCAAAGCCAATATCATGTGATGTGGTATGAATAATACGTTTGAAACTACCTTCGAGTATAATATATGAATGATGCCAATTAAACATATCAGAATGAATTAGAATCACTAAATCCATGTTTCTGTAGTGGAAGGTACTTTCATGCTTTGATTCATACCACATGATATCACCTTTGCTTGATCCTTCACCGGAGTTACGGCTCCCTTCATCTTCCAGTCCATCGAGGGAGGAACAAACAAAACATTCTTATACATGAATGCTTGTTTGCGCGACCTCAGACTTGGATCTTCTTTGAGGCTGGTTCGAGAAGTGCCGAACTCGGCAGTGGTGAAGTCCGCGAACTGGTTGATCTCAAGCTTGCAGCCCTTACTAAGATCCTTGTTGAAATACTCAACAAATATCACATTTTGAACGAACACACCTCGTCGGAAAGCTTCCTCTTGTTCGCTCTAATAATCTTTACCATATTTGATCGCCCAAGATTCATGTTCTAATGCATCTTCTTCGTTGGTGGAAGAAGACACTTGAATTGTGAACAAGAACAATGCAAAAAAGAGATTGCTTATTGCAACTGATAGTATGCTTGTTTATTTAAATTCACCAATTATATAGAGGTTGGATCATGATATTGAGAGTACCCTATCATTTATGTTTCAAGATTTTAAGACTCGTGAGTGTTCTTTTGTTGTGTTTTCAAAAGTGAAAAGATTATTAGTTGGTGTAGGTGAAGAATTAAATTGGTTATATAGATATGGAGATGCAGAGGAGTGGAAGTACATAGCTGCCCATTTTCACATTTTGGTATATACATTTATCAAGGACATCAGCTTTTTTTTTTCGTATCTAGATCATTGGACCAAATTTGTCTGTACATTTGAACTGGTTTGGATTAATAAAATTCCTTAAAACGTTTTCCGGTTCTCCATTAGTAAACTCATTTATATTAAGCCTCCTCGAGTTGCCAACTTGCCATCATCCACGACGATGACGTGGTGCTCGTGCCTGGTGGGAGTTAGTAGAGTCTCTTGCAGTGATGTAGAGAATGTAACTACTCGAGGCAACCTGTGAGTATTCATGCGACACGGTTTCGAATGTTAAATGGGACTTAGTTTGGTGATTATGTTTAAGAGTGGCAAACTGCCCCAATTTCAAAATATTTTTGTTCTTTTAATCCGCAATGGGATAACATCCATCACAAAGAAGCTTTCGCCCTAGGGAACCCAGTGCAGCTGAGACTTCCATGGAAAACGAAACGACGAGGATGCTGAGGACGATAACGTAAGGTGTTTGAGAGAAGCCATTGATTTCGTTTGGCCTTCAATTGAGATGGAGTGTGTGATTGATTTTGGGTTGAAATATGTTGACATGGATGTGAAGGTTTTAGACATGATAAAGAGTAATTAATGAAATCTTGGCTATAAGTTGTAAAAAAAAACTGTGCCTTATTATTCTGGCATGCTTAAATGTTTACAATAAAACAATTTCATTGAATTAGTTAGTGTAGACAGTAGACATGATAAAGAGTATTACTCCCTCCGTCCCTAAAAGATTGTCACATTTTGAATTTTGTTGGTCAAACATAATAAAATTTTATCATGAATTCTCATTAAACGATAAGAAATAATATAGTCTTGTAAGACCTTGTTAGATTCGTCTCAATATATATATTTTTAAAATATCAACTTTTTATTAATTTTTTGCATTTAAAATCAAAGATATTTACGTTTTAAATCGTATTTTGTTGACTACCAAAAGTCAAAATGTGACAATCTTTTAGGGACGGAGGGAGTATTTTATATGTTAGTCATTTTTAGTCATTTTTCTATATGTTAGTTGTAATAAGAGAGTAATTTTCAATCGCAACATCTGATACCTAGTTATAATTATCATCACTAATTTATAAAGAAAATACATTATTTGATATCTCCCATTTCTTTTTTTCATTGCAGTCAAACTTCAATTCACAAAAATTACAATGCAACCGTTTTAGTTATCCATCTTCCGAGGATACCTAGACTACGACCGAAATCGATCGTAGCTACTCCCACAGTCAAGTTAGTGTTAAGGTACTAAATGAATATACGTTTAGCATTAACTCTCAATCAAATGAGATTCACCTATTTATGTAGACTCCTCTAGTTTTATCTCATGTATTGGGATGATGACACATTGACATGGATGGCTGAGATGAAGGCCCTCTCCCTTTCACAAAAATAGAGCATGGAGGAGTTTGGGGCCTAGGATGGGCCTAAGGACCCTTTACTTAAAATAGGGGGTTTATGGGCTAATAACAGACTTCAATCAATAGTTCATTTAATGTTTTCGCCTACTCGGCTTGCTCAGTTGCTCGGGAAGGGGAGCCATTTAGAAAGCTCCCCGTCATGTGGAACCTTCCAGATGGAACCGGAAGGCGAACAAAATGTCGAACTTCGTACGAGCTTGTTGATGCAAAAATATATTCCGCAGATCGCACCCGTCCCTTTACTCGTAATTTTCCAAGCTCAATTCCAAGATTTACATCCGAACGAGTGAGGGTGTTGTTATTCAATTTAACAACTATTAAAACATTTCTTCTTTTAATGTGAACACTAACTCCCAAATTCTCCTTTGTGTATTTTCCACAACTCAAATTTGGATTCACCCTTTACCAACCAACATCCAATAGGATTGGCTCGTTTCCGATTGATGTTAAAACTAATTGACTTTGACTTATTTTTACCATTTCGTTCAATCTCAATTTTCCTACCAAATCTGCAAAATTTCTGACCTTTTCAATTTGAACCCGATCAAAAAACATGAAGCTATAAAACAAGATCCTCAAGCTTCCTTGGTCCTTACCTCTCTTAACTAATGTTGTGTGTATTGTCTCCAAGTATTGAAACGGTCCCTCCCCGTGTCCGAGGATTTCTATGCACCCAAACATGGCTGGTAGGTCACTATATAGACAATCTATTTGTATAATTAAATATTATCTTCGTCTCCAAAAGATTGGTCGGACCGGTTACGGTTCCGTATAGATCGAATTCCGTACAGAAAAATAATTATACAATAACCCATGAAGAAATAATAATTACATCTTCAATCCCCACTCCAACCACCAATATTTGTATATTAACCCTTTACGGAATGTGTACGGGATATTTCTATAAGGCACCCTAACTTTCTACATAATATAGTCATGTGGATCTTGTTAGATTCGTCTCATATATATTTTTGAAATATCAACTTTTTATAATTTTTTCGGATGTAGAATAAGAGATATTTTTGTTTTAAATTGTGTTTTGTTGATCACCAAAAATCAAAATGTATCAATCTTTTAGCCACGGACGAGTATAATTTCCTTCTTTTGGATATGTTGGGATTGCACATATATATGACTAAGGAAAGTGACTTGTATGATTCTATTTGCTCTTGTAATTCTACTTTTAGTTTATTTTTTTTATACAAGGACAAAATTACTAAAGATCCTTTTTGAAATTTGACAAAATATAAGTGTGATAATACTCCCTCCGTCCCCTAAAAGATTGTCACATTTTGACTTTTGTTGGTCAAACATTACAAAATTTGATCATAAATTCTCATAAAACAATATAAGAAATAATATAGTTTTATGGGATCTTGTTAGATTCGTCTCAATATATATTTTTGAAATATTAAGTTTTTATAATTTGTCTCATGTAGAATAAGAGATACTTACGTTTTAAATCTTGTTTTGTTGACCATGAAAATTCAAAATATGATATTCATTTAGTAACGGAAGGAATATAAAACAAGCATTATGCCCCCTCAACCTCCAAGCCCAACCTGTACCATGTGATGTGCATTTTGTAAGATTGTAAAAATTGTCAATAAAGAGATTCAGACAATAAAAGAAGGGACCGAATGAATTAATCATATTGGTTTTAGTTGTAGCCAACTCAATCCATGAGCAAACCAAAGCTACAAAGTATTTAAGTTTGGATTCTAGAAAGAACACTAAATTGATGGAAAGAACATTAAACTTATGCTATGAATTATGATGAATATAGTTGTATATAACCTAACAAAGTTTATATAAATGAATATGGTGGAGTAATTTTTTAAGAAAGTTCGATCTTCTGTAGTGGGATGTGTTTTAGTAGGGGCCCTATAAAGGAGAGGATCAACGGAACACGAAACCAAAAACAATTCCTGCAATATTTCAGTAAAATATTGTCTTCATATGAATTCAAACTTACGATATCCAGTTGTTCCCGCCTCAATTATTTTGTCACTTACTATTAGACTATACGAGTAAAATTAATATAATGGAGTAATAATACGAGATAGTGGTAAGAGATTCTCAATGAAATAATGGATACCATCCACCATTTGAAACGTCTATAGGGTACACAAACTATAATGGTTCACAAGAACCAACAGATTACAACTGTTAATAGCAATTATGAGTGCATATGTCTAAATAATCCAAAACAACTCATTATGATTGTATCTAAATCATTGAGACATGATCTATATCCACGTCTTGTGCTTCATCCACAAGGATACAATGTTAATTAATGCAAAACCAATTGAATATTATTTGTGGAATTTTTTTATTTTCAATTTTTGCTCCATATAACTTTTTATTAAGTCTATTTATATAGTGTCATTTCTAATTGATATCTGTGGTACATATGTTTTCATATTATATATAAAGTCAAATATCTAATACAAATATTAAAATAGTTGATTGTATTACCTATCCTTAGAGCACTCCCATCAGCTCCCTTATATTTTATTCTATAATTCACTTGTAACCGTTATTTTTTTTATTTTTGGCACTAATATTTTATGTTTGTGCTTTAGCAGCTTTCCTATTATTCACCAAACATTAAAATTAATATTTCAAATATATAAATATTTTTAAAATTTTCAATAACTATATCTTTTAAAGCGCGTATGTGACTCAAATAAATTACGAATAAATTGTAAATTTTCTCATAAGATGTCAATAAATTTTTGTAAGGTAATTCTTTTATTTTAAATTTAAAAGTAATTTTTAATTTATTTGTAGTTCAATAACTTGAAACTATTACTTACTTGAAAACACAACTTGCCTTTCAACCTTTGAATAAAAAATAAATTGATGTAATTGAAATCATTAGCAAAGAAAATGGCGGCAGAATTTTGGAGAGATCGAAAATAGAGGGAAGTGAGCAGATTCTTTGAGAGAAGAAGAGAAAATTATGGTAACCGCAATATTGGCACTGGTGAATATTTGTACCATTCATTGGTGTGTGAAAAAAAATTTGTGGAACCAAGTAATTTTAGGGGAGCTGATGTAGCACTATTTTTTTGTATTCTTAATTTTTCAAGCCCAAAAATAACTTTTGAGGGAGCTGATGTGAGTGCTCTTAATTATTATGTGAGGAGTTGAAAATCAAATTCAATTCCAAGCATTGCGCATTATTTGTTATAAATTTATATTAGACTTTGCACTTTATTTTGGATCAACATGGAACAACTTCATTATTGTTATAGATGCATACAATCTGACCTGACAACCTCCTATCTCGCTTAATTGTAGCACAAGTTCAGAGAAAATTGTGATATTTTGTTTTTTTAATATCATTACTAAATTTAAATTTTAAAATAAAACAAGCGACATGATCTTATGGGTGTAAGTAATAATATCACACAAACTGTAATAGATGATTCGTGAAATCTCTACTAATAATTGATTAAAGATGTGAGGATAAAAGGAGAAACAATGAAGTAAAAACTTAATAATTACAATTAATATTCAAGCTGGGAAGAAGTAAGAATCTCAGTTTATGCACTCCTTTTTGCAACCACTATATGAAACTCTCCATCTATAACCATAAAACAAATGTCCTCAAGAAGTAAAATATATATGATGTAGAGTTCTATCAGTTTGATCAAACAACCCCTTGCATTACTGGAAGACCTTGGCCTTCTACACCTTTGTGCTCTTGAGGAGCAAAACTATGTTCCTCCCACCTCTTAGTTGGACTAGCAAATCCTTGTGAAGTAGCACTTTTTGTGCTAGAAAATGTATGGTCCCTCAGATTTTTAATCATGTTGTATCTGTCAATTTCATCATCATAACTCTTCCTCCAATCTCCTGAGGGAAAATCGAATGCCCCCTTCCTGTCGATAGCATCTAAATCGTCCTGTTTTCTTGGCGAAAATTCCCATTCTATGCCATCAGAAGTAACTCTTTCTAAAGGAACACTTTGTCT
The DNA here is from genome assembly GCA_003412495.2 of Echium plantagineum. NCBI lineage: Eukaryota > Viridiplantae > Streptophyta > Magnoliopsida > Boraginales > Boraginaceae > Echium > Echium plantagineum. The sequence goes on from CM016565.1 coordinate 19,113,927, forward strand.
CTGGGGCTTTTCGTAGCTTTTTCTGTTCCCGTTGATGTTTAGTTCGATGGAATGAAAATCACTGTCAGCTGAAATGTTCTCCCCTTCAGGTTCGTTTCTGTACTGGCATGTTCTTGGAAGTGTTTCCTTCAGATATCTTTCAAGTTCTTTTATTTTGTCCAAGTTAGGAGAAACGTAATCTTGTTTTTTGGCGAATTCAGTCTTCAAACAGGCCTCGAGTTGATTTTTTAACTTGTCAACAACAGCATTTTTTTCCTCGAACTCGTACTTGGCTTCTGAGAGTTTCATCTGTACTCTTTCTTCTCTTAGTATATCAGCCAACTGAAGCATTTCCCTTTCCTTCTCAACTTCCTCCCGGACTTTTTCAGATTCTTGCTTTAGTTCTTCTACTTTGGCTCTATCTTCACCTACACCTTTAGCTAATTCATCACACATTTGCTGTAATATATCTTTTTCCCTCTTCTCATTCTCTAACTCTTTCGTTGCCATTGATAGAGAAGCCTTTGTATCAGCCAATTCTCTTCCGAGATTTTTGTTCAATCGTTCAGTTTGTCGCCTTAACCTCTTTTCTTTTTCAAGCTCGCCTGCTATAGAAGTGATTGCATTGTGGATTCTATCATGCTCTTTGAACTTCCTAGCCGCCTTTTCTTCTTCAAACTGTTTTAACAAGAGATCAATCTCAGAGCCAGTAGACCTTTGTTGTTGGATGAGCTTACTAATATGATAGCTTGCACAATTTATCTCCTCCTTCAAAGCTGTAAAAAGAGATTCACTAGTAGAACTATGCTCTTCAAGACCAGATATTCGGTGCAATACTTTGAGAAGTTCTTGTGATGTCTGAAGCCCATTTCGAACATCCTTCAAACGCTTCTTGGCATGCCCTTGCATAGCAGGGCTTTGCCGCAGTGCATAATCAATCTGCATCATGTATCAAAAAGTTCAACGAAAATGCAGCAACTGTAAGAACAAAAGAACCAACGCACAAAAGTATGGTTGCGCACCGGCTCAAGAAAGAGGTGAGATACTTAGGAACCTAACATCTGGAGACTGAGAATGTTTTTCAATATACTGTAGGCAGATTTTATCTCCTATTTTAGAAATTTTATCTAGAAAGAGCCAAACCATCAATACCAATGATGCACCAAATAAGCATGGAAACAACTATCGACATGTTGGCTATGGTGGATCCCAAGCTACAGAAACATCATGTTACCAATTCCTTTTGAGACATATAAAATGTCCGTTAGTACAAGGCAACTAGACGCCAGCCAAAAATCACTAACTTGATATGTGAATTATGATTCATACAGAAACAAATAAGCTTTCAATAAAAAGAAAGGCTAATTTCCATAAAAGTAATTGGCCAACACAGTAAAAAAAATTGAAAACAAAGAGATGCCAAGTACAAAGGGGAAAGAACAAAAAGATATAAATAATACATTGATGGGTATGCTCTATTAGGCAAAAGGCTGATTCTCAAATGAGATAAAATATCATGACAATTTCATTAGTATTAACATGTCCTAATGCCCCCGGAAGAGGTTCCCGCCTAAGTGTTGTAACGTAGGTCGGATAAAATTTCATGACTATAACAAACAATATAAACATGGCCCTGAAAATAGGAAGAAGAAGAAAAATCCTCCAATTATCTTCAACATTGAACTTAAATCATGATATATCTTTTACCTCTGATCTGCTTGAGTCTTGAAGAGAGTCAAAGACTTCATTATTATATTCTGCAAGTACAAGTTTTTGTGAACCAACTGAACCTCTTCTTCTATGACTACTCTCCTTAGATTGACCCATCCTCTGCAAAAGTTTAACATAAAACATAAATTATAGAGAAAAAAACACAAGTATACATACCAATTTAGCGAAAATTTAGTAAAATCAATTGAACAACAACACTACTAACTAAATTGAATGCTTAACAGATTTTATCTGCCCCCCACCTCAGACACTGGATAATGAGATGGATCAACCAACTTCAACGCCATCGCACTCATCTTCGACGCCTTCAAAATCTTATCCTTTCTCGCCATTTCTACCTCACTCAATTCACCATTTGTTTCCCATAAAGTTGCAGCCAGTTTTCTAGCAGATACCGAGAATTCTTTCCCTTTTGCCCCACCCTTAATAGCTAAGAACTTGAATGCCCTCTCATTTACCAATGAAGGTGATCTTGAACTTGTCTTCCACATTGGCACAGGAGTACTTGACCCTCCTCTTTTCCCAACCAAAACCGCCCTTTTCAATCGATAATTATGCATTATTGATGAAGATGATGATGAAGAAGCATGCCCCCTTTTTCTCACCTTACATTTCCTCCCTACCCTCCCTTCCAAATTCAAGTTCTGCCTTTGCATTCTTAACAACTCCCTTTTTTCCTAAATATCACTATCAAAATGTAGAAATAATCTCTATATATAGAAAGGTACAATCAATATATGCATATATAGAAGAGAAGAATCAATTTTTTGAATAAAACTTTTGTTCACAAATCACTATAGCCAATCCCAAGAATCACTGCAATAATGAGTCTTCCTAGTAGTCAGCAAAAAATATTTGCAGATCTAAAGCTTTCATCAACTTTGATGGTAACTTTCAAAAACGTTGTCTCATAACAACAACAAAAAACATTATATGTAGGCACGACATATTACTCGTAAATTATATTACTACTAATAACAAGGTGCCGAGTTCAAGTTTTACAAATGGAAATAGCACTAAATGTGGCCTAGTGGGACTGCATATTACTCGTAATAACAAAATTCGGCGTTGAAGTTATTACAACGACAAAAATCGAATTTTCAAAAAAGAAAAAAAATAAAAGAACGTTCTATTCTCCAAAATGCTTGTTTTTTCCGGTCTTACCAGTCAAAAAAGAGAAAAAGGACAAAACCCAAATTCTTGAATGCAACTAAAAACGAAAAAGAATGGATTTTTAACGTACCCTTTAATGCAATAAGAGCAATTAAAGTAGAGGAAACGTAACAGTGGTTTGGTTCAAAGTTGTGAGGAGGGAAAATGGTAGAAAGAAAAAGAGACAAGGCAAAATGGGGTTATGAAATTAAAGGGATTCTCCTGATCTTCAAGTGATGTTGGAAAAGGTAATGCAAAAATGAAGGTGGGGATGATGGAGAGAATATGGATTTCAAAGAGATAGTTTGTGTTTTATGTCTTTGTCTTAAGATTGCTTTTTCATGAAAAAAGGAAAATCTTGGGGAGTTTGATGAGTTGTAATATTGATGGAAATAAATGTTGAGTGGAGTTACCCCTACCAGGTTTGTATATAGTATATACCCTTCATTATATGCAACAATTGAGAAAACAAAATTATTGTAACTTGTAAATATAATTTTCTTCGTTTTTTATGATGTGTTGGCTTGAGGTGAATCTATTTGAGAGTACAATTTGAATATTAGCCTAGGTATGGGCAATTAATTGAGGTGAATATGTTAAAATGTTGATACTATTTAAATTATTGAGGTGAATTGAGATAAATATATAACTAAAAATATTATTTACTTACACGTCAATTTGGTATTAATGAAAATGGGATCAGTCTAGGTGAATAAAGATTAATCATTTCATAAATACAAAATGTTAGGTCTCTAATAAGGTGAACTTAAAATTTTATTTAGATTCACTTTTATTCAAAATGGACCATTAATTATCGTTACACCCATTCACACACTCCTAAGTCCTACCAATTCAAAAGAATTATATTTATCACATACCGAAGTATATATGACTTTCAATTACTCTTTAATTATATTATTAAAAATATATAAAAATTAATATTATGAAGTCTCCTCCAAAATAATTATAAAAATAATAACAATAATAATAGTGGGAAAAAAGTTAGAAAAAGGAGGTAATAATTGAAGGAGTGACATTTATTATCTACAGTCCAGTAGACGAATGAGATGGAGAGAAAAAGACAGAAGAAATGGGACAGATATGGGCAAACATGACCCTGTTTCCACGAGGATTGGGCCCTATTAACGGCTCAATATGTCACTCATTTATTTTCGGAAGATTTTACTGTGTCTGTAGTGTAGTTTTATCAAGGGATCTCAAATATTTTGCATATATGAATATACACCCTCCTCCAAATAGTGACTTGGTTACTCATAATTCAATGGGTCCGACCACATGCTCATTGGTTTTTGCACATGACCAATTGACCATACTAGCAGGTTCTTTCGAAAAATTCTATGAATTATCGAGTGGATGGATTATATTTCTTAATTTTGATAAAATTCCTTGTGTATCGAATTGATTAAGTTTTGAAAGATTGATTGGACTCTTTATACACTTTTGGTTTAGCTTATGCAATTTACCTATCACTATAATAGAATTGGTCAGGATTTAACATGCATATAGTTATGGTAATCATTTTAGTATTATTTAAAAGGGTTAATGACATATATCACTCACGTTTGTAAAAAATACTAGTTAGATCACTCTTATTTCACACCGATTCTCACTTACATTTTTAAGGACATTTTAACAACAACCCATAAGATATTAAGATATATGAAGACCTTCAAGACCTCACAAATTCAATTAGCTACCGAATACAATTCAAATATGTACTACAAATATGGTAGAGATGATATAAAAGGAATATGTTTTTGTGGAAGATTGAGCACGAAATATTAATTTCATTTTAACTAAGCATAAATTTATTGAGAAAATAAGATAGTGTCTTTGGGAAGCCATTTAGAAAAAATGAAGATAAGAATATTGATGATATTTATGTATAGTTATTGTATAAATTAAAATTTATACAATTATAAACACTGTTGGTGATCATGTGTTCTAACTAACCGGATTTTATGGCCAAGTCAAACTTGTGAATCACATTATTGATTGACTTATACAATTATAAATTTCTTACAACTTGACTTATAAAAGAATATACTGAGATTTCATATAAATTAATTATAATGATAAAATTTATTATTATCTTTTATTGATAATACTCCTATGTGATTTATTAATAAAAAAGAGTGAGTAGAGGTAAAGTATCTAGATATCAGGAATTGAGGATTGGATTGTTTTCCCTACATACATGCATCACTTTTAGCTTTCTCTTATTTGTTTCCCTTGTAACGTAATCCGAATTAAAGTTGATATTGAAAATAGATCTTTTGATTGTAATACGGAAACTGGTGTGAATGCTCTTATGACGTAATGGTTTTTACCAATTTTTCAATATTTATTTTAGCTCTTGCACTCCCAATCTTTGATTCTGTATGTGTTACTGCTGAGTTCGCGTCTCTTGGTTGGGATTCTTATATGTTGAACCCAACTCTGATCAACACATGTGCGTTATTATCACATATTAAAAACAAAGCTATGAATTGACATAGGTTAATCAAGTGTTATGAGAGAAAATGTATATGGCAATTGTGGTTGCTCTGCATCGAAAGGTGGAACGAGACACGACTACTTTGGTTAGACAACTGGTACTGTCAAGTATCAAGTGCAGACTGGAAGAAGCAGGACCTTGGTCGTAAGTCGTAACCAGTTTGTTCTTGTACAGGAGATCTAAGGCCATGTTACAGATGGGGTAATAAAGGTTGGCAATCATACCAAAGAAGCGTCATGCACGAATTCGTTCTTCAACACCATTGGAATATCCAACATATTGTGTTCAAGAGTCTAAATGTAATTTCTGCTGAATTTATTCACTCATCATACAGATACACATTGTGTTCAATGAAGTAGGGGCATGGTAGTCTTCAATGATTTTATAAGTGTTTTACACATTGGATACATGAAGAAAGAAGAGGATTAAAGAAACAGAATAATCTACAAAAACGAGGGTAAAATAGTGTCACCCAACACACAAACTACCATATCATCAGACACTCACCATTGAGCATTCGAACTATAATATAAAGAAATTCGTATCCAACTAGATCTGATAGGTAATCATCTATCTTCAATAAAAGCTTTCAGGAACATTGTCTCCCTCAAAAAGGAAGATGCATAAATAGTTACACTTTTAATGAAGTCGAGGTCGAGATGAAAGTAGGCCTTCCGAATGCCATGTTCACTCCAAACAAAATCATATTTCAATCATGACTACTAAAAATACAACTCGTAGAGCGCACTTCACTTACTAAGGGTGTAAAACTCCAGCATTTCTTCTTCTAATGGGTGGGTGTTGCCGACTATGACCATACAGTGTAGTGGAGGCCCGAAATCCACTGTCAAGAGTTGTTTCATTGGACCAGAAATAACTTTCTGATCTTCACTGCCCAATCGAGCTAATCCCACACAAGTAGTATCCTCACCATATGCTGATAACATAACAAAAATTTATATTTATTTTTTAAAATCTCCATTAATAAATCAAGCAAGATGCTAATATCAGCTAATAAACAAACCTTGTTCTCCACGAGTTTGTTCAACTTCCAATAGTTGTTCGATGGCAGTCCCTATAGTCATATACCTTGGTGGCTCATACTGCTTTTTCCCTCTGAAATTAGGAAAACAACAAGAAAATGGTATGATACTTGATAGATGCCACTCTCTAGCATATGAAAATAGAGAATTGACCACTCTAACCTGCACAAGGATTCAAGTGTTGGCTCTTTCACCCGTATATCTGCACCATTAAAAAGTAATCATGTGCATAGCTACATTTATCATTAGGAATACAGAGATGAAACATTGTTTGCATAATCATAAGTTCCACTGTCAGAGGAGGGGCTGGAGAGCCTTATTTCATACTCCCTCCGTTTCTTTTTATTTGATTGTTTAGAGCTTTTTTTTTTGTTTCAAAATACTTGATTGTTTACAATTTCAATGCAACTTTTTACAATTCCAATGCACCTTTTTACAACTCCAATGCACCTTTTTACAATTTCAATGCACTTTTTTACAATCCCAATGGAATTTTTCACAATCTCTTAATAAAGTACTTTTTCCCCAAACAATCAAATAAAAAGAAACGGAGGGAGTATTAACTATATATATTCGTGCATACGAAGTTGTAAGGAAAGATTTGGAACTATTACTAACCAACTTGACTTGAGCAATAATTATGAGAATCATGCAATATGAGAGTAGATAATTCCCTTAAAACTTATCCATGGCCCTCTATTTCACATTTTAGATAAATCGAAAACTCCAAAAATTGGTTCCCTCTAGCAGTAGGTTATTTCAGTTGCAATTATATTTCAAAAACATCAGCATAATAGTTCACTATTATGTAGGAATGGCTATGACTTGGTTCTCTAACATGCAACAAGAATAAATCTGTCCTCAAGTCTGTTCTATGCAGCAGGGGATTTTGATTACAAAAGAAATTGATTACCTAATAAGCAAAGTGTGTGCAATCCGAGCTTTCGGTTCTTTTGAATCTTTTCATAAAAACTATCAGGCTTCCATGTCTCAGTGAAAAACGGTATAGATACGGTTTCTCCATAACGATAAAGCTGCAACCCACAGACACCAATGGCATTCATAACAGAGGCATTGTGCACCACCTTAACGTCTACTCCCAGCTTCTTCGCTCTGACTACAAGATCAGTATGAGTTGTTGCTCTAAAACAGGAAATAAGAAAAAAAATATATCAATCATGGTGGAATAGTTTATACATAAAAGTAGGTAGAATAAAATGAAATTAAATGAGTACCCAAAAGGATCGCCAACAACAAGAAAGGCGACATCGGAAGAAGCAGCTTCCGAAAGCATGTCATCAGATTTCTCCTCCACAAATTCCCTGTCCGCTAAGGTTAATGGTTTCCCGTAAAACTTCTCGAGAGTGGAGAGGCCGTCGTCTGAGATCCCAAAGGAGAGGAGAGAAGTGTAGGCTTCAATGTAAACTTTCACACATCTGGAGATTGCTTCCAGCCCCTTCACCGTTATATCTTTCTCATCTCCCAACCCAAGTCCTATTATGTAGAGCATCTTCCTAAACCTTGTTTACTTTCTTTTGTCCAACTCCAGTAAATATAGAGTTATACCTCAAGGAGCACCTTCCGCTGCAAATGTAACTGCATTAACACCCATAAGTGAGAAGTCTAACTACTGTAAAGTATAGGCGGACATGGAGATCAAATTTTGGTGGTGCAAAGCCCAAAACAAAATAACAAACAAGTAATATCACATTAGTTCAACAAAAAGTTACATCAACAAGAAAGTATTCATAAATTTACAAATAAAAATCTTCTATCGAGTTCTCGAAAATGTGCTAAAATTACGTCATTACTAGTAGACACAAGCTACACTAAGCAATCCACTACAAACACTGGCCTTTGGCATGCTAATAATGATTTCATGTACAATACAATCCACTACCTACACTGAGGTCACAAGCAATTTTCCGTCATATCCAGAGACTTCGGTACATACATACACAAGCTTTCAAAGAACACAATAAGCAAAAAATCAAACTAAAGTATATTCACTACCAAAATCAATATACCATCATGATCTGGAAGATATAGTGTCGATATTACACCTTATGTAAAGCATCTGATTACAAGAAGTTAACTGTAAAAATGCAAAATTCTTCAACTTAAAAAAGTCATTTAGGCAAATTATCAAACACCTAATAGCTAGTATATTATTTAGTCATTTAACTTTAATCATTCAATCTTACTTCAAGCTGAACAAATAATACAGAAAATGCAAAAATGGGTTAAAAATGCTTACGGTAATTCTGCGAAAACTAGGATAGTAGACACCTTTTGATTCTTCTTATGTTCTGAGTAGGTTCTTCAATAGGCAAGAGGTGGTGTGTGTGTGTGTGGGGTGGGGGTGGGGGGGGGGGGGTTGAACATGTGTAATTCGCTGTGGAGTGGGCCCTGGGCGGGTAGGCCCAATAACGATTTGATATTAAAGGCGGCCCAAATTGCATTAGTGAACCCTAAGTGAGGGTCTTTAAAAGGAGAAGCTGGTTCCTTTTGTTTAGTAGGATTATTTTTTCATCTTCATTCGATATTCTAATCATCTTCCTCGTATTTCGTTTTTGTTTTTGTTTTTGTTGTCCATATGATGATTTACTGGATTAATTCTCACGACGGTCGTCTGACTATTTTGATGTATACAATCCAATTATTTCTGAGGGTCTAAAATAATTTTATATATTTATAGATCTGAATGAGCATAATGATGATTGATTTATTGTCATCCGAACAATTTATGAAGGAATATTTATCCTCCTACTCATTCTGAATGCTCAGATTGTCTAATTTCAACCTTCATTTATATTCTATACGATTTTCTCTAATTACAAAACAATTTACCAAATTTAATATGTTACGTATATGTTTTAGCATACAAATTAAAAGTGGTTCAACTAAATTTCAAAAATGTCAAAGTACATACAAGCAAATAACACTATAACTTCTTCTTGTTCCATAGCAGCAACTCAGCTATTGATGTTTGTAGAAAGAAATCCAATCTTAAAATTAGATCAATTAACTCAAATATTTAACTTTCCACTTGCATAATTAAAAGAAATTCTTACGTGTGTTATTGAGGCTTTAATCGTTTTCATCTTACCGTCACTACTGGGATGTTGAATAATGAAATGCAACTATCCAATGGTGTGTTGAATAAAAGTGTTGAATTGTGATGAAATTAAATAGAGAATGACTATTAAACAAAATTTTTGTGAGTGTCAAATTGATATTGAATAATTGTGTGGAAAAAAGATAGGACGATATGGAGCAGTGGAAAATGAAGAAATGGATAATTTACAAAGAATTGTATATGGTCTTAGTTCTTATGCAACTGATTTCGTTGCTCGATTCAATGCCCACCGGTTAGCCTTTGATGAGAATTGAAAACTCAAGTAATTCATTAGAGTTCGGCTCGAATAACTCGATTATGTGTTTCAAAGCAAGTTACAAACACCAATGTCAGTGCCCGAAGATGCTTTTGAAAATATAATTTTAGATAATACAAACATAAATATCAAAATTTAATGTTTTTAATTAATTAGGTGAATAAGAAAAAATAATGCTTATACCATTCTTGTTCCATATCCACTAAGTATATAATATAATCTCAAACAAAGTATTGAACGATCCAGATCTTCACACGATACGATGATTAATCTATGTTTGGAATGACTATTTTGCCCTTAGAAAGAGTTGACTAACTATTGATTGAACATAAAAATTAACGAAATAACCACTTGAAATTGTTTCTGAAAGATGTGTGAGTGATTGTTGATGTTTTTTGCCCTATATAATATATATGCCTTGATTTTTTGGAGGGACATATGATGAATATGCCTTCATTCTCAAATGGCAAATAATTAAATATTATGAAATAGAGGAAATATATTTTAGTATAATAAATTATGAAATAGAACATATACTCTGGAATATAAAACTAAAGGCTTTTTTTTCATGTGGTTACCTGAACTCTCGATAAGCTATTAAATTAGCACATAATAAACTTTTTTTTATCAAATAGGCATCTGGACCCTAAAAACAGCAACTAAACTTTTTTTTCGCATTTTTCTGAACCTCTGTTCAAGATCCTTGACAAGATCATCTTTCCTGGTGCAAGCTTGCTTATCAGAGTCACACGTTTTAACAACTTATCATATGGGGGTGCCAGGTGGGGTAGGGTTGTGTGCAAATTGAGAAGAATAGGTTTTTGACTGGCACCTGAATTTTTTCCACATTTGTGGTGACTAACTTGCCCTTGGGTTAAGGATTTTTTAAATATAAATACCTTAAGAAATTTAGGAAAAGGGAAACAAAAGTTTAGGTGTTATTTTTATGATTGAGATGCCTATTTGGTAAAAAAAATTCATTAGATGCTAATTTGATAGCTTATTGAGAATTTACGTACCTATATGAGAAAAGGCCAAAACTAAAGGGACTAGCTAAAAGTCAGTAACACAGTAGGCTAACTGGTTCATAGTATAGTACTAGAATACATTTCCTTTATGTAACTTGTAGTAATAAAAAATCAGTAATGATTCAGTTGTAATAAACAATCAGTAATGATTTACTTGTAATAAAAAATCAGTAATGATTCACTGCATATTTTCTCTCATCCAAAAGTCAGAAGTTGGCATTAGTACTTAGTAGTATAGCTGGCCTAAAGTCGACAGCGACTGTTTTGTGATAGGAATTCACCGTCTCAATTGGTCGAGTGTCCATTTAAAAGATCTCATGTTGATGTAATAACATGCAAATCACGTTGGTCGAATAAAATATACTCCTACACAAGTTCTGTCTCGAGCAAGAAAATATTAAGAGCCTCAAGCATCTTAGTGTTTCCATTACGTTACACTCAGAGTAAACTAATGCACCATATAATATCTTAATATAAACCTGTTACAATTATTTGCACTCATTATTATCTTCTACCTCCTTGCATCAACAACCAAAACAAAATTAACAAAAAATGGCTGAGGCAGTTGTTAATGTGGTAGTAGATCAAGTGTTGTTAGCTATGGCAGAATTGCTGACGGATGAAATATCTCTGATTTACGGCGTCGAGGAGGAGCTAGATAACATGTCCACAAAGATGCAGACAATTCAGAAGGTGATGGACGATGCAGAAAATAAAAGCATGAAAGAAATTAGAGTAAAAAAATTGCTCGAGAAGCTTCAACACATATCCTATGACATGGAGGATGTGATGGACGAATGGAACACTAGGGTACATAAGCAAAAAATAGAAGATGGTGAGAAGAATATTAATGAGAAAAGTCATTCATCTTCTAATAAGCCAAATTTCAGTTGTATGTCATACAAACAATTCAATTGTCTTAGTACAACTATAAAACAAGTAGGTTGGCGACGCGACATAGCAATGAGAATCAGGGCTATAAATAAAAGAATGAACACGATTTTCCCACAAATTGAAGAGCTCAAGTTAAGTCCTTCAAAAGGAATGGAAAAGAATCTGATGAGGGGGGCGACTGATGTTATTGATCGCACTACAACTTCAGCGGTTGAGGAGAAAGAAGTACATGGTCGAGCTGATGACAAGGACTATCTGTTGAGCAAGGTGTTGTGGCAGAGTAATAGTGATGAACAGAACAATACACATGTCATACCAATCGTGGGAGCCGGGGGACTTGGTAAAACGACTCTTGCTCAACTTGTGTACAATGATGAGAAAGTGAAGGAAAAATTTGATAACAGAATTTGGGTATGCGTCTCCAACCCGTTTGATGAGGTCAGGGTTGCTCATGGTATCTTGGAAGGTATTAATGTAGATCATGATAGAAAGATTCACTTGCAAACCTTACATGAATCCATCACGAACTCATTGTCCGGGAAAAAGATCCTCCTAGTTCTGGATGATGTGTGGGAGAAGAATTCGGGCAAGTGGCAACGACTTCAACATTGTCTGAGGTTTGGTGCCACCGGAAGCAGAGTTATCGTGACCACAAGGAGTGAAGAAGTTGCAAAAATAATGACATCGAACTCAACTAACATCTTCAAACCTAGCTTGATTTCAAATATAAATTGTTGGTTGTTGATGCATCAGGAGGCGCTTCAAGGAAGAGGGCATGACAAATTTTATACTCAATTGGTAGAAATTGGCGAAAAAATCGCCACCAAGTGTAAAGGCTTGCCTCTGGCAGCAAAAGTGTTAGGAGGGCTACTTCGAGCAAAAAGTACTGTTGGAGAATGGAATCAAGTGTTAACACATGAGATTTGGCGTATGGAGAAAGTTGAAATAGAGCTTTTTCCCCAACTCTTCTTAAGCTATAAAGAGTTGTCTTCGTCTTTGAAGCGTTGCTTCTCCTTATGTGCCCTTTTTCCCAAAGATTACTCATTTGATTTTGAGCAAATCATCTCTTTTTGGATGTCCCAAGTTCATAGTGATTCGGGGACGGGAAAAGATAACATGATGCTAGAGGGACAAAGGTACATTAAGTTGCTCAAAGCAGGAGGATTTTTGCAGGAGGATCATGTATCACGGTTTGATGGAGTTAAGATGCACGATATCATGCATGACTTCGCATTGCATCTTTCAGGTCATGAATTCCTTTCACTTGTTAACGTTGAGAATAACAATAGCCTCGAGCCAACAGCACGAGAAAAAAATATGATGGCGCGCCATTTGTTTTCTAGTCGGGCAATAAACCCAAATTCTTTTTGTGATGTGGGGCTGCTGCGTACTTGTTATTTTGATCACATTACGGGAAATGTGTCGGTGGATCTTATCAAACAGCTAAAGGTTGTCAGGGCTTTGTATTTGCCATACTGTGGCCTAGAAGAAGTACCTGCAGAAATAGGGAACTTAATACATCTAAGGACGCTTGATTTGAGTTACAATCGACGACTACATGGGCTACCGGAAACTATTGGAGAATTGTATAACTTGCAATATCTTTTCCTTGAAGGAATTCAGCTTCTTAATAACGCTTCGTTTTTACCTAAATCTCTAGGTAAACTGATCAACCTTCAAGTCTTGAAGCAATTTCCAGTAGAGATAGGAAAGTCTACTTTGGGCACGGTGAAGAAGCTAAACAACCTAGGCAGCGATTTAGATATTATGTTCAATAGTGATTATTCCGATGAAGCTGATGCAAAGGCTGCAGAACTTTCAAGCAAGATTCACATCACAGATTTATCTTTTAATTTCCATCATTTTGAGGTAACAAATGGTGTGTTTGAAGCTCTAGAAGCACCTCCAAAAGTCGAGCTTTTGTGTATAAGGAATTTCATCGGCAAAAGATTTCTACCCAACTGGTTAACTTCTCTAGGCTGCCTCAGAGAAGTACGTATCTTTCATGCTACAGAAGCATTATTCATTCCTCCGTTGGGGAAACTACCATTACTCGAAAAGCTCTACATAATGTACTTCTCGGTTCTAAAAGTCATCCGTCGGGAACTCCTTGGCATAGAATACAACAAGAGGAAGAGCCAAGTGGTTGTTGCTTTCCCCAAATTAAAGATGTTACAACTCTCCAGGTGCCCCAAGTTGCAAGAATGGGAAGATATAGAAGCCCGTGAGGCGGACACCATTAACGTGATGCCCAAACTCGAATCCCTTATAATTCATTCATGCAGCCAACTGCAAGCATTACCTCATCGCCTTCTACGTAAAGCACCAGGCCTGAAGAAGCTGACTATCACCTCCACTAACCATTTGCTAAAACAGAGGATACTAGAGGACCATCAACTTATCATGCACATAGAAGAAATATCTCTTGATGAAACTCTACTCAACAACCAATCTGAGGGATATCAGGTACGCCTTACAAAACATGTGACCATTTTACGACCTCCTCCCCCTACAACTCTACAAGATAGATCGACTAGCTTCTTTTTTCAATTGTCAAAATTAACGAACCTTTTTCATCTTAACTGGTATCCATAACTTTCATTTGAATCATAACTATTTATATTAAACGTTCGACATATGTTTTAATGTCCAGCTTGGGTGATTCTTCATCAACCAGGCAATCAGCTGTTGAGGAACATGTAAAGCTTCAGCGTCAAAACATATAGGTGTTCATTTCGTCTCGTCGATAAACTGTTCAAGAATAAGCACATCCTTCCAAACTATGGCTATTTTGTGTTATTACAATTTGTTCTGATTTAAACTAATACATTCAGATTGTGTTCTTAAGATGCTATATTTGTTTAAGTTATTGTCTTCAATAGTGTCCTTCAATGTTCTTCTTCATCACTCGATTCACATACCACAACAACCATAACCACCACGGCACCACCACATATTACGCCACCCTACCAAATGCCTCCTCCGCCCTTGCACCCTGCACGGCTGCACAAGTTAACAAAACAAATCTCCAAGAAGACGAAAAACAAAATGTATGCTTCCAAAATGGTAGGTGGAATTCGTAAAATGGAAACCCACCTAAATTAAACAAAAGGAAGAACATAGTGATATTGGGTGCTATATTCATCCCCATGGCATCAATTATTTTGCCAAGGAGTCAAACTTCAGCCCCTTCCACCTAAAACAAATTCGTATTATATTTAATTGAGTAAATTGTTTTCTAATTACACAAAATCGCAAAACAGTATAAATCAAAGTGTAAATAATTGAAATTACACGTTCTGAAATTTGGGATCATGAAAAAAAGTGATTAGCATTCAGAATGAGTAGGAGGATAAGAAATCCTTCATGAATTGATCGGATGACAATAAATCAATCATCATTATGCTCATTCAGATCTATAAATATATAAAATTATTTTAGACCCTCAGAAATAATTGGATTGTATACATCAAAGTAGTCAGACGACCGTCGTGAGATTAAATCCAGTAAATCATCATATGGACAACAAAAACGAAACTGACGAGAAATGAAAATGAAAATGAAAATGAAAAAGAAAAAATAATCACACTAAACAAAAGAAACCAGCTTCTCCTTTTAAAGACCCTCAGTTAGGGTTCACTAATGCAATTTGGGCCACGTTTAAAATCGTTCTTGGGCTACGGATTCTATCTTTTATTCATTGTCGTGAATTGCGTAAATAGTTTCTGATAGTGTCATTAAGTTGAAGTTTAGTCCCTAATGATGATGTCGTTCTAATTTGGTCTTCGAAGGTGGCCAAAAAGTTGTTGATTAGTCCCCTATGTTAACTTTTAACACCAATACTCAATGAGAGGTTAAATTTGTGGTAAAAAATAATTTTTTTCAAGACATAAACTCATTTTTTGTGTTAGAAATTAATGAAGTTTTGCATTTCAGCTTCGTAATGAATTTTTATTAGACACCAAACATGAGTTTAAGTCTAAAAATTCATTTTTTGGGTCCAAATTTGACCTTTCATCGCGTGTTAGTATTCAAAATTAAAGGAATCATTAATATAGGGACTAACCTGCAACTTTTTGGCCATTTTCAGGGACTAACAACCGGTGTGACTATTGAGAACTTAACTGCAACTTGGTGATACTATTGAGACTATTTGTACAATACGCTCTCATTCTAGCAAAAAAAAATGTACAATGTAGTTGTCAATTTAAAACTTTAATACAATATTTGATTGATTTTTTCTTTTAAACCCCCTACTTAATCTATTTAAAATTTCATTGTGGATATACAAAATTTGTTTTCATCTACGACAAAAGCTTTTGATAGCAATCCACTCATTCATATTATTATTTGATTGATTGATCAGATAAGTGTATATAAAATATTACTCACTCTTTATTGATGTGACAATAGTTAGGATGATAAGAAGACCAAAATTGGAGGAAATATTATTTAAAAGAAATAGGTAAATCGGATTTTTTGTTTTTTTAATATTTTTAGTTCTTTTGGATAAGATTTGTTTTGGCTCCTAAGCAATACAATACAAATTTATGAGCTAATGATATACAAATATATGTAAAAGAATGGTATTGTAATTGTACTTTATCAATAGCATGAATCAATTTAGTTAGGATGATAAGAAGACCAAAATTGGAGGAAATATTATTTAAAAGAAATAGGCAAAATCGGATTTTTTGTTTTTCTAATATTTTTAGTTCTTTTGGATAAGATTTGTTTTGGCTCCTAAGCAATACAATACAAATTTATGAGCTAATGATATACAAATATATGTAAAAGAATGGTATTGTAATTGTACTTTATCAATAGCATGAATCAATTTATCAGCTAATGAGTTTGAAGTTTGAATATTAAAATTCATATAATTTTGTATGAAAGCTTTCTCCATCAACACTTGGGTGTAGCCTTGCAACACTGGACACAAGTCTAAATCTCCTACTCGACATTCAGGACTTATTCTGCCTATCGGAAATTATTATCATTATAAAGGTACCGTTATGAGACCTTTGAGACTTAGCATCGCTAGGAAATCGTGTGGTAGTGGTAGGGGTAGGGTGTGTATTTCGGTTGTGGTGTATTACATTTGTATGACGAGAAACAAGCTGAACTTGTTATGGCTCGATATTCAAGTACCCCGACATTGCTTTAACGAATGGCGAGGTGTTGGTAGAACTAAGGCCAATTTACACATGTCCATAGATTGGGGATTTAGGTTACCTATCTATGACAATTGATAGCTTTAATTATACTAAAAAAGGTATTTATTTATTAGTCGTTGAGTAATCAAATAACATATAATAGAAATAAAATAGGAATATTATGAAAAAAATAGATTGACATCATAAGATGACAAGTAACTCAGAATAAAAAGCTTGAGCTAAAACGACATAAAAAATTACTGTCTTATTAAGTTTTTTTTTTTATTTCTCTAAACAACTATCATGTGAAGAATTTAAACTATTTATAATTAATTATGTAATTTATAATACTAAAAAAAAGTTCTTACTAAAACCATAACCGATCCGCAAAACGACAATCTATAGAGTAGGGTCCCTTAAAGTTCATTGAGAGAATACAATTTTCAATTGTACAATGACAAGTATTTTATGACTCCAAAAATATGTTTAGACAACAAGTAAAAATGAAAGAAGGAAGTAATACAAAAGAAGGAAGTAATACAGCACTGTTATTCATGAGAAATACTTCCTTCAACCCTAAATGATTGGTACATTTTAACTTTACATGGTGAAACTTTAAAAATTTCGATCAGTAATTTCCATTAACTAATAAAAAATAATATAGTCATATGACATCTTGATAGATTCGTCTCAATATATATTTTTAAACTATTAATTTTTTATAATTTTCTCATATGTAGAATAGGAGATATTTATGTTTGAAATCGTATTTTGTTGATATGAAAAGTCAAAATGTATCAATCATTTAGGACAGAGGGAATAGTATTCTTGGTTATTTCCAAACATGAACACTATATGACTAGTGTGGAACATGATAGACCATATTTATTTAAATGTGATCATTACATGATAGACCATATTTATTCAAATGTGATCATTACAAGAGGGATGAAACCAATTGTCATTGTTACTCTACCATATTAATTTTTCAACAATATTGGAAATTGTGAAGCTGGAGCAACAAGGCTCTAGAGCAACAAATTCTCATTGAGTTGCCTTCCCTTTCCTTCTGCTGCTACTGCTGGTTTCCAACAAGTAACATACCATAGAATCCACATCATCACCAAATAGACTATAAGCTTCAACTGCCTGCATATAAGTGAAACCCATTGACAAAACAATCTGCACACTCTTGCTCAAAACCGATCCTTTTTGCTGAACTTCGGTTCCTGATGACCCTGTTTATCAATTATAGACACAGAATAGGAATGTCACTTTAGTGTGATAGAAGTATCAAAATGAAACAAAGCTCAATTCTGAACATCCAGACATCACACTCACGAGCGCCAGAAGATGATGGTTCAGCATCAGATGTCGAAGAGTTACTATGGCCAGGTTGCGGCTTGAATATGTCGGTTGCGAGATATTCCGCCCTAGATTCTGCCATCACCATGTGCTCAATCTCTTTCTCGGTGAGCTCAATATCAGAATAAAAGCGCCCTTCAGCTAGAAGCGCCTGCCAATAACACAAGCTAGAAACATTAAACCTGATGAACTCATTATTACTATGCTTTTAGCAAGAAGTGTCTACATTATTGATCTGCTGATCCTGTTGAGCTTTGATTGCTGCTTTAACTTGATCCTTGTTGACATTGTTCTGCAGTTGTTTGAATAACAGTTTCTTGTTAAGAATCAGGCTAGGAAGCACGAGGACATGCTAAAGAAATCGGAGAGAAACTGCATCCGTGCCCTAAAGACCAAATATGTGAACTACTATGCATTCCCTTTTCTGTTGTACTTACTCCTTGCAAAGTGCTAAATCCTAAGCCAGCCCCTATGTTTTGACGACGTGGATCAACAAGGGAGTTATAGTGATTCCCATGATGGTAACTTAGCCGTACAGGCGGTACATCAGTGGCATAGCCTCCATGAAATGTATTGATAGGTTCTGGTCAAATAAACACACAATTTAACTACGTAAGAAAACTAGATCATCAAGAACCGTCTAATTCCTTACTAAAAGGACTCATTCGGATGTACCGGTGCTATAGGAATATATGTGGATTGGCCGATTGTACATTTCAGCTAAAGCTTGAATCTCCACATTATTTCCATAAATCTGCAATTGGAAAAATCTGATAAGCAAATAAAAGACCCATACAATTATAGTAGTGTCTTATCCACAATAATGAGAAAGCTACAAAATATAGACTATATTAACCAGATAAAAGCGTCCAAAATAAATACAGATTGCAGAAAGTGCTTTGACAATTATTCATTTGTTGAAAACATAAACAAACTGAACTTCAGAAGATCTTATATTTACTTTCACCGAATTTTTACCCCCTGTTCTTTGTTATAGGCATACATTATGTTAAGGGCATGCTTTGTCATTTGTTATTAATTTTATTTATTTATTAATATCTTGAATAGATAATATCATTATTACTTTTCTTACTACTGTACTTCAGAATATCTAATTGTAATTTACATATTATTGGTCTTACATGTTTTTAGTCAATTCTTTACAAAACAAGATGGCATGCACCAATGCTAAATGACAAGAATGCTTTAGACTCCTCATTCCCAGATTGTATATTAGGTCTTTATGAAATGACAACAACACCGCAGGAAGAGTGGAGCTCAATGGATATAATCACCGTGTCGCCTGGGCCAGATAGATACATCTCAGTAGCACCACTTTCTAACCCACAAGCATAAGCAGGAGTAGTAAACTAGTATGACTCCTTGACATCAGATTGTAAACCAGGTCCGTTGAGGATTTCAACAATCAATTACCAATGAACATATTAATCCGACCAAATGATATCGGATAACTCCATCGCCGTTGACATTCAAACAGCCCTACGTGGCTACGCCCCAACTAATTATCACCTTTAGAGGGAAATCGCAATCTCAAAATATAACATTCACATTACCCAACTTAATCAAACTCAAGAAATAAATTAATCATGAATTTAATTAACGATTATGATGTGAGAATGAAAAAGACCGCTGCTCTGGGAGTCCGGTGAGCAAGTAGTTACCTATGAAGTCAGTACAAGAGTAAGAAACCCTGCATATTCATACCTTATCTCTTCTTTTCCTCTTGCAGTATGAAGTGAATCCTTCTGTTACAAACTGTGAGAAATGGTCTCTCTCTCTTTCCTGGATATTGAAGATCTTGATCAGTATACTTCAAGAAGGAATAATTACGAAATAAGGGTTAATGAAGATGGTAGCGAATGAAGACCAGAAACACATTTCCGTTGAATCAACTTACCTATAAAGATATGATGACTGCCGTACTCACAACCAGATAGAGGATAAAGAATCAGTAATGTTTGAAGGGCAAATCTACTGTGAATAAATTGCCTACACGTATGTGGTAAAATAGAGATTCAACAACAAAAGAAGGGTGCAACATGTGAGATACCAATATCAATGTACAAAAGGTGTAGGACATGATATATGAATATCATGGCAGGTAAGTCGGAGAAGGAAATTTCAAGGCATACAAACACGCAAGGCAAGGAGAGAGATCACAGTGACAGCATATGCAAGTGTTAAACTAGTTCTCACAATTGCTGTTAAACGAGAATTCACGATAACAACCACAAGATTGACAAAAAAGAAAGTAGACATAATTGACAAACAACTAGTAACCAGAATAGGATTTCAGGTATAACAAGAAAATGGATATACCACATGCATGTGCAATTTTACAAGAAGGCAGTTAAGTACAATAGTTCACTATCAATCATATGATTTACAACAGAAAAGCCAGACCATTTATCAATGGATTTGAACTATAGACTTCCATTTCTGGACGTTTTACCAAATAAAGACCCGGACCATACTCATTGCTACTCGATTAAAATTAAATTTCTAGCCTACGACCTAAAGAGCGAGACCAGCAAGGTATATGGAATGAAATAACTGATGAGGAGAAGAAGGCATGCAAGGAGAAGACTAAAATCGTACCATATAGTCAATACACATCTGCCTGACTAAGTCATATAGATCTGAGTCCCCATAAACTTGATCTGCAATAGCATGGAAAAGACAATTGCCGTCTTCCAGCATTTTTTTTACCTCCAACCCCTTCGCCCTTCGTATATCAATTTCAAATTGGTGCTCTCTCTCCTACAGAAATGAAAACCCTCAGTTACCATACGTACTATGATTACAAAAAGAGATGACACATTTTGTTGCTTCTTCAAAAAAAAGATTATATAAATCGCCATGTAATATGACCAATACTCATATAATACTATTCTCAGCATGCACTCACTGCAACGTCATACGAGGAGCTGAAACAAGGACCATGCTCATCAGCACTGTTATAGCCTTCACCATCACAGTGACCACTGGGGGAAGATGGCCTAGACCTTGTTGGTGAAGTACGAGGCGAAACAGTCCAAATAGAAGATCTCCTTGTTGATCCTATCCGCATAGTACTAGAATTGGTAGATGCAGATCTTCTGATGTCTGAGCTTGCCAAAAAAGACTTCGGTGGGGGGACAGGAGGTGGTGGTGGATGTGAACTACCTGTCACAGTCGGTGAAGAAAATCCCACCGCTGTATCGTTCTCTTCATTCACTATCCTCAGTGCAGCAACTCCTGTCACCACATCTCCAGAATCCACATTCTGAGCACCGACATTATCATTATCAATTTCAGTGTCATCATTTTGGTCATTTTTAACACAGTCGGACAGAAGATCCTCATATTTTACTCCATTTTCACTGAAAGTACCAGAACCCTCTAAGTTCTCATCAACATTAAGTTGTTCTTCTACTTCTTCCCTATTCTCATCATCTTTTGCAGCTGGTGCATTACCAATGGCCTGTGGCTGAGATGCAACTGAAGAAGAGGAACTAGGCAGTGATGATGATGATGACCTAGTTTGATATGATGAGGAAGATGACCCAGCAGACCCTCTTTGAATCAATATCCGAGTCATTTCACCAACTTCTTTACTGAGATCTTCTGCAAATGACCGTGTCTATTACTTTAGCAGTAAACCAAGATTAAAGGTAAAAAACCCAAGCTTTGAACTTGTTGCGAGTCCTGGCCTTGGGAGCAGTCCCACCAATTCCTTGGCTCAATGGTTTGTTACAGGCCACTTTGTTTGGATGTCCGCAAGTCGTTCTCTGCATTCCCCTAATAATTCTCATGAGAACTTGACCTCCAAAATCTATCTTATAACAACTAAATCCTCTTCTCTATAAAGTTCTCGAAATTACCGGGATATAAAACTATTCGTTCGCTCCCATCTTCACAAGAAACTGCAATGATCAATCACACAAACATTAAACAGAAACAACAAACAAAAAGGGAAAAGAGCTCTTATAGAATGCGGCAGAGAAAATAAAACTAAAATGCCCAAAACAACTAGAAATATTGATAATTCTACGAGATAACAATGCATTTGTTATAAAAATCAAATGTTCACAACAAATATCATAAATTCAAACACAAATCAAATTCGAGGAACCAAACTTTAGGGGAAAACAAACAAACCCCAAATCAAAATTAAATCAATTTAATACAAAAATACTAAGACCATAATGAATCAAGAAGATAAACTAAAACTAAAATCAAAATTATATCAAACTGATATAAAAATCCCAATACCATAAAGAATCAAGAACATACAGAATATAGATAAAAGGGTTGAAGTGAAAACTCTAGATTGTTGGTTACCTGAGCTATAGGATGAAGAGTGGAGTCGAAACCAAAATGTTTACACTTAACATATCGCTAATTCTACAGCATAACAACACATTTGCCATATAAATCGATTTTTTTCAATAAAGATCATAAATTCAAACCTACATCAAATTTAAAAAACCAAATTTTATGGCAAATAAACAAAACCCAACCCAAAATAAACCAAATTGACAAAAAAAATCACTAGACCATAATAAATCTAGAACATAACATACACTACACACAGAAAAAGAGAGTTGAAGTGTAAACAAAAAATCAAATTCAAGAAACTAAATCTTAGGGTAATCAAAATCAAATTCAAATCGAATTGATATGAAATTCCAAAATCATAATGAAACAAGAACATGACATACACAAGTAGTAAAAAGGGTCGAAGTGCAAACTCTAGATTGTTGATTACCTGATGAGTAGAGTGTAAAGCACAACTTTTTGTGTGTCTATATGTGGAGAGAGAGAGAAAAAGGGTTTTTTAGAAAGAGAAAGTGGAGAAAAAGATGAAATGATGTGATGTGAAGGAGAGAGGGGGTGAGGGGTAGTTGATAATTAACACGTGTTAAATTGCATGTGGGAACCATTATACAAGTGTTTAAGAAAATAAAATGTGGGGCTCTATGTTTAGAAAATGTTTACTATGGCCCCAAAATTTTAACTTACTTTAATGTTGTTCAGAATGTACTTAATTATCAATTACTACTTTGTATGTGCATTATAAAAATAAAAAATATAATATGAAAGTATTTAATAAAAAGAACTCAATAATATCAATTATATATATATTTAATAAATAAATATAAAATAATTATAATCAAATTTTCATACGAGCATCGAAAGGATTAATAAAATTTGAAACAAAGGGAATATATTATAGCAAAATCATCACAAATTGCTTCTTATTTTAAGTATGGATACAATTATTATTTTATGTTTTTAATTAATCCAATTTAAATATTGTTCAAATGTAGAGAATGGGATTGAGGTGACATTTGTGATAAGATGAAAAGTCTAGGATAGTCGAGAGAAAAATGAACATATAGGGTAGAAAGCATAAAAGATGAAAAAACTTGGAAGGTAAAAGGGAAATTTACGTGATAGTGCTTAGAAAGTTGAGTACTAGAGGAGCAATAGGCTTAATTAGTCTTTCTTTTCCTTCGTTTTTTGTGATATTATTCAATATAATCATTTTTTAAAACGAGAAATTAAATTATTCTAGTTTTTAAATTATCATCGCC